>JAWWES010000001.1:102539508-102608513 GCA_035583135.1 Lophotriccus pileatus | reverse complement strand
TCCCCTGGCACCAGTGGCAAAGTTTCCTCTCTTCCCATTGTAGGTTTCAAATACAAAACTCCAAGGGCACCAATGACACTGGCTTGAGAGGGTCCAGCCCACTCCCAAGGTGTTTCCTTCCAGGGATCCTGAGTCTGGATCCCTTCCAGCCTGCAGTGAAAGCGGAAGGGGCTTCCTGCACCTCTTCAGGTGATGGTTAAACTGTTGTGGGTACTTCACAGTGCTTTTGAGTTGCCACAATTTTCACAGCTATCCACTGGCCCAAATTATCCCATATTGAGTAATTGTCACCATCCTGAAGCAGCATTTGTAAAGTGTTTTGGTGGAGCAGGATTTTGGGAAGGTCTGTGGGCAACAGTAAATAAAATAACAAACAAAATGGAACTTGGCTGCCTGACTTTTCAAAATACCTTGCTAAGACATCTGAAATATTGTCTCTTGCACAACCCTGCTCCTCAGAGAGATCCAAAAAGGAGTTCATTTTCATACTCGGTGTGTACTTTTGCTGCTTGAGAGATTTCTTTCTGCTTCTTATTAATGCTCTTTTCAATCCCACAGGGAGAGTGCTAGGTAAAGTGACCAAGAAAAGCTTTCCTGATGCTCTTCCCAACTTCATGAAATATTAATGCTTATTGTATTTGAGCCTTCTGTTTATTTAATATTTGCCCAGGGACAGTATAAGCTGTCCATATTGCTTTCAATCAGAATTACTAATGCAGGAAAAGGGAACACTATAACTTAATACCTACCGTATTAATATTTTTCATACAACAACAAGACAAACAGAAATAGTCCAATCTTGTTACAGATCATTCTTATTTATATGTGCATTGAAGATGAAGGGGTGAATGTTGTTCAATACATGTTTTCTTTCTTTGGCTACTGGGATCCATGGATACATTTTTTTAGATAAATGCTGGAGTTAGGTGCCTACAAGGAAGGGCTGAAACACCATTCTGAGTACGTGGTCCTTCCTCCATGTAGAAGAGCAAGTAGGAGAATACTCCACGGTCTTCTGGCTTCTCAAGCATCTTCACAGTGTGTGCTCTCATACACAGTGTGATGCTCTGGGAATAAACATGGCACTGGATTCTATAAAAGGTCCAGAGCAGAAACAGTAGGGTTTCAGCTCCAGATCTGTTTTCCCTTTCTTGGTGAAGATGAAAGATAACAACAAAATCAGACTCCTGGAAATGCTGCTGGCCTCCTGGAAGAGCTGGTATGAGCACTTTTTCCTGCCTACACTGGCACTAATAATGAGTGATTCACAAGTACATGTTCAATTGATCTAACTCAGGCCAGGAAAAAGCCTGATCCCTTCTCTCCTGAAGAGAGATCCCGTTTCTAAGGGGAGCACCTTAGAAAACACAAGGCTGAGGACAGGATGGTGTCATGAATGCTTATCCCTCCATCAAATATCCCTTGTAGGTATTTGAGGGTGGTGAAAGAGATGCATGAGAGCAATGGCTGATAATTAAGTAGCCTGATTTTTCAGAAATCTTGGGCTTTCCGGAGATTACTTCAACCTTTGGAGTAATTGGAAGTAATGATCTTCAGTACTTTGGGCACTGAAAAGCCAACTCAGCTCATTCTGAGGCCAACATCAAAGTTAGATGCCGACTCTATGAGGATATACTGTCTTTTACTACCTTCTTTCATCCCAGTGGTATGCACATCCTGTTCTACTGCACTTGGAAAAAAGTCTGTCATAAAAGAAAGCTTTGGAATTAATTCTGACCAAATGCAATGGAAGGGATTCCCAGCCCTGGTAAATTCTTACCCCTAGTTATGCTTCTAGGTTGGAGCTTTTTTTTCTATATAAAAAATTTGAAACTTCCCATGCTTTGGATGTTGTCATATTGGTGTTACTATTAGCAAATTCAACAACAATAATAGAGTAATACTGTCTGAGCTAAATATGTCACTGTGATTGAGGCTTTGTATTACTTTGTGATGTAAATTTGTATACAGTCCTCGGCTGTTTTCCCCAAATAGATGCTGAGCTTGAATATGTGGGCCAGTAAACTTGCACAGTTTCTCCAGCTGCCTTGGCAAAAAAGTTACCTGTGGGAGCCAATGAAACATTTATTACACTTTGCTCCTACTGTGCCCACAACGACATTTCTTCAGATGTGGCTGTGCAGAGATTGAAGATATACTTATTGGTTCAGTTTGTCATAGTATTATTATAGAATAGATTATCTTGTGCTATGCGAAGTGGGATAGAGTCTGTTAAGTGTTTAATTTGTGAAAAGTTGCTGCATAGTGTATACTTGCATTTCCATTGCTGGCTGGGGCCCTCTGTCTTGTCTATGCCTCTCTAGCATGTTGTGGATGGCCTGGGACCCACAGCAGAAGGGGTCTGCAGTGCACAAACTCTCTGTAAGTTTGTTTTTTTGTTTGTTTTTTTTTTTTTTTTGTTTGTTTGTTTTCAATTTCTGCTATAAAGGTGTGCTAAAACACTTGTGAGGTGCTGTACTGAGTCTATGGGGGGGCAGTTTCAACAGGCTAGCAGTAGCAATTGTGGGGAAAAAACCCCACCATTGGTGGGGAAAAGAACCCATCATTGGTGGGAAAAATCAAATTATTTGTTCAGTAGCACTTTGCTGCTCACACAGGCAAAAGATAGCTGGCCAACCACACAGCTTGTTGGAGCAGTAAAAGAAATTGTTTATTGCATAGACTATACAGTGAGAGAAGCAAATGCATTCCATCCAATTGTCCGTCATTTTGAAAAGGAATTGTTGAGGATAATAAGGAAATTGCAGGAAAATGAAATTAATTCCTTGCATTTATCTTCATCACAGTGGACAAGGGGGAAATACCTGCTCTAGAGCTTCTTTTTTTGTAGGTAACAAGAATGAGAAACAATTTAAAAATGAAATTAATCACTAGGGCCAGATGGTATTCATCCATGAGTTTGGAAAGAATTTAAGAGTGGTTCATCTGTAAGCAGAAGTATAAGAACTATCATTAAAGCCAGCTACCATAAAGGAGGACTGGAATTTTGCCAGAGTTATAGTTCCCTTATTACGAAGAAATTTTACTTTATCTCATTACTAGTTAAATTAGTAACGAAAATAATTAGGGACACGTACAATGCTTAAATGATCACCACAGGCAAAGCCTCTCTTTTCCCAAATTACTTAAGGGAATAGACGGTGTGGTAGGTAAGGGTGAAACGGCACACATGAACTTTGGTGTAGCCACTGACAAAATGCCGTGCTGGCAGGTGAGAGGCTAAGTCACTTGCAATGTAGAAACTAATTATGCCAAAGTAATTAGGGAGAACAGGATCAAATCCTCAACTCTGCAACTGGAGGGCATCGTACCGAGTCAGCTCCAAGCTGATTTAATAGCCTGCCACCACCGAAAACTGGAGAAGTTAAACAATTAGCTTGTGCACTGTGTTCTTGACAGCATGAAGGTGCCTATGTGCCCTCAGGGATTTGAAATAATTTTTACTCGCCATCTGATAAAATACTTCTGAAAAGTAAAGATCAGAGGGAAATAGGTGTCTCTGAGCAAATATTTGGATTTGGGGCTGCAGTTGAGGTTTTTGAAGAAATATTTGCACATCCTCAGGTCTCCTGAGCAGGGGATATTGCTGGCCAAAATTTGCCTCCTCCTCTCCTGTTGCTGTAGATTTCCTGCAAAGCTTTTGATACAGAGTGCAGGGAGGAAATCATGGAGAATCATGGAGAATGCTGCCTGTCAGATAAGCTGTGCTTTGTCAGATGCATTTCCAATTCTCTAGGAACCTGTAACTTCCAGACCTGTGCCTCCTCTTCCCATTTGAGTGAATCCTGAAATCCAGCCAATTTTTGACTGAGGCTTTGGCTCTTCTTGATAGTCATCAGTTGCTTTTCCCTGCAGGTTTAGCAGGCTTGGTATCTGCCTACATTTCTGTAGGGAACCTGTAGAGAGCAAAACTCAACAATAACAGAGAAGCAGCTTCATTATGGGTGACCCAGAGATTCGCTCAGTTGCTTAAAGCATGGTCCCTGTACGGGCCATTCATTAAGAGTTGGACTCAATGATCCATGTGGGTCCCTTCCAACTCAGAATATTCTGTGACTGTTTAAAGTGAAAATGGAGATATTACTGAATAGGAATGTATCAGATAGAAATATCCACTGAATTCCCTCCTTGGAGCTATTATGACTATTTTTTTTTTTTTTAACCCCTTCCTCCTCATTTTTTTCAGCCCTTCAGCTGTGCCATAAGGGTTAGGACAAAAGTGATGTCTCTTGTGTCGCATGCTCTGTTTTGTTCCTCCAGCATCATGCCTTTGGTGGGGCACGGGTGATGTTGTGGCAGTGCCATGTTCATAAATAACTCCTTGGACGCTTTCTGTTTTCTGAAGAACTGTTCCCTTGCCAGTAAAATAGGGGGAGCAGAAGTGGCAATGAATTTCATTTCCATTTAAATCCCCTCTCTGACAGGTATCAGTAGTGCTCTGTGTTTGGATTCATGGTCTGTGCCTGGGGGATGGGGCAGAGCACAGATGGCAGCGAGGTGGAGCGCTCCATCAGAGCCTGGATGGGCTGTCTCAGCACGGTCTCTGGTGAATGTCTCCCAGATGGCTTGATCCTCCAAGTCATCTTCTTTCCCAGCTTGTTCTCTGCCTCTGGTCTTAAATACAGCTACCTTTCTGCCCACAGGTGCCAAGGAGAAAGCACATGGGCCTGGAGTATCAAGGGATGGCACTAAGAGGCAAGGAGAGGCGCTGTGTTGATTGAGGGGCTGTCCTCTGCCAATGTCCCCAGGCTGCCACTGATCTCTGCTGCTGCATCCCTTTCCCTGGGCAGCCACAGCAGTTGGAAACCACATTAAGCACACCTCTTTGCACCCATGTACAACAAGATACCCAGGGCCAGCTTTCCTTTTGCTATCTGTGCTATGGCTTTAGAGGTCATTGTTGACTCAGGTTACCATCACTATTTAAAGGATGGGGGATTGGTGTGGCACAGCCCTGCGCACTGTGCAGACCAGGGTGATGCTCTATGCTGCATAAGCCTTATCTAGAAAGTGAAAGAACACACCAGCTTTCTCCAAATATCTTGATTACAGTTTGCTTTTTAAGGGTGCCAAGCTGTAAACAGACCAGAGTTGTTTAGCTGGTTATTGTATATGTTTCTTTACCACACGATGAGAATTAGCAGTGACAAAATGTGATTATTGTTGTTTGATCATTCTAAAAAGTTTTCTGTGGCAGGGGCAGGCCTCTGTATGCATTTGAGCCTGGCTGTTCGTCCACATCCTAATTGCATGTCCTAATTATAAGTAATTACAGGCACAGGCATAAGCTTTTCTGCCATAGATATTCCAACAGGATTCAGACATATTGTCAACATGTTTTAGCAGTTTAATTGTAGAGCTGGAAAGCGAAGAGTTGTGAGCTTTATTCTTAGTCCTGGCGCATCCATCACATCCCCCTCACCCAGCTGTAGCTTTGTAAAGTCAGGGGGTCCAACCCAAGCTTGTCACTGAGGCTCCCTCAGCAGCCTAGAAGCAGAGGCAAGTACCCTCTGCACTGCAGGTCAAGGGAGTCTGGATACCTGGCTTGGGACAGGCACTGAGCTTTTAGGTAGGCAGCTCTGGTGGGATTAATGTCCCTTGCACTCACAGGTCTGGAGCAATGCTGTTGTGCCTGACCTGTGCATCACTGCTCCTTACCTGCTTGTGCATATGCTTCCTGATGTATCCCAGCTGAGGTCTTCTCCCCAGGGGTCTCATTGACACTAATGGCATCTTAAGTAGCCCCTGAGGACACTCCCCCTATCACCCAGCACTCTCCACTCTTTCCTGTGGATATTTTTCCAAATGCAAAAAAGATGTTTCCAAAGAGAGGAAGAGTTTTGAAATTATCCACAGCCTGAATGTGCCTTCCTCCAGCGTAAAAATGGCATGTCAGAATATTTTTTCTGATCAAAAAATGTGGAAAAAACCATTTCCTAGTTTTGTCAGTGGCAGTCTAGAGTTGCCAGTGCTCCTACGCTCTGCATTGCTGGTGACTGGTGCACAGCACTGCAGTCCCAAAAGGGTCTGCCTTCTCTCTCAGCTCAAGTGAAAACCGTTTTGAAATTCATTTTCATATATTTTCAAAATACATTTGTGCCACGGTACGGCTGGCAGCCTGAATTAACAGCAAGGTGTCCTTTTTGTTTCATTTTGGATTTTGGAGAGCTTAGTGTTGCTTGCTTACTGCTTTGTCACAAGTCATTGTAGCAAACCTGCAGTTACCAAAATCATGGATGGCACAAAGCACAGGAACTGCTTTTGTTGTGTTTGTTTGCCAACCCCCAAAAATCCTTGCTAATATCGACAGGATCCCAGCTTCTGTGGTACTGACGAGCTTTTCTACCAACATGCCCTACAAAAGGCTCAAAGACATATAAATTATGCAGTGTACTATGATCATGTAGCTGAAATAAAAGACAAAAATTTCTGAAAACAACCTGCATAAAACTGCACTGTGCCAGTTTCACAATGGTATAGTGAGACTTAGCGATAATTAATATTTCATACATGGCTTTCCAAACCTTGATGAAACGTTTCCTTCTGAAATGATGGGTGGATGTTTCTTGCACAGCTCTCCTGCCGCCCAGAAACACACCAGGCACACCTTGGCATGAACTCCTCCATTAAAGTTTAGTTCTCCACAGTCTACGGTACTTTATCTTTCTGTCTTGATAAGATCAGTAAATGTTTTGCTGCAGGAGAGAGGGCAACGCAGCTGTACGGAGGTTATGCACGGAATCCAAATGGGAAGGGAGAGATACAGAGTACATATAATGCATTATGTACACAGAAAGTAATCGCCTACGTAGTTGTTGTGGGCAAAGAGACAATTCCAGCTCTTACTGGGCAGACATTAAGTGAGGAACACCTGCCTATTGCATCTATAAATAAAACCTCTGCGGTTCCTCCTTTCAGCCTGAGCAGCCCGAGCATGTGTTTTCTGGAGCAGCTGTCTGCTCAGGGAAAAGAGCAGAGAGTCACCCTGCGGTGGTAACTGTTTAATTTACATCGGTAACGACAGCCCTGGTGCAGGCCGTCCTCCTCGCCAGCTCCCAGCGTGGTGGCGAGGGAATTCAGCTGCTAGAGCTGGAGGGAGGAGATTCCTCCTTCCTTTTGAGTGCTCCCCCGCCGTGCCGATGAACGGAGAGGGTGCTGGCTCTGGCAGCAGCGCGCTGCTCCTGCTGTGTGCTGCCGCTCCCCGGAGCGCTCCGTCCCAGCTAGGAGGGTGTGTTTGCTGGGTCTCTGTCCCAAGGAGCCCCCCGTAGCCATGCGGTCAGAACCTTTAGCTATCCACCCTGACACGTGAGGGGAGCTTGAAGTACGTTTTTTCTTTGTATAAATAGCTCTTTGCTGTTTTGCTTTACAGCTCAGTGTCTCCAAAAACAGCATGAAATTTCTCATTCCCCCCAACCTTGTCAGTGCAGTGCTGGAGAATCGCTGTGGCTAGTGAGGAGGAGACTTGTCTTTCTCGTCTTTCTTTTTTATCAGGCACCTCTGGGAGGGCACCAAGGAAATCTCCATTTCTAAAATAGATTTATTTTTCTGGGAGAGTATATACCTATACCTGTTCCTACACCTACATCTACACCTACACCTCTGCCTACACTCATACCTATACCTATACCAAAGTCTATTTCGTCTCTAGGGTTTCTTTCTACAGTCTGTGAAGGAAATACGAGCTCCACTTTCCAGCCTCTAACACAGTGCCTAAGCATGGCAGCTTACAGAAGGCAGGGATACCCTGGCATGCTTGTGTATGGAACTGACACGTTCAGCTGCATTTATGAGGTGACATTATTGGATCTGCTCTCATACCAGAATGGCTGGAGGGAGTAATTGAATCTGTGATAACAAAAATAAATACACTTGGCATTTTTAATTCTCCATCATTTCTTACCTTTTCTTCCTCTAATTCAAATTGGATGTCATCCAAACAGGTAACAAAATCAACCTCATCTGACTCAAATGGCCAGTTATGATCCATCAAGTTTATCACTGAGTAGTAGAAATGAGCGAATTTAGAGAAGCTCTGAATATTATTGTTGACTTTTTGGACAGCAAGTTATCAATAACACAATATTTTACGATAATTGAGATTCATGACTGTGTAATTACTAGGCAAAAAGAGGACTGGAATTTGTGAGGAATGTGAAGATTTAAATAATTTACTTTGCCATGCGTATTAGAAGTGATTTTCTTCCCATATGTCTACACTGGAAAATACATGAATTGTTTTGAATTTGTCCCCTATAAACAAAAAGCACAACAAAACTGATTACAAAGTTTGACATTCAGACTGTACATTTTTCCTAAACCACTAGCTTAATAAATATATTCTGATTTTAAAAAATACAAGCCATACGATACAAAATTGAAGAAGTCATTGGTGCTATGTAAACATACAGATTCATTGAATTCAGACAGTGTTATTCTGTCTTTCAGTGTAACATATAAAAATAAATGCTTGGTCATTTTAGAAGAATTACCTACCAAATTAATTCAAGTATTATTTTTGTTTTCTTCGCAGGGAAAAATCTGTCTTTACTGGTGTAGATCTTCATTAATTCTTTCTTCAGATCTCTTTTCTGAGAGGTGTTTAATAGCCTATAGAAAAAAAAAAATCACATATTTTTCTATGAGAAACAGTGTGTTTCATCAAAATAGAAATTTGCCACAGGAAAAAAGACTTCGATGAAATTGTAACCATGAAAAATGAGAAACAAGGGCTGTTTCTCCTTGTGGCTGAGTCAATGCAATACATCACAGGATGCTTCCAGACCTCTGCTGTGTGGAGAGGCCATGGGAAATACAGTTTGCCTGGGGAAGAGTATTGGGAGGACAAGAAGATGAGGGGAGTCAACTCCCAAAAGGCTTTTTGGCAGCTGGATTGGACACAGAGATTAATGTTGACTCAGATCAAAACAAAAAGTTTAAGTTCAGGCCAGTGAATAAAAGGGGAAAGCTTTGGTTTTGGAATGCCAAAAACTGCTTAATTTTAACCCAAAATTTCCAAAATGCCTTAATCCTGGGTGTCCAAAATTTCAGTTCCTTCCATTCACACATTCAATTTTTTTGTGCCATTTTTGTAGGAAACAAATCCAAGGTGATACACATCTCCTGCAGCATGGAAATACTGTGTCTTTATTCTAGTTCCTCTGTTGTTAAATGAGTTTAATAAAAGCAATTGAACCATTTTCATTTTTTAAAATGGAAGGAATGACAAATATGAAAACTTAACTGCTCATGCTATTTTGTTCCTCAACACAGAGGATATTCTGTTACTCTGGGATGCACAAAATTCACCTTCCCAAGGCTGATAATGCCAATTTGCTTCTGCCTTTGTGTCATAGATGAGCTATGGAACAGTTAAAACTTTACAAATTAATCAGAAACAGTCTTTTCTTCCTCATTTACCTGCTGATGTCTTGAAACACAGGTTTCTAGAACCTGCACACCAAGCTTTATACAATCCATACAGACTGATTGTCCTCTCAGGCAATACAGAACCACACAATCATTTTTAGGTTGGAAAAGACCTTCAAGATTGAGTCTAACCTTTGACTGATCACCAACTTGTCAGCCAGATCATAGCACTAAGTGCCACGTCCAGCTGTTGACTGGTGGCTCCACCACCTCCCTGGGCGGCCCATTCCATTGCTTGAAATGCATGTACGAGATTGAAGACTCAAGTAATTTTCTCGGACTCTTCAGTTTGAATGGGATATGCTGGATCTAAAAGACATGAAGAAGTCTCCTGAACTCTGTCCACACAGCTGGGCTGGTCAATGACACTCCATAGCAAGTGAGTAGCCACTTGCTATTCTTCAAATAGAATGTGCCCTAGAGGTAAGGTGTGTTTGTCAACAGCTGACCCCATTCTACTTTCAGCAAGGGTTTTTTAATGTCCTCTATCCAGGTAGGGTGGGTACTCAGCAGTTTTCAAACAGTATCAGTTTAAAAATACCTATGGGAGATTTTGTACCTGTTGCTTTCACGGGTGTGAAAGTCCAGAAGGACTTTCACATTCTGCATGGTACAAGATGCTACTTCATCCAGTGTGTCTTGCATTGCACTAGGGAAAAAAAACCCACAAGAAAGAGTCCTTGTGTCAGCAGAAATACCAAATAATAGAACAGCAAATATATTATGGGAGATAGAGATTCGTCAGCTGATATTGTCAGCTGTGTCTTCCTATGTGCTACGTCTTCCTGTAGACTTCATGGGAAATCTGCAGGTCTTTATGTCCTTCAGCTACTGCGGTGACAAACCACTAAAATCTTCATTTCAGTGTTTCAAGTGATGGAACTATGTTCCTTTATACTTTCTAGATTGTTTTGGGAGTAGTCCAGAGCTGTCCAGAGGAACTTCTAGCTCCCATCAGTCCTGGTCTGTGTAGCTGCTTTTTTCATTCCATATCTCAGACTGGTGGAAGGATTTAAGGGATATGTCTAACTGGTTAAGGAATCAAACTCAGGATAAGGGGCACAAAGTGCCTCACACCAAGCTATTTAAGGCAAGTTCTCTCCAGAGCAGACTGATTGCATTTGCACTGCACAACCTCTGGCCTTCAGATAAGCCTGCAGCCTTAAACTATGGCTGTTATTCCATGTGTTTTATTTCAAAGTGCCCGAGATCCAGTGTAAGGTTTGTGCCATAGGCCAGTTGAGCAGTGGTATCATGGCACAAAATGTGGCTGTATGGGTCCAAGGACATGGTCCCTGTAGGTGCAAAGTCTGCTGATGGTGTGTCAAGCTAGTGCCGATGTACTCTTGTCCACACTCCCTTTGGGACCAGTCCTTGGCATGGGTACCTCTCCCAGGCATGGTGATAGGAGTGAACTAGGAGAAGGGTTCAATGCTTAAGCTCTGATCCTCTTCTGTGTAGGGTAAAAGGTGTGCAGTGTAGTCACTGCTGCTGTTCTAGATGCTCACAAACATCTACTGTGATTTTTTTCTTCCAGCCAATTATTTTTGTCAGTGCTTATGGACCAATACCAGACTGGGAAAGGCATGTGATCAAATACCAGCCTGGACACCCTTTGCATAGCTGGGAAATCCAGTACTTCACAGACTCTGTGTTAAGGTCCATTTTTTAAATACTTTTTGTAATAACAGCAAAAATGTTAGGGTTTTTTTTCTTCTTACCCTGAATACAAGGGTTCTTTTTTTTTTTTTTAGAGGAGGAAAGAGTTTAAAGACCAAAGTGTACCCTCTGCCTGCTCAAGCCATGTATTGAACAAAAGCTCCCTTGAAATCCTCATTGCATTCATTGTGGAAAATTAGATTATTCTCATATCAGTGAGTTTCAGCTGCAGATTTCTATTTAGTTCATTAATTTGCCTTGAAGTTGGATGGAATCAGGAATATATTTCTCGCTTTGATTGAGTAATTAGGGTTGATACTTTTTTGCTTTCATGCTACTCCTTTTAAAACTCTTTCAGCTGTGTTTTTGAAAATAAAGTGAGTGAATTTATCATATTTAGACATCAGCAAGCACCACATGGCAGAGACAGCTACTCTGGAATCCTAACGGGCTCTCAAGAATTATCCTCTGTGATTATCTCCATGTCTGAAGGACCATATGTCACAGGCTCTGCAAATGGCATCTGGTTATATCACAGGAAGAGGTTTCTTCTATCTGTTTTGCAAGCAGCTCAACCCAAACTTGTGAACAAATCCCCAAATATATTGAAAGGAGCTGGATTAATTTGAACTGTGTTAGTGAAACTGATGTATTTTGTGAGCTGGATGCCTGTTTTCTCTGAAGACGTTCTAACTCTCTTATTATTTCATGTTGTGTCAGAAAGGACATGTGATAAATCAAATGAGTAGCCAAGCCAGTATACCAGAAAAATAATTATGAATGACCTTTTTCTCTTCTAGCTACAAATGTTATCCAGAAAGTGTGCAACCCTTTCAGCTCCATGATAGACCAGAATACCTCTAATCTATCAGAGTAGAAATCTCGTAATGGGAAATGACTACCACCTCAGCAAACAGTGCCATAATTACTTAAACAATTACTATATTGATCTGAAATTTCATAGGTCAGGTGGATGGCCCCTCTTTGAGAGATATGGGATGGTGATGGTTTTTTCCAAGCTCCTTCTTGACTCAGTCTAGGTGTCTCCACAGACCTTCCTGACATGCCTGGTGGCACAGGGGGCTGCATGATATTCCTCACCGGTTTTGTGCTATGATCTACAGCCCTGCCTACATGTATCATTAGTTGATAACACTGGTGATCTAATCACAAAGCTCAAGTGATATAAAAATTCCCTCAAACCTTCATTAGGAAATACTTTATTTCACATCCTCACTGCTGAAAGCAGCACACTCAACACCTCATCTCCTATCTATGTAGCTTTCCTGCAGGCTTCCAGTCCTTGTGGCAGTTATGCCAGTAAGACCCAAGGTTTTGGCCTGCACAGAAACTCACAAAATTTTCCAGATGAAAGTGGTCAGAAGAGTGGTTCTGACTTCAATAGCACTCTGAGACTGAGGCTGGGGTACCCACCCTGATATCAGTCTTCTGTGGTTTTTAATGTCCAAGTAAAATTGTAGATCTGGAGACTTCCAGAAAAAAAAATTGGGTGTTTTGGACAGGCTCTGCCACACGCTCTGACACGAGTAGTTTGGCTGCTCTGATATTGCGCCACATCTGGGTTCTTGCTGCTGGGAAAGCAGCAATATGGCCAGAAGGAGCAGTGGGAAGAATCATCCCTGGGCTTTGGGGACACAGTTCGGCTCCAGCCCTCAAGCTAGGTCCTCTGTGAGCTGTGGTACAGCTGTACTCATCCCTATGAAACTCCCTTGCTGATCCCAGCCTTGCATCCCAGACTTGATCCCAGAGGTGCCCTGTCCCCATGGACATCCCCAGCCTGGCTCTGCTGGTCACCTCTGGGTGTGGGGGACAGGGCTGCTGGGGGAGGACCCTGCTGCAGGCTGCCCCACTTCTCCTTGCTGCCCAGCCCAGCCTCACCATGCCCTGACAACGGGTATTCAGGGGTAAGTGAAGCCAGACAAGCTTAGGTTGAAATACAGTGAAAGAAAACCCACATAACTGGGTAAATCCACTGGCTCTTAAGACCTATAGTGTCTGTGTAAGGCAACAGCTATGGGGCTTTTAAATCTCTCCTTAGAGAGATTTCGAAATGGGGAAGGTTACTGTAGCATTTAAAATGACGTATTCATGGAGATTTACATATTTCCACAGCACTTTCCTACTGGCAATATATATATATATGTATATATATGTACATACTCCAAGATGGAAATGTTTACTTTGCTTATTATTGTGAACAGCTCACTGGTATTTTATCTGTCACTGTATCTAGCAAATGCTGCACTTAGCAGTAATTGTTATTTTAATTAACATTAGTCTGTGTGATGCCTCTTACATTTAATGTTAGGCTTGTGTGACTCACTGGTACCGAAAAGTGACCTACAGTTGCATTAACAGCCTGAGTAATATATGGCCTGTCATCTCTAATACATTTTGATGCATTTTTCTGTGTTTTGCTATTTTGGGGATTATGTCTGGTTTTACAGACAAATGGCCTAATTCTCAATGCTTTGTCATTTATTTGTATTTCATGCCAATTTTTTGCACAGATCTAAATTAAAGAAAGGAAAAAATATACTGCAGAACCTCAGTGTCTCCTAATAAAAGGCTAAATCCAGACCTCATAACTCTTATTTCAATCAGTCACAAAGGGAAACGCTCAGACCACTCATTTAAAAATATTTGCCTTTTTCTCACTCCTGGTAATTTCCTAGTGATTTCTTATTGTCATGAGGAAATTTCTAATATATATACATTTGCTTCAGCACACACAGACCCTTTTGTACAACAGGTTGACATCCATCTGTGTTTACTGATAAATGGTCAAGCCCAGCATGTGTCCACCCTCTGAAGGGAACTTGGCAACTTCTGCTCTTACACTGTGATCACCTTTTGGTATAAGGAGCTTAGAGAGTCCATTCAGAAGTTATCTCAGAGGGGCCAGAAAAGAAGATTAAATAGCTTTCAAGCTTCAGGGAAGTGTCTGGCGTGGTTGGCCCAGGCTCAGCCTGTGGGGGATCTATGAAATCAATTGTGAGGGTAATTTTTGAATTAAAGTATTCAAAAGCTATGTGTGCTCCTTGTCCCCTACTAGCAATTCATTACTGATGTTGAGATTAGCTGTGTGTATGTGTGTGGGTGCATTTGCAAGCATATATATGTGCATGAACGTTTGCGCAAGAGTTGTGATGCCATGATGTACAGTAAGAAAGAATGGCCCTTGGGTTTGATTTGCCCCTGAGAATCATGTAGTAACTCTGATACTGTTCATATGCAAAATCACATGTTCCCCTTCACTATCATGTTGGCAACTTCAAGTTTCCAACCCTGATGTGATAAAGTACCTGGTGTGGGTGTGCTGGGTTCCTGCCAGCGGCATCCTCAGTCCTCAATATCCCTCAGCCAGCTGCTGTGGGGATCTGGTCTGCCCTTTCTCACCTCTGGGAGTCAGAAAACATATACTTGAATCTTGGCTGGGATAAAGGGTAAGATGAATGGATGGACGACAGCCACTGGATATTACTTTCAGACAGGTATTTGTTATGCTGTCAGGACTAGATGCTAAAAACCCCAATATACCTTAAAATAACTGTATTCTCTTTTCAAAGCTGCTTCTTGATAGAGCTGACAGAACAAAAATCTGCAATTAAAATTCATGTTCATGTTATGACATGACAATGAGAGGTGAACACAGTGCTAAAAACTCAGCAACCCATGAGTCCTTCTAGAAAGTCTTTATGGAGAGGAAAATTTAGCCCAAAAAGTATCAACTGTGAAAAACGTTTGGAATATGGCTGGGAATTCTGATGTACATCGATAATGTATGGGTAACATGTCTGATAAATGTAATACATCAGGAATTTAGACACACACACATGCATAGGTTCTCAGTGTCTCAGATGGGCACACATATAGTTCTCATTCTGGCATATGTACAAGCAACTTAATTTTTGCTAACTCTGGAAAATGCATGCATATTGTTGAAGTAAGCCTTGCCTAATTAATCTCATTACTTTGGGAAAAATAAAATTTCCAGTTCAAGTGTAGAATCAAAGGCCTCACAGTGCATTACCCCTATCCCCCAGTCTGCATTCATCCAATAATCAATCAACAGGTTCACCTAGAAGAAGGCTGAAAGTAACGCCAGCTGATGAAGATGTTCTGCAGCGGTCACGAGCATGGATAACAGATCCCACGCCATTCAGCCAGGGATTTCTGTACATACGGCCTTTAAAGACAAATTCAAGACCAATGACAAACAGTACAAGCAGCAGAGATTCAATTGGCATTTGCAGCAACAACAGGAGATTATCAATAGTACACTCTGTGGGATCATCATTGTTCACTGTCTCAACAGTAAATCCGGAGCATGTGAGCAGAAACCTTCTGCCTCGTTCTGTGCGTTGCCCGTCTGCTGCCAACAGAGTAACCTGATGCTTACAGCTTGTTTGGGAAGGAACAACCTTATGAGGTGTTGGGTGGGGCTGAGCCCACTGGGGCTGGGAAGGGTGATTTAGGCTTGTTTGTGTGCTCTTTCTTTTAATCTGAGAAGACTGATGAAAAATTGCAGCTAAGATTCTATGAAGTCAATAAAACCATCCAGGAAGAATTGTTACAGGGTAGGCTCCATATTTTCTAAAGAGCCTTATGTTTAAATAAGGATAGAAAATATCTTTTTCAGAATCATCATGGGAAGGAATAGACAGTGAAACAGCCATTCAAGTCTACAAAAAATGGCATGATTGGCCAATCCAAATACCTAATCAAAAAAAAAAAAAAAAGAGAAGGAAAAAAAAGAAAAAACTTGTAATTCAAGTATTAATAGTGGATGTCTGATTTTGCACTCAGCAGAACTGTTTTAAACGGCTAAATAGGAAATGCCTATTTTTTTACTCACTACCTGCCTGGCATTCAGCACGAATAAATTCAGGCTATGCATCTTGGCCTATGAATGCAACATCACTTTAAGAGGCTTATTTGTGAGTCAAGCCTCTTGTTCTGATGCACTCCCAAGCTCTGCAGTAGAATCATGACTGCCATCAAGTTATGGCATTAATCACTGAAAATCTCTTGCTTGGTTATGATGGGTTGCTCTGGTTATTTCCAATGCACTTTTAATATTTGGACTTCTATGCTGTTTTCATCCCAACTCCCAACCTTTCTCTCTAAGAACTTCTCACTAAATGACTTCTGAGTAAAACAGACATCTCTGCAGTACATTCCTTTACTTTTCTGCCAAAGTAAATCTAGATTAACTCCACAGAATTTGGTGAAGTTGTTAAGTCTTTATGAAGGAAGAAAAATGAAAATACAGGTAGTGACTGTAGTATATGGTATATTGATGTATGATCCACTTTCAGCTGGTATGGGAGTATGCTCATCACTATGTCACACTCATGATATGGTTTGAAGGTTGCAGCTGAAATGGAATGAATTATAAGCAACACACTTGGGCTAGTGGTGCTAGCTATGTTGCTTGCTATTTTTATTAACCAGTCTTTCCTTGTTTTTCCTCTTCCTAAGGAGAAGATTGATGCTTCTTTGGAAAAAAAAATAATTATGAACCTAACCCAGTCTTTGTGCATTGAATTATGCATGGAGCCACTGTAATTGCACCTATCAATCAACGCCTGCAGAAAAATGCAAGGCTGGGCGAGTAATGGCTGTGGGTAAACACATATTTAGTCATACAATGGTTATGGTAACTGAGTGTGCATTTTGTATGCACAGTTGGATGAACCTTGTTATGACAGCTTTCGCAGCTGAGTTCATGGCAGTGCTGTGCAGCACAAGAATATTGCTTTTCTTCTGGGATTGGACAAAAAGGAAAACTGCTCTTCTATTTCAGTCTTATACTTCAAGACATATTCTATCTTAGAGATTCACAGGCAACCAGAATCTTGAGAAACCACCCTTAGTGTGTCCCCTCCCAGATATATTTACACAATTCTTGGCAAATATTTACCCAGTTCTTCAAAATCTCCTGCATGAGAGTGTCTGTAGCCTCTTGAATTACCATTGCAGTGACTTAGGAGCTCTACTGTTAGAACAATTTTTCCACTATTACCTAGTCCAAATCTTGCAGTAATTTGGGCCTAGGTGACTTTCCCTAGGCACTATGACCATATGGAACAGGGGGATCACCCTCTTTGCAACAAAGCAAACTGCTAGTGTGATGATAGCGGTGGGAAGATCCAGAGTCAACAGAATAACACCCCCAACTTTAGAAGAAAACTGTAATTATTGTTAGCTCAGATGCTGCTTTGTCAGGAGATGGTGGCCCTTTTCAAGCATCTTTTAATCTTTAAAATTGTCAGTCTAGAAATGTAGCAGGCAAAAACACAGATAGACCTTCTGTCTGCAAAGCGTGTGACTACACAACTCGAAGCCTTATCAGACCCTTCCTAGATGCTGCCTTATAGTAATTTTGAAAAACATTTCATATATATTTCATATACTTGTGTCAAGATATAGACAGAGAGAAGGATTGTTCCTTCACTCTAATAGCCTCCAGTGATTTCAGTTTAGCAATTCCCTTTGTGGGCACCAAATTTAGATGCCTAATGTGAGATATTCCTGGCTATGTTTAGACTAATAACTGAGATAGGGAGGGTTCTCACACACAAACTTCGCTCCATTGCAGTCTGCTAAAGGTGTTTAGTGCCTCTGATTTTTGAATCTAAAGCTTTTTCAAACATGCTTATTAGAAGATTTCAGAAAGATAAGGGGTGCCTCAGCGGTGCTTTCTTTGTGCCGAGTGCGCAAGTGCACTGCTTACAGATGGCACTGTCAGCAGTTTGGAGGCTTGGTTCAGAACAGGGTGGTGTGAGAGGGAATGGACTGTAGTTTGTCTGATCTCAGGGTGGGTTGTAGAAGCCTGACACGAGTGGAAAAGAGCAATGCCAGGATGGAAAAGTGGGCTCAGGCAATACTGATGTGGGGTGAGAGAGGGCAGACATGCTTTCACTGGCTGCACAACAGCAAGCTGGCAGAGCAGGATCAAAATCCCTGTTAGTAAATAGTTCTAAAGCTGCAATAAGGGATTGCTGAATGCTTGTATAGGATGAGTAAGGGTGTACCAGAAATGGCAGAAACAGATGCAAGTCTGTCGGTTAAGAGCCAAGAAATACAAAATGTAAGACATTTTTCCACAAAATTCCATCATTCATGAAGTGGGTTATACAGTTATCCATGAAGCCTCTTCTCAAGGAGAAAGGTGTTCAAAAATTTATTTCTGCTTGAGGCATTACGTTATGCTTTTCATAGCTAGTGTGAATACAAATACCAGTTGAAGGACATTTATGGTCATTCTTATTACTGTATGCTCTAGGAGGATGGGGTTTGCCTAATTTCACATTCGTGGTCTCCACCCATTCAGAAAAATTTTGCAAATCCTACTCTTAAGAGATTTGTTGCATGTCTACGTCCAGTTACTCACACTGGTGTCAACAGCAACCTTCTCCCAGATGTGTTTCTTTAATCACCAGAGTGTGTATCTTCCCAGAGCCATGAGTTACCACTTCATATATTTGTTGCTACATGGAATATTAATATGGTAATCATGTCTGTCTCCTTAGGGGACTTGTATTTTATGGCAGCAATTCAATACTGTTCACTTTTCGGAGTTAAAAGAAATACAAGAGTTAAAGATTTTAAAGTCTTTTTCTAAAAATCAGGCAGAAAGCATACCAGGAATTGGTTCAGAAAAAAACAAGAACCCATAAAAAACAGAAAGAAAAATATAATTCAAGATCACCAAACACATGGGCTATTGTTCATGATGACTGTTGTTTTCTTTTTACACACTGAAGAAAAATTGCCTTCTAAAAGATATAAAATGTTGTGTTTCTCTGATAGGGTGCTGAATAAATCGCACAGCCCCAGAGGGTATTAAGATGTGTGCCCAAGCTTGGTGCTGCAGGGTGCAGTGGAGTAACCCTGGCTGAGCTCAGGGGCAGAATTGTGTGAGAAAGAGCTGCAGGAAACTTTGTGGGGGCAGGGATGCCTCCACGAGCTTCATTTCAGCTTCAGCCCTTGCCCCCTGGTCCCTGCCCAAGCTTTTCTGCAGCTCTGCCCACTGCTGTCCACATCTTTCACTGATCTTGACCCCCAGCTTGGCCTTGGAACTGTTCCATCGCCATGGCTGTGGTCACAGTCCCCAGTCCAGGTCTGCTAGCCACCTCTGGAGCAATGAGATGGGGACACGGGGAGAGGTCTCTGCTCTGCCTTCCCCTGCTGCCCCCCCGCCACTCACCTTTGCAGCACCGTGTCCAGACTCTTTCTCCCTGTAACTAAGGCACTGCTGGCGTGAAAAGGCAGATACAACAGCTGTATTAAAAAAAGCTCACAATTGATTTTATTCCCTTTTATTCCCTGTAAAAATAATTGTAGTCAGAGGGCAAGAGGAAAAACACATTTGTAACCATTAGTTTAGCCACTGGCATGGCAGCAGCTCTTTGGGTCCCTGGTACTTTTAAGGCTTGATTCTGTAAATGCTGACACATCTGCCTATCATGCAAGTAATCCAACTGCATGGATGGAAGAATATGTGTGTATGTGTGCATATATATACATATGTACTTAACTTTGCTGGAAGTGGATCTTGTTCCATGGAGAATATACTGCCTAAATGGTCCTAGGCTAATCTATGTCAATATTTTAAGCTCATTTTGCTTGATGGCAGATGGAGAAAAACAGCTTATAACATTAATTTTCTTATTGGATCTCATCTGACAAAATCCCCAGTTACTTTCATCTCGCATGAACCATTATTCTTCTGTAGATACGTGCCTAATAAGCTTAAATTTTGAAAATGAATATTTACACTTACTAATAGCAAGGGAGAGTTAAAATCAAACATGCTGCACGGTCTTCTGGGGAAGCCAGGAGTAAAGCACGGCTTTCAATAATCAATAAGTCAACCAAGCAAATCTCTAGACTGTTGTTACAAGGGAATCTGTCATCATGCAAGGCTGAGATTTGTCTGAGAAACTGCTAAGTAAATACTTCTGCCACTTAGTAGTGGTTTGGTAGTTTGTATTTGCTGCAGATAAAATTGCAGGCATGCACATATTTGTTTTGTATTCCAAACAGAGATAGTGTTCAGACCAAAGCACCCCTATCTAGTCTAGTCCTCACTGACTTGGCCAGTTTAAGGATGGGAAGATAGACTCTATGTTCCCTGTCTCAAACTCTTCCTGTACTGCTCCCTCTTCCTTTTCTCTATGTCTTCTGCATTTTGTATCTCTCAACATTAAAATACTAGGATAAATTTACTTGACGTTTTTACAGACTATCAAACAAATAAATGGTCTTATACCTCACTGATCTGTATCCACCTGTGACAACTAATAACCCCCAAAAGGGACTTCACTCCCCAATAAATGTCCAAATGCATGGCAACAACTCAAGTATCTATTTTCAACAGTATCATAATTTTCTTACTAACTGTATCTGAAAACACCAGAAAATAATAGAAGTCTCAATATAATAAGCTTCATTTCTACAAACAAAATACATTCTGTGCTGCACTGTTTTTAGCTTTTATGACTATTCTTGCTCATTTCCTAATTTTGTTAGAGTATAAGCTTAAGGTTTGGGACCTGAAATTCTTCATACCCAGGTAACTGCCCCAAAGGGTCATGTTTGGAGCCTCAAACATGCACAACCCCTCTCCATTGGCATTTATGTTCCTTTCTACTGCTGTTGAGATTTGCTTCTGTCTCAGAGGGAATATGAATGACCCATTGTTTATCTATTAAAAAAATCCTTTTTCATTCTGTATATCATCTCTCTCCTTTTGGACATCCTTCCCAGCAAATGTGCAGGTGCTGTGGTGAGAGAATGGGGATGCAGACAGGCTGCTAATATGACAATGCTGCTTTCAGTTCTTGGACACATCTGCAAAATGATCAGATGAACAGGGTGGACCCCAGTGGGAAACAGTTTCTAGGATGGAAACTGTATGTTTTATGCAGCTGGGTTGGACCTATGAATAGTTGAAAACAGCTGCTTGTGGTTATGAGAAATACTGTACGTAGGGCAGTATTAAAAGCACATAGGATCTGTTGATACTGTGGCACAAAAGCAACAGATTTAAAGATGTAGGCAGTCTCTCTCCTCCCAGGAGATAGAGAGGATCCAAGCTGGGGCAGCAGCAACCCCATCCCTAGCAGAGCCCAGTGACAGGTAGCAATGTAATGTCTCTTGTGATGGTCCTGGCCTGAAATGTTTTTGCTTGATGCTGGAGCCTATCTTTTTCCCACTCCTCATCTAGCCTTACCTGATGGCTTTGTAGTGTTGGCATGTATCAGTGTCTACTTGTTCTGCCCTTCTGTTCTGCTTTATCTAATCTGTGTACAGGAGATACAGGTCCTCCTATTCATGACCTTTACCTTTCCCTTGTCTTATGCCCATTAACAGCTAACTACCCTCATCAGAAAAGGCTAATTCCTTTATATTGGCAAGGCCAAAGCTCCATGAAATCAAAGGTGAAACTCCCATTGACTTCAGCTGGAGAAAAAGTAGCTCTGTTTAATCAAAGAACTTGAGGAGAAAAGCAAAACAAAAGGCAGAGTCAGTAAGTTCAGCCTGCAACAAACTCCAAAATGATCAAAAGCTTGCAAGGATCTCAAACCTTCCTAGACAGTCATGAGACATCTAAGAGGGCATGGATACCCTCAGGACTGAAGCCTGTTATAGCCACTATGCACCTCAATAAATGCTGTTCTGATTATAATGCTTCATTCAAACCCAGAATGTGTGGGCACTGGCTAGCTACCCACTGGTTGTGATACAATTTCTTATTCAGTGACCAGTATTCATGGATTCAGCTGCTGTACAGATTTCCTATTTCCTTTTAAAGTCATAATTTCTAAACTATGTCACTTTTCATTAAGATGACAAATGCTGGCATTTTGTGGGATGTGGTATTGATCACATCAAGCTCTGCTATGATGGCTGGCAGTAGAAGAACAACACGGGAGCTGACCATGCCTGGCTGGATCAGACGGCTTCCCTAGGGTTTGTTTTCATCCTGCAGTATAGTTCTGAGTGTGAATAAAATCACTGAAAAGGTAACATGCTGATTTGCTGAATTATCTATCAAGTGAACAATTCAAAGCAGAGAAAGGGCCATCTCACAGAAGTAAGAAGCTCTGACTGGCAGGGGTAATTCTCTACCTGTGAGAGTTTTATTGCCTACTGCTGCTTGAGGGGGTTCAGGAACTGAGCAGTTTCTGCTGGATGAATGAAAGAGTTGGAGAATCTTTTAGCAGGAAATACGACATTTTGCAGTCCCAACATTTTTTTTCGTGCTACTGAATGTGGATTTTATTGTTTAATTCCTTATAGTTCTTTTGAACATACTGTATTAGCAGGCCCTGATGAGGAATCCAAATAGCCAGTAATCCTCTGGTATATCCTTCTTGCAAAAACGCTGTGTTAAGAGTATCCTATGGAGGAAATGAGATATCACCTTCCATGCCTTAAGATATTTAACATCACAAAAGACAAGCAATTGGACTGCCTTCTGCTCAGAACCGCTAAAATGGTCAAGGAAGAGAAATAGTTCTGGTGCTTCATATGAAGCCAGTAGACAGTTTGTTTCCTTGCCTAACTGTTCTTCATCCAACTTTATATATGTACTCAATGCATATGTGCCGATATATATGTTCAAGCTATAGAGGAAATTTCAGAAAATAAGTCCTTTTAGGGGATGTGTGTCACCTTCTGGATTGAACTTCTAAATTATATTTTTACATCATTGAAAATAAATGGTCTTTGTCCTTATCTTATGAGAGTGACCTCCCATACAAAGCTTTTTGGGATCTGTTTATGAAGAGTGCCACATAAGAAAGTGATATTGATTCCTATTTATTAACTTTGTGTATTTTTGGCAGTTACATATTTTAGTACCTTTAGATTGAATGACTAGTCCTCTTAATATCATGGAATCATAAAATGGTTTGGGTTGGAAGGGACCTTAAAGATCACCTAGTTCCAGTCTCCCTACCATCGGCAGGGACACCGTCCACTAGACTAGGTTGCTCAGAGCCACATCCAACCTGGCCTTGAACACTCCCAGGGATGGGTCATCCCACAGCTTCTCTGGGCAACCTGTTCTAGTGTCTCATGATCCTCCTGATTTCTTCCTAGTATATAACGTAAATCTGCCCTTTTTCATCTTTCATCAGCCATTCCCCCTTGTGCTATCCCTAAAAATCCTTGTAAAAAGTTCCTCTCCAGCTTTCTTGTAGGCCCTCTTTACACACTGGAAGGCAGCTATAAGGTCTCCCCAGAGCCTTCTCTTCTCCAGGATGAACAGCCCCAACTTTCTCAGCCTGTCTTTATGGTAGAGGTGCTCCAGCTCTCTGATCATCTTCATGGCCTCCTCTGAACTCGCTCCAGCCTGTCCATGTCCTTCTTATGTTGGTGACCCCAGAGCTGAATGTAGCGCTCCAGTTGGGGTCTCTGGAGAGTGGAGCTGAGGGAAGAATCCCTCCCTTGTCCTGCTGGCCACACACTGCTTTTGATGCAGCCCAGGACACAGCTGGCTGTCTGGGCTGCAAGAGCACGTTGCCAGGTCTTGTTGAGCTTCTCATCAACAAGCAATCCCAAGTACTTCTCCCCAGGGGTGCTCCAATTCATTCTCTGCCCAGGCTGTGCTTGTGTTTGGGATTGCCCCCACCCACGTGCAGGACCTTGCACTTGGCCTCGTTGAACTTCGTGATGTTTGCATGGGCCCAACTCTAAAGCCTGTTGGAGTCCCTCTGGATCACATCCCTTCCCTATAGCATGTCAACTACCACACGCAGCTTGGCTTTGTCAGAACACTTGCTGAGGGTGCGCTCAATCCCACTGTCCATGTTGCCAACAAAGATATTAAACAGTGCTGATCCCAATACCGACTTCTGGGGAACACCCGTTGTCACCGGCCTGCACTCTCTGAGTGTGACCATCCACTCAATTCCTTATTCACCAAGTGGTCAATCTGTGAAATACTTATCTCTCCAGTTTAGAAACAAGGGTGTTTTTTGGTACAATGTCGCATACCTTGCACAACATGTTGCTATAGGACTTGTTTTTCAAACATGTCCTAATTTTATCTCTTGTGGGTTTTTTTGTTTTCTGCTCCCTTTTTTTTTTTTAAACTTTATTTTTCTTTTAAATCATGCAGAGCTCTGAGACTTAAAGAGGTCTTCTGTAGAATAATTATCTTGCCTAAGAGGAGATCAACACAGAGTTTGAGAATCAAATTTCAAGGGAAATAAAATGTGAAGGCCACACAAAAATTTCCACCTCTGAAACTTTGACTCTTCCTTTACCAAACATTAAACTAATTCTTGTTGATTAATGATTTACTTCTCTGTAATTTCCACTCTGTTGTTACAGGTTAAAATAGTATCAGGAGAGCATGTGGAGGTAAATTCTAATTTTTAACGTGTTGTAAACAACATCTAAGAAATAGATGAAGAGAACAGTTCTTCTCTGTGAGAGATCCTGTATGCTGTGTACGGTGCTGTCCCAGAACAGCCTGTAACTTTGGCTTGTTATCCCGTCTCCAAGTTCTGATGGCTGAGGCATGTGGCACACTGGGGGGCCCAGAATCCTGGCACTGTTGCTAGCAGGAAAAGCAATCAGAGTGGGTGGCAGAGGGGAATCAGCTTTGCACAGTTCTGCTCTTGGTTGCAGCTGGAAACACTCTGAAATGCAGAGACAATTAGTTAAGCAAACCGATTACAGGACAGAAAGTCCCCTCCCACCCCCAGTTCCTAAGCTGTGATAACATTCATTCTGTGTCACTCTGTGTTATGCAAAGACGAAAAAAAGAGGGAGATAGGGGAGGGAAATTTCCTTTTGAGATATGTATTTATTGAAAATTTTCAAACCACCAAGACTTCTTTTCAAACCCTGAAATGGAAAAACTTTGTAAATATTTCATGGATTCGAGTCTCTGTTTAGCTAATTACTTGTTTAGAAAACAAATCTGTGAACTCAGCTGCTGGGGATACCCATATGAAAGTATGGCCATATTGCCTTTTGTGTTGCGCACCAGTGAACAGGTACTGTATGGCCTGTGATTTTCAAGAATCAGTTATGATTTCTTCTTTGAGAAGTGATGGCCCGTGATTATTTTCAGGATGGTTCTGGAGACTTGGCTACCAAGCTGCAGTGAGACTGCTGTGAAAATACAACATTTTTCCATTGAAATAGGTCAGTTCTCCAACAGGATCAGCAGTCTGTCTAATTCCCAGACATTAAGCTAATTGGATTGTCCAGATACAAGATACAACAATCTTTTGTATTCTTAGAAATAACTGTGGAATTACAACTTTCCCATAGGTTTAGCAGTACTCTACACCCTCTCTCTCCATTAAAAGAATTCAATCCTATTTCAGAAGATAACCTTGAGAGAATGAGGAAGGTATAGGCTTTGCCTCTATCTTAATAAAAGTCTGATATGAAGGTTTAATTAAGAGAGACAAAATAACTAGGAATGAACACAGGATTTAAAGCAAAATAGACTTCATATAAGTGATGTAAGAATCACAAATGTGATTCAAAAGGTCCCCCTGCCGAGACAGAGCAGAGATTCTCACTGAAGCTTGAGATAAGATCTGTCATAGCTGTTTTCCATTTTCCATCTCTTATGCCAGTTCTTATCCTCCCCTTTCCCTTCTTCTGTCTTGGTTTACAAAGCTAAGAAGAATTTTTTTCCAGCTTGTTTCTTTTTTGAGCTTGGTGCCACTTCTCTCATGGTGTTGTGGGACTAAGGTTTTGCTGTTGGGTATTTTTTTGCAGGAGTTTTAAACACCTGACATTCCCACTGATCCATCTCATAGGCCTTTCATTGCATTCGAGTAAGTGAAGGAGAAGCTGCTACACCTGCAGTTACCCTTCTGTGTTCTGCTAGGGACATAATGTTTTTGCATACTGTCCTACCAAAGTAAAAAGTAGAGGGATGTAAAGAATAGAGAAACTTAAATTGCCTGATCTGATAATACCTGTCTTGTCTGATAATTTTGGAGTGTGCTTGTTTCTTTAGGCATTCATGTATTAAACCCCTCCCACCATGATACGTTCAACTGTACAAATCTCTGAAAAAAAATATTTCAGTAAGTGTCTTGCACTCAAAAGATTTCAGAGCTCAGAAAGTGAAATCCAGCTGTCTTGTTTATTCATAGGTGCATCCTTCGCTTGAGCTTCCCAGGTTTTGGCAGCAGGGCTTACTGAAGTAGGCCTAGGAAAAATTCTGTCTCACTTCCTGTGGCAAGTGTGACATTGAAAACACACTAAATTTCACGGAGATGGTCTTGAAGGTATGTGTATATAATTGTATGCTTAGTCAACAATTAGTCCTTCTTTCCAGAATTTTAGATTTAGGCTTATAAAATCTCCTGGTGTTAGGATACCTTGACACTTTAGTTTGAGTCTAACAGCATTATACACATCTTTGTACTGCACTGAGATAATGAGAAGCTATTATTGGGATTCCTACATGATGCTACAATGATACAAATATATTATTTGGTTTCCTAGATGATGCTACAATAGATATGAATGCTAAAACATGTTTTAAATTTATCTTTGGCTAACAGACTATTTTGAAAATGTGGCTGGCCTCTGAAGGGGATGTTTTTCCCAAGCTAGATTTATTTATGCTAAGACAGAGGTTTTAAAAGCCAGTGAAATATTCCCAGGATAATTCACACACAGCTGACTGAATAATTCATCATGAATAATGTATTTAGATTTTGCCTCTCTCTTCATAAGGAGATTAGGATATTCTCAGATACATTCATTATTCAAACTAATACTGAGTTTTCTCATCCCCCCCATCCAAGGATTTGATTCTGTCACCTTTACTCAAGTTGAGTAGCATTTTCTGTGGGGAATCACGCTGATTTTAATGGAAGTTCCTGCACAGCACGGTACAGGGGAGAGCATCTGGACGCAAGTGAAAAGGTTGCAAGCGCTTGTGAATATTTGATAGTTGTACTTTGAAGCTCCTCCTGTATGGGATTGCTGTGCAAGTCCTAGGAGATACTTTTGTTAGCTCTTATAACTAACCACCGCAACCCCAATTTATTAAACATACAATTCCAATTTTGATTGCAGCTGAGGGGCAAGCTAACATCTTGCTTTCCGTGAGCAGCGGAGCTTAACTTTGAATACTTCGCTGTTTACAGCAAGTAAACAAAAAAGATCAAGAGTGAAGGCTAAAAGAAATGTGCTCTAGTGGGCAGTCATTCAAAATATCTCTTGTTACCAGTATTGCTTCTGGAAACTGCCCATAGGCACTTTTTCAGCACTGAAAAAAATGCATTAGTCACCTCTATGCCTACCTGTGACTGCAGTTCTTTTGGGCCAGTATTTTTAACATAGACCTGGCCTTCAACTGGGCAGATGAGGCTTCCTTCTCAATTTCCAGCAGCAGTGGCTAAAGGAAGAGCTAGAAGTATGGATTGGGGTACACCTCCACTGCAGCACACCTTCATGGATGCTCTGCAGCTACTACTGCCATCCCACTTTGCTGGAGAAACTTTAGCCTGGTGGCCCTGTAGGCTGGTCTTTCCCACCTCGTGGCTATGTTCACAGGTTAGGGTTCTCATGTTGCTCCCACCCAGATAATGCTTGAAAACCCATCCCAGCAACCATGTTTGGGTTGACAGTTTTGTT
This sequence comes from Lophotriccus pileatus, assembly GCA_035583135.1. NCBI lineage: Eukaryota > Metazoa > Chordata > Aves > Passeriformes > Tyrannidae > Lophotriccus > Lophotriccus pileatus. Next base: position 102,580,745 of record JAWWES010000001.1, on the reverse strand, counting down.
TGATAACTACCTGTGGTGGGCTGAACTGAATATTTGGTCTTTTTGAAAGAAAAGTATAACTTGTTCCTAAAAATCATACCATTTCTTCCAGTGACTGGGTCAGAAAGTCTCTCTTTGAACACTCTGCCAAGATTTTTCCTTCTTCTTGGGTCAAAACCAAAAGCTACCTCAGCTACAAAGGGGAAGACTTTGGACTAAATATAGTCTGTGTTCTTACATAAAAATGTAAGATGTTTTATGTAAGAAGATTATCCAATATTTTATACACCTACATTTTCTCTATGTGGGGAAAATGAAAAGTTCTGCCAATGTGAAGCATAAAACCTGTGATAAACTTTGGAGCAAAGTGCTATGCCTCCAACATGAAGATTGCAGTCTTCTGTATGATGGAGAAAGGGAACCTTATCAATAAATGTATTTGCAACAGATATGCTTGCAGTATCTGCACCAGAAAGTGGTTGCCTGGTTCTATTAAAGTTCAAGCCAGACTGGAGTTGGCAGGTTTAAAGTACTTTGAACCTGGTCCAACAGTAATTTGATGGACAGGGTTGGAATAAGGCGGTTTAGTCTGTGACAGTAAAACAAATACAAACAGTCTCCTGGCTCTCTGATGCTGTTTACAAGAGCATTAAAATGATTTCCCACTAATGATACAGAGTTGTAGGACTGCAGCACTATATCATGAGGGTAATGCTGCTGTTACTGAGGTGCGGATCTAGAGAGATCCAAACCAAAATGCCAGCAGAGCAACTGATCTATATACAGTGCCAGAAATGACATTCTAGTAAAATAGAGTCCAAGTGTTGCTGCTGTACTTCTTAAAGGAGAGAAGATAAATGCAGGAAGCAATTCACATTGGCTTTGCCTGATGCCTTAGTGATGTATTTGTTATTATATAGCTGGTATACATAGACCTGGTTTTCAATCTCCTCTTTGCATGCCTTAAGTACCTTATTCCATATCAGGTTCCTCAATTCTTGTGTTAATTCATGTCATGCCTTCTATATAAAAGACCTCTTATAAGGCACATTTATGAGGACATTATAGATCACTTGCAGATTTGCTAATTTAGCCTCGATACTATAATGTATTTTTAAAGAAAGTTTGAAGCTTGCTTTCCTGTAACCACCATATTTTTCCTTAAATGAAAGGCAATAAAACAATGTTCAGGAAGTATTTATGCATACATACATTTTGCATAAACGCTGGCTCAGAAAACAGAGAATTTTATATTTACCCTTTGGGCTTTTTCTCTGCTATAATGGAGGTTCTCATGTGACAGCAGTGTCCCTTCTCCTTTCCTTCTGCATTCAGTGGGAATGCAGAAGCCCCTGGTTTCTTTTTGTTCAGGACAGAAGTTGTGTTAACCTTGCAAATGCAGTGAATGTCAAATCGGTAAACTGCTGACTTGCCTAGCATTTGTCTTTTCAGCCTATTTATGCCATAGCTGTATGTTAAAGAGCACCATAAACCACTTATGATTTGACCCATTCTGTGCAAACGAAGCAAAATCTGCAGATAACACAAACCATAATTCCAGATGTCAGTAGGTTGCAGATCACTCGCTTAGTATTTTAATGAAAGATGAACAATAAACACTCTTTTATCTCATTAATGATCTACTTATTATTCATATTAACAGAACTGGGACCTGCAAACTCATAAATATCAGTAGATGTTGTGATACTGGCCTTGCTGTGAGTGCTTTATGGGTTATAAATTACTTTAAATTATCATTAGACACGGGTTTCAGTGGAGCTGCACTAAAAAGTCCTCCCTCCCTCCTAGTTTTTAAAGGCATCACAAGACTATAACGATGCTGAAAACTGAAATTGATGGAATAGAAAACTGTAAAATTGGAATTGATGTGTAACTTGGAGGTTCACATTTTGTGATGTTTCCCTCGTGCCTTCTGCAAGAATTCTCTGGTTTTCTTGTTTCAAATTTTTAATGTGATTTCAGGGGTTTACTTTTCCCTGAAGACTGAATTTTTGAGAATCTTTGCAAAGATTCTCAAAACCATGGTTGCTATGGAGGCTGTGGAGAGGAGGTATGGAGTGGGGGAGACATTTAAATTGCTGTTACTAGAGCTCATTTGTGTACCTGATCCATTCACTTCCCAAAAAATCTGATTTGATCACTGATCCTATGATGAATCAGCAAGGCAAGGATTAAACTATCACATCATTAAAAAACATTATAAAGTTAAGGCATTCTTAGGCTTTAGAAGATGAAATGTTTGATCGGGCAGGAATAGGAGATTTCAGAATTTAGGATTCCCTTTGTCTTTTCCTTCAGTGCTTTTGGGTTTGTAGTGAGTGTTCTGAATGTAACTTAGGTTCATCACCGGGGGGGGAACTGTTAACAGGCATGATTAGTCATAGAGCCAGTGGAGTTTCAAGAAATTTGGCAACAAAGTAATGAGGAAAAAAAAGTAAGGTTTTAACTGAATTTTTCTGTGCTAACTTAAAGCTTATTTACAGCGACATCAAACATCAAGAGACTACTCCCCCCACTGCTTTTCTGTTAGGCAGACTGCCCCGTGCCAGCACTGGTGGCTTCACAGGGCTTTTCATGCTGTTCTAATCACTGGCCCCTGTGCACAAGAGGAGGCAGCCAACAGCCCATGACGACACCTGCTTTTTTGGGTCCAGCAGCAGAAATGAGAATTAACTCTGCAACAACTTGGATTTTGTTGCTTCAAAAACCCAACTTCGTATGCATTAATTAAATTTCCACTTGGAGGGGAAAAAAAGAGTGCCTGCTATTACCTAGGAGTGTTATTTTGGGTTCTGTGCTTTCTCATTACTTGTAATTGTCAGGATTAAGAACGGTTCCCGGATTCCATCTCCTTTATCTAGTTCAGTTTGTTCCCAGGATTTACACTGCACTCGGTTGCTGCAGCTTGTAGTCATTCCCCTTGCTCTGTTCCCTCACCATACATTAACCAATCACCAGGATTAATGCATTCCTGAAAGGTAAGGAGCAGAAGCCTGTCTCCTTGACAGCAGGGGACAAACTCATAATAAATACATAAAAATAAACATAAGCAGTTACAGCCAGCAGCAGATTGTGTTGGCAGTAAAGAAGAGTTTGCTTGATGCTTTATGGAAATGAAAGCTCTGCCTTCACTGCCATCATTATGAGAGCCCTTTTAATCTGCTCTCTGAACATGATTATAATTTCTATAAACGTAAAATATGCTGCTTTAACTCTAAGTTCCCTCCCCCAGATTAATGTCACTGAAAGTAATAGCAATTAAAATAAGAGGCTGTCCAGGCAGTCACTGCAAGTGCAGATTCAGATAACAATAGAGCATAAGTTCAGCAGCTGGTATGACATAGGCAGGAATACCATTTCCAACAGACTCTATCCACATCAGTTGCTCTTCCCCTGGCACGTGGCTGGTGATGGAAGTTACATCATGTGTGGCCATCCAGGGTAGAAAATTATTTTGGATAGGTCTTACAGGCCCTTTTATCCTATGGGACTTGACAGAGGTGACTGATCTGAAACTGGAAGAGGCTCAGTGCAGCAATATAACACGGTACATGAATTATTGCAATATGGATTAAGTGCTATATACAGATATAAAATGACTGACTGACTGTAATTGTTCAGCTAGGAATAAAGTAAGTAGAATACTGTGTGGTAAGTTTCATCTGCCTTAAATTATGCAACCATATAGCACAGAAGCAAACCAGCATAATGGTAATATTGTCAAATGGACTATCAACCTCTGGGAACTTGCCAAACCTGGTCACGGTAACGTCCAGCTGTCTTCTGTGCTAGACAAAATAATTTTCTGATCCCAGGTAAGCTCCTGAGGGACTAGTGGAAGCTTTTGATTTCTGTGAAGCAGAACATTTAGAAACTGTGAATGAAAGTTTTATGCTTGTAGACATTGCAACTACCCTTGCTCTCAGTTTGTAAATGTCAGCTCCAGCCCTCAGCTACCCCACAAGGTCTTCATGCTTCTCTGACAACAGGGAATGAGAGTATTGCTGGTGTAGCTGGCTGCCTCCTAGTTTCTGCATCACAGCAAAGTGGAATCCTGCTGATATGGGTCTACAGCAGCAATTCTCTATCCCCCTGTGAAAGTTAGGTAGTGTGAAAAAACATGTTGGAGAGGAAGAGGCTTCACTGGAATAAATTAGCTGTCCATGCCTTCTAGGCCAGCTTCTTACCATGATAAACTGAATAGCTTCTAGCCAGAAGGAGGCAAAGTGATGAATGACATAACCTTTTCATGACTTTTTGTCACCCTTACCTACACCCTTATCTACAGTGATAACAGCCAACAATTGGCAGCAGTTTTAGTTACCGTTTTAGCTTTTTATCTGTTTGCTTAGCAGCTCTATGTATCATTTCAAATGAGGTGTTGTTATTATAGATTTTGAATTACAGCTTATGGTAGAGATTGCATTAAGTAACTGAACAGCCTTTCCCTTTTGCAGTTTTAGGGGTTGGCTCTGTGAACTGCTCTTTGTGGACAAATCATTCAATTGAGAAAACATGTTGCAGGAGTTTAGTCTTCTCTGATGATCCAGTTCCACCATTAGGTGGCTAAATAACTTTTACAAAAGCCCTTGTTTATGTAAAGAATAGATATTCTGACTACTTTTTCCATAATTCAGGCCTGACATTCATCCTAACTTCCCTGTTACCTGAAGGAACTGTATTGTGGTAAACAATACGAAATAGGGTAGGCCTGTGACTGTCTTCAGAAGATGCAGGTTAAGACAATGTCACGAAGTGTACAAGGGGAAATATATTCTTATTCTACCTTCTCTTTCTCCTGCTTCAGGGTGCCACATTTTTGATCACGTTTTTTGTGGTTGTTTCTCATCTTCTCACCCCAAAATTGGTGGAGTTGCAACAATGAAACTTTGAGGCAGGGACACAAGGAGAAATTTTCCTGTCTTTGCTAAAGCCACTGGCAGCATGAACAAGCTAGTGCAGGAGCAAACCTCCTTAGGTGGGCTGTAACAACTTTCTGCAGAGAGTGAGGAGGTCTTGGTAACTACCTGGTCCTTTCTTTGCTCCAGGAATAGTGCAGCTACAGGCTGTCCTTTCCCTTGGGCAGATGGCGATTTGGATGATAATCTTGCAGTGAGTCCCTCCTGCTCAGCTTGTTCATGCTGTAACTGGAAAGTATTTTCCATGTGCTTGTGCTGCACTGACTTCCAAAGCTATGGGAAGAAGGGCTGTATCGAGATAAAATTTAATATAAAAACTTAAAAATAGCACTGGGAAGATAAACCTGGAATAGCTCCCTCCGTCTACCGTGTACTCTGCTTAGCACTTCCTTTCACCCCGCAGCCCAGCCCATCACTCCCATGTGGTGTTACCGTCGCCATAGCATATGTTAGTTACTGGACCAGTGCCATTGGTAGCACGTAGTTTTTGCATATAACCCTTCTGATAAAATTCTGCATGGTTTCTTTGCTGTGACTCAGTAAGTTGAACCCTTCTTGTGGGAGAAAGATGAAAGAGTTCAGGAGACAAATGACTAAAATATCTAAACCTTGTGATGTTCTGCAGGTACCTGATTAAAAATACTTCAGACTTGGTGCTGTTGCTGTACGTGAGCCAAAGGGGCAGGTAAAAATCTTTATCACTGGTAGATTTTATAAGGTCACCTGTCATCTGAACACCAGCCACAAAAAATTAGCATATTAAAAAAATACCATTAATTCTTTTCATATACCTTCTAATCTTCATTTGACTCCTGATTTATACCATAAGTTCATGCAAGGTTACAAATGGGGACCTTAAAAATGGACCTTTTCTCTGGCATTTCATGTACACAAGTTTCATGAACTTTACAGTAGTCATGGTAAAAAGTGTTAAGAAAAAAATCCTCAAAGTTCCTCTTGTTCTTTGCATTCTTCAGAATAAAGCTATGTCAGGTGTTTCTGCAAATGAACAGCACCCATTCCGATTTCACTGAACTGAGAGAAAAATTTGAGGGTTTTTTTTCCCCCGTGCATTTTTTTAAAGCCCATGAAGAAACAAGTGAGAGAAGTGAGGTAATCTTATACTCGGAAAGATAATTGCCACAACAGTATATAAAGCTCCTCTTCTTTAGCTCAGTAACTTGAATGCTTGAAGAGGATGGGTTGTAACTGCCCACAAGCTCAGTGAAAGACACTTCACTTTCTCAGGGGTACTTATTAAACTGAAGATTCATCTCTCACACTGTATGTGAGTAAAGTATGTGAGAAAGGTGAAATAATTATGTAAAAAAGTGAGGGAAAAGGAGTTACTGCTAATTTATTGGTGCACGTGTGACACACAGCATGAGTCTCATTCAAAAGAGAGTTTTTAGTCCTGCTGAAACAAGGGAAAGATACAGGAATTTGCCTTGCAGGTTAGTGTGCAGGGGGTCTGAAGATCTGATAGGCTCTGAAAACTTCTACCTGTGGCATATCTTGACACAGAAACTCTGGATCAAGCACACAGCACATGCATTGAGTTGCTTCTTCTTCAGCTGATGCCTTTGATATTTTATGACAACTTTTAATGCTGATGCAGCAAAACAACCTCAGAATGTGCAAAACCATAGCAACTGCTGCAGAAGGATATATCTGGAGATAAGATATCCTTATCTCTTCTAATTTTACTGCATTTCTTCCCTTCCAAGACAACAACAGCAGTCCCTCTTATAAGCAGGGGTTTTTGTTGGGATAGGATTGGAGTTTCAGAAGAGACTCCAGCCCAGCAATGTGGAAGAGAGGGCACACATGCTGAAACCTGATGTGATTTTGCTGGGATAAGGGAATGCTGCCCAGTGTCTTGTGATTTTTTTATTGGATTAAAAGATTTACGGTGCAGAAACCACTATTGCCAAGACTCTGCTGGGTGCTCCCCAGTACTGTTGGCAGAAGGACATGGGATTGTGATGCCTAATTCTAGGCCACCAGAGCCAGGACCGTGGCCTATGCAGGAACTACACTTGTTTGTCTGTCTCAAAAAAAAGTTGGAGCCAGGTCTCAGTGGTTTTCCTGATGAACATTCTCTTGTAAATTGGTATGTTTCCGTGGACACTTTCAGTTTAGCAGATATGGCCTTTCTGAGGGAGAAGAGTATCTGCTCTGACATTTCCCAACTGCTTTAGTTGTAAGTGCTGCAAGTCATGGCTTGTAAATCATTACTGTCAGGACTCAATACATTAACTTGAATAAAATAATACACATTTATTTCTTACTAACACCTTCAAAATATACAATCATGCCTCATTTTTGCTTTTTGAAGCCAGAAATATACAAAACATCTTCAAACTTTTCCTTGGGTAAAAAAAAGTCAATTTCAAGTGTTTAAAAGAAAATTAATGGTAATGAATATATGATCAAATTATTTTCTACTTTTACTGTAAGATACTATTTTAATTTACAGGTTGAGTACTATGGGATTTTGGAAATAAAGTAGTGCCACAAGGATCCAGACGGAGAGACGCATCCTTTCTGCTGCAAAGAAAGCTGCAAAGGAGAAGACCTCAGTCAAAGAGAGCCAGAACTGGCACAAGAGATCAGCCCCAAGGTGAGTGGGTGCTGGCAAGCCTGGCTAGCTGCAGTTACTTTAATACAGAGCTTCTGTCAAATTCCTGGAATTGATCAGTTGTTAACTCCAAGGAAAATAGTTGTGCAGCAAAAGGGAATGGAGGCAATTTTTGAGTGGTGTAATTTCTCTTATGATCTTCCCTCATGCTACGGATAGAACTGCGGCTGAACTAGTCAACACAACGACATCGCTCTCCCTCGTCAGAAAGCCTTTACAGGCAGAGGAAATATGCCCATGGTTTCTCCACCTGCTTCCCAGAGTCCTGCATAACAAGGCCAGGACACAGCAGTCTCTCTGGGCTCGCCGGGACTGGCAGTTCCTGCCCAAATCACAATTATTCTTTTTGAAACAGGCCCCAGCTTCATAGATGAGCGGGGTTTGCTGTGCCCAAAACTGGGGGAAACCTGCCCAAAGCCATCCTTCCCCCCGCCGGTCCCTCGCAGAAAAAGCTCCTCGTTAATTTTCCGCCGCCCCCGCCGCGCCGGCAGCGCCGCCGCCCCCGCGCACCCCTGCCCGCCTCCTCCCGCTCCGCCGGGGATGGCCGCGGATGAGGAGACACCTGGGTTTCCCTGGCAACAGGTGCCGCGGCGGCCGGGAGAGCCGGGAGAGCCGGGGTTTCCCCGCTCGGCTCCGCGCCGCCGGCAGCCCCGGGAACGCCTCGGGGGCCGGGCGGGCCCTGCCGCCCCTTCCCCGAGGGGCAGCCCCGGCCCGGCCCTGCGGCCCCCGGCGGGACCAGCCGGGGGGTCCGGGCGAGAGCGGCTCCGCCCGCGGCGGGAAGGTAAGGGCGTCCTGCCGGTGGCGGGGTCGGAGCGATGGAGGGGAGCTGGGGCAGTCCTCGGGGTCAGGCACAGGGGCTCCTCCCCGATCACCTCCCGTGGTTCGAGGATTCGCGGGGAGGGTGCGGCGCAGCCCAGAGATGAGCCCTGTTCCCCTGTGTGGCCGGGGCTCGCAGGCTTCCCCATCACTGCTCCCCGCCTCCGCCACGCCGCTTTGCCCGCCAAGGGCATCTCTCAGCCTCTGCCATCTCGCTTGGCTTCGCCGACGGCCTCCTCGTGCCTGGGTGGCTTTTCCCGTCCCCACTGCTTCCCACCACGCCCCAGACACTTTTTCCATCCCCACTGCTTCCCACCACGCCCCAGACACTTTTTCCATCCCCACTGCTTCCCACCACGTCCCAGACACTTTTCCCATCCCCACTGCTTCCTACCACACCGCAGACGCCCCTCCAGCATGTGCCCTCGGAGCTGCTTTGCTCATGCATGGGCCAGGGCCCACTGAGGTGGCATCTTGTCTCTCATCTGCTTTAGCCAGCCAAGGCTTACCCACTTGTTTACATTTGTCCTGAGCGAAGGCTGGCAGGTCACCAACCTCGCTAACGCCTTTCCCCCTCATCGTTGACACGGGAGTGGCAGTGCCTGGCTGAAGGGTGGATGCCTGCTGCTTAAGCCCAGCTTCTTCTACCGGGCACGGACGCATCAGGTTAGGCACAGGTTTGCTCTAATGAGGCTTTGTGGCTCCTGGACCAGAGCTGGCTCCTGCGTGGGCGGTGAGCTCATGTCTGTCTGTGTGTGCCCCCGTAGACAGACGTGCCCGCAGTTCAACGCTCTGTTCCCTTGGCGGGTTGCGGGTCCCCTACCAGAGGGGCATCCCCCAATATTCGTTACTGGGTGAGGTCAGACAGAGATGGGCAGTTCTATGAGTCTTGCCATGTTGTGGCCAAATACCTCCTTTCCTATTGCTTTATTTTCTTCTTGCCTTGAATCCCAAAACTAAAGCATAGGGAAGGGCAACAAAGAATAATGAATGTCCTGGTACATATTCTTAGAAATAAAAAAAGCCCCAAACCTTTACGAATCCAAAAAGCATTAAAAAAAACTCGAAGAAAAGTTCTTGAAAAATTATCCTCATGTGAAATTTGCCTGTTTGTTTTTTAACAGTAATGCTTCAGTAGTGCTTGCTGCTAAGGTTAAATGTCGAATAGTCTTCCCATAAAATTTATCAGGAAAATGGGGCTGATTGGTGACTTCAGGCACTAAGACAACAACAGCATCACAGATAACAACACAAAGTGACCTTGGGTGTCAATTAACAGAAGGCTCTATCCATAATTTTTTATTGCACACAAGATCTCTGGACTCTTCTTGGTCCCTGTGTCTCCTTTGTATTGTGTTTGCAGAAAATTAAAAGAAATACAAAGCTCCTCTAATGTTACAAAAACAAAAAGTTGTTTATAATTCTGTAGCCAGTGTGATATTTCCTGATAATGTAAAAACTCAATTGAAAAAGGAAATAATATGCTGCCTTGCATTGTTCCTCCAAATGACTTAGAGGGAGATAACTTGATAAAAACATAGAAATGTTAGTGCATGTAACTGTATGCTATGTTTCCAAAACTAGACAGTCCCTCAGTGTGCCTGAAATGTGCAATATGGAGGTCAGTTCTGTGTCATACATAGCCTTTTCTGCCACAGCTATTCTGCCTCGAAATTGTCATGGACTTCTCTGTCTATTTCTTTAATTCACTCATAATTTCCCATTGTTCTATAAAGTAGATGCATGCTTGTAAGCAGAGAGAGACAAGCCTGTAATCAGAAAGTAGCCAACAATAGTTGTTTGATGCCATAAAAATAAAAAACGTTCAGCAGTTTGAAATAAGGGAAATTATCACTTTTTAATGGCTCCTGGCAAAACTCCATAACTAACTTTTTAAAGAAATGTATCTACTAAATAGTGAATAATGAACCAGTACCTCTATAAACTCTGCACTGAATTGCTTCTTTGTCTTATTTTTCAATGAGTTATAGTGTTTTGGCTTTCTAGCATTATTGACATTAAATCAGCTTGCTGACTGTGGGCATGTCTTTACAAAGAGAGTAGCCAGGAACTGCACAAAGCCCAGGAGGAATGTGCTGGGGTGAGGGTTGGGAGATCAGGGTCGTTCCAGAAGTAACAGGATGCTTTTCCTTGTACTTAGCCTCGGGCATAGACGTGGCTTACTCCTTCCCTCAGTCAAAGCAAGGAACTTCAGAGGCTTAAGCATCCACTCGGATGGCTGCTAATGAGACTGTTCTGTCTCTTCATACATTTCAAAATCTACATGCCATATTTCAGTCTCAGGCCTTCTGGGCGTTTGTGTCTAATTAGGCTGGAGGGCCTCCAGTTCAAGATTACCTGTGCTGCTTGGTGCCCAATTCTTTTATATGACTTTGGCAATAAAGCAGATTACTGTGGGTTTATGTGCAAGCAAATTAGGGACAGATGTAAGCATTCTTATAAACCCTGTTCCCGCTTTCTTAGCATGAATTGAATTCCACCATCATCTGGTTCTTTCTACATAAAAAATGTAGTATGCTGATTGTAGAATATTTGTAACTGAGGGTGCTCTGTGAGATGTGAGGCTTTTAAATACTTCATCTTCTCTTGCAATTTTTTTTTTTTTTTCCAAATGAGAAACAAAACTGCTGCAAGAAAAGCTTCCAGATAGAAATAGTGAAAAAGAGAAAAGGACTCTGGGCATAGCTATATATAGCACAGCAACAAATATTTTAAGTTTGTTTATGTTTTCATAACAGCCTGAAGTACAATGGAGAAAACAGAATGCATAGTACATGAACTGGTGTTTAACACTATGAAGTAATATGGCATTGTTTAGGATTGATATTTTCTACTGCTTTAATGAAAAAAAAAAGTCCTCGTGTGTTATAGGAGGAATATGAAAAGACAGCTCTGGCTGTCTCCTTGTCAACATGGAATAAATAAACCATACTGTAAAATCATAGAACCACTGAATGGTTTCGGTTGGAAGGGATCTAAAAGATCACACAGTTCCGCCCCCCTGCCATGGCATCCTTCCACTAGAACAGGTTTCTTCAGAGCCCCATCCAACTTGGCCTTGAACTCTACTGGAGATGGGGCATCTACAGCTTTCCTGAGCGACCTGTTCCAGTGCCTGACCACCCTCACAGTAAAGGCTTTCTTCCTAATGTCTAACCTAAACCTGCACTTTTGGAGCTTAAAGCCATTCCCCCTTGTCCATCACTACATGGCCTTGTGAAAAGTCCCTCTCCAGCTTTCTTGTAGCCCCTTTAGGTAGTGGAACCCCATCTCTCTCAGCCTCTCTTTGTAGGAGAGGTGTTCCAGTTCTCTGATCATCTTGGTGGTCCTCCTCTGAACTTGCTCCAGCAGGTCCACATCCTTCTTATATTGAGGATCCCAGAGCAGCACTTGAGGTGGGGTCTCATGAGAGCGGAGTAGAGGGGGAGAATCACCTCCCTTGACCTGCTGCCTACTCTTTTTTTAATCTTAATTCTCCAGATTGCTGTCCTCTTTAAAAGTGCTAGATCCAATTTTAGGATGTTATCCCTCGTTTTGTTAAGCCAAAGCTTGAAGTGAAATTCCAACTCCAGTGAACTAAATGACAAAATTTACTGAATAATTGTTTCATCTTAGATGTCAGTAGAGCTGGATATGTATTCAAAGGTAGTTGCCTCCTTAAATGAAACTTAAAAACATTTAGAAATATGTGTTGAAATGCACTCCAAAAATCATCAGATTTCTTCACAGTTATAATTTTGGAATCAGGAATATTGTGTTTGAAAACAAAATTCTCATTAGGAGGACTTAAGAATAATAGTCTCCTGATATCCTAACTCTTGCATAATATAAATCTTAGGGATTTTGCCTCAGGTCCCCTTGTGACAGCTCTATGGAGTTGTTCTGATGCTGAGATGGTGAGGGACAGAGAACCATGAAAAGTTAAGTGTCTTCTGCCTTTCAGGCTCCCAGATTTTTGCTTGTGATTGTGCAGTTTGATAAAGTAAATTTTTGTTTCTTTGAAGAAAAAAGATTACAGATGAAACACTGATACCTAGTTCTTGGATTTAAATTGTATGACATTAGTGAAGCAGGTCTACATTTTAGAATGCTCCAAAAAACCCCAACACTTTATGGTTGCAGGACTTGGAGCCATGGTAAACTCATTATTCCTAACATTGTATATATTGTGAAAAAGAAAAAAAGGCTGCCTGAATATCAAATAGTGACAAATATCTTCATCCAACAGAAATACTGAGCAGCTGCCCCTTTATAAGCAACTTTTATGTTAAAGGACTTTCTTTCCTTTATGAAATGTTGAGACAACTGGGACAATCACATCTGAAATGTCTCTGTTTTTGTCTCTGGAATACAGAGGAGTAAGCAGCGAGGAAGCATTGCCTGGTGACAAGAGCAGCCAGAGAGCTATGGTCCTGAATGCTTGTAAGTGAGCATAATGAAATGTGTCCTGCTGAAGGTGCTGTGCCCTATTCCCTGCCTCTCCAGACTTTGGTGAGAGACAGCCTGAAAATGCCTTTGGAGTCTGTGCCTGGTCTTTGTGTTGGAGCCTCTATCTATTTAGGGATACAGTAGCACACTTTTATGTATCGTATGGTCATTCATTTTCATAGAAACCAAAGTGACTGCTCAGTAATAGAATGTGCCTCCAGAAGAAGTTGAGTTACTTTTCAGGGGAAAAGTAACACTTTTAAACCCCTTTTTTATCCCATAATATTCCAGAGATCAACAAAAATCTGCAAGTGTTAACCAAGTGTTTGGCCCTGAAGGAGGAAATGCAAGTGATCTTGCGTTAGAGAGCAGTCTTAGATCTCAGAAACCACAAACCTGAGTTCAGTTGGTCTTCACCAAGATAGCTTTCTGGTGAAGTGTTTCAGAATTACTTTGTATATCAGATATGTGTTCCAAATGTAAAGGAGAGGGTAAATGCCTTAATAAGTTATGAAGACAGTAGCCTCATTTATTAAAAAGATAAGAGGAACTCAGATGACAGAATTATCAATATTTTGCAGGGAGAAAAAGCATATGGTAGGATGAAGAACTGTGCTGCAGTTGGTTAGTGGCTTTGCCTTTTGGTTTCAGAACACTAACCTCAACTCTGAAAAAGCATTTGGGGAAGAAATATTCTTAGATACCCAGTCTGGACTTTATGTGATGGTGCAAATAAAATGCAAGTGGCATTTTAGGATTTTTTTGGGGGGTGCATATAAAATTGGACTAGAGCTCTGTGGCTTAGATCATTCTACTTTTTTTCAGCACTTTCTGAAGTCACTGTAGCTGCAGCTTGGCTGTCATGTTCTTCCTTTAATTGGAAACTGGCCAAGGGGATGGTTGGCAAACCTGTTTTTTGGAAGCCTGGACATTATCTTCCTGCTCTGGGTCCTCTGCAGTATTAATAAACAATGAATAAACTTCCTGGCATTTCTTTAACAACATTATGGTTATAGAACAATCCGTTTAAGCCTTTAGAGAGTAGCTATTGCAGAAGAACAGAAAACACAGTCCACTGACACCTAGCAAATGACTCTTTTTCTTTGGTAAAGTAAAAAAGGCTTTTTTTTATCACATAAATAATAAACTACCACTAATAAATATAGCTCTGACACTGTAGGGTCTTACACATACTGGTTAAGAATCTCTTTTCCTCACTTGGTCTACATATGATATTCATTGAATTTTGGATCCTGATCTTGAATTTGTGTTTTGAGATCTTGTCTTGAAAATGCCACTGAAGTTGCCATCCAGTGTGTATCTCAGTTGGCCAGAGCTGAGGGAATATCCCTAGATTTAGTGAGGATGTACTTAACTTTCCCTGGCCCGGGGGCTGCAGGCACAATTGCTCTGCTGTGTGACAGAGGACCCTTATAAACATGTTCTGTGGAAGCCCACCGTGTGGGGGTGCTGCAGGGTGAGCCGGGAGTCGCTCTGGTCTGGTCTGTGCTGCTGCTCCTTGAGGAGCTGAGTGACATGGCCTGTAAGAAGCCCCCATCTGTGCCAGGAGCCTTTGAGCAGCAGCTTCTCACGGGTGACTTTTTTTTCCCCACAGCAGAGAATGGGGCTCTGGGGGATGCATGCAAGGATTTTCCTTGGCAGTGTAGTTGTGTGTTGAGTGCCATGCTAGCTGTAGTCAGCAATACCGCAGCTTTTCCTCTCCTACGGCACATCTCTCTGTGGCGTGCAGATCACTATTGAGGAGCTAATTAGGCATAAGTGATCATGATTTTATTCTGTTTTCCTGTAATAAATATATTCAAGTCCTTATTCTCACTGATTTATGAAAATGACCAACTTCATAGTGCTGAAAATAAGTTTTAGGAAAAAAAAAAGGTAAAACATTTTTTTTTCCTGTCTAAGAATGTTAAACTTGATGACCAAAAAGACAAAGAAAACCCAACAAAGAAAAATTATTGCTATGAAAATCCCCAAGTGAGAAGGTAGGGGTGTGAATGTTCTATAAAATAAAAGTTAAGTACTTCAGGAAATTGATAAAGGCACACAAAAATCTCAGTGGTGAATAAAATTATGGATGAAATAGCTTTTTCTTGTCCCTTTTTTTTTTTAATTTTAAAGAGGCATAGTAAGAACAAAGGAGTCTGAACAAAAGAGTGGGCTGTTGTTGGGTGAAAAATGTCCATTAGAATTCGAGCAAAATATTAATTGAATTAATTCTCTTCTTCACCTGTCAGTAAAGGACAGTAAAATGCCAAGACTGTATCTGGGCTGATGGTGCTGATGAAGCACGTAACACCCTCCTCCACCTTTGCTGCTCTATGGGCTGCTGCTGTGCTGCTGTGTCAACTCTTACTGTTAGGCTTATTTAAACAGCTGGACCTGACGACTAATACCCAGAAGTTTCACAGAATTCGCTGGAGAGTTCTGTGGTTTATGAAGCTTGAATTTTTCAATATACTTGTGAAACACAAAGAAATTACGGCAAACCTGGGAATTTGTCACTGATGCTTTCAAAAGGAATCTTTTCGATAATTGGAAGCCTATCAATTTGGCTCTGGTCCTGGAAAATGTGAAAGAAATTCTGCTATTACATTTAAGCTTCCTATCATTCTTTCAGATTAGTCACCCGTGATTTTTGGAAAATAGATCTTATCAACCTGACTCTTTATTCCTTTCTTTATTCTCTTTTTTGAGAGATAACAAATACAGCTTGATCAATGCCATTGTGTTGAAGTAATATATAATACACTTCTGTGAGGCATGATTTTTGATCAAGTGACTAGACTGAAATGAAATCAATTTGATGCTTCTTAAATGGACTAAAAGCTGGCAGACAGACTATGAAACATGACTGTAAATGGGAATCCTCGCAGAGTATGTGCCTTTCAGTTGGATCCTATAAGAACTGGTTATTAGCAGTGACTATTTTGCACTTTATTGATGACCTAGATGGTGAAATACCAGTTTTCCACAGGACTGTGGTGCATTTAAGAGGATAGCTGTCTGGTGCAAAGTGATCTGTCAGTGCTAGTAAAGTGGGTGCAAGCTGTAGCGTACCACGAGTGAGGTTTGAGTGAACTACTGTGGTTCTTGGTAATGGCAGTACTGAGTAAGGGTAGAGAATATTTTGCATGCGAACATTGTATTGATTTTAAGGAGAAAAGGGGTTAGATAATGTCATAACAATAAAGGACTTGATAAAATGGAATGCCAAGGTCACTATCTGCTGGATTTACCAGAGAGAGGTGGCCCAGTATCGTGTGCTCTATTTAAGCACCAGTTATGGTTCACGGAATGGGAAGGCATTGTTCAGTGTAGCCAGCACGGGCATAACAAAATGCACTGTCTGGAAAGCAAGGTTTGCCTTTGGACAAGTGAGATAAACTTACAATTCCAATAATAATAACAGTAGCAACATTTTGTAAAAATAAATGCTAGTTAAAAAGGGCTGTGCTTATGGGAAGACTTGTGTTTTTCAGATCTGAACTCTTAGAGAACGCCTGCCATGTAAGGAAATATTACCCTAAATTCAGTCTTTTTTGTTCAACTTATGGCCATTCCCAAGACAACTGTGGCTCTCTCTCTCCATGCATTTATTTGTTTAGAGAACTTTGAAGCTTTATTCAGGCCTCTGATGTGGATGAAACTTAATGTAGTCTTTTGCTCTACTCAGGTTTTATATTAAAGAATTTGCTTTATGTTGAAGTTTTTACTGATGTAGAGTTTTCACGTGACTGTGTTTATATTTATTCCATTTGAAAGAATTTTGTGGCTTTCTGCAGAACTGTGATTGGTTAAGATTATACTGGAATTTCTTAATGTTGAAATGGTGTGTGACAGAAAGCAAAAGCAACTTTAGTTGTTTTACAGTATTATAATGACAGTATTACAGATTAGACATCATGGTCTGCCCAAGGGATCTCAGATGCACACAAAAACAGGTTCTACTCCACAGTCTCAGGAATCAGAAAAATTTAGAAGTTTGATCTTTGAACATCCATCGCATTGAAGTACAGCCCTGAGTATCTGCCCAATCTTTGCTTATGTTATTTACTATTGACAGGGCTCTGAATGTAATGCATGAAAAAGTTCCGTGTCTCCAACAGTTAATGTTCACCTGCATGTTTTTCACCTTTTTGCTAAAGCAATGAAAAATGCTATTCAGTTGAATCCAGGTATTTCATATAAAATTAGTAAAGTTAGTAATTATACATAATTATACCATTTCTCTATCACTTTTACCTGTTGGAACAATTTGTCCTTCCATCCTACTAAAACTGAAAATAATGAAGTTGCCTTGCTTTGCAGAGGACTTTGAAATTACATGCCCAGATCACCTAGAAACAGAGCCAGAGGTAGTATCTGTGAGTCTCAAACTGCTCTTTTATCCATGGACCATGCTGAAGACACCATTAAATACAAAATTGGATAAGTGCCCAAGTCCAAATGCATAACCAAATTTCAGGTCTTGCTGTATGAATATACTAAGAATGTTTTTAAAAACTGTGATGATAAATTATTTTTCAAATAGACTTTTTAATTGTTATTTATAAAAACATAAAGAGAAAATTTTACCCTCCATGTGTTTCTCAAGAAGAAATTTATATTTTTTTCCTGTGACCATGAAAATACTTCTTTCTTCCCCATTCTAGTTACTGTTTGAAAGCCTACCTTTTGTTTAAGGTCAGTTCCTATCTTCAATTTACAGCCTACAATATGCACAGTCTATATTCTCCAGCAGCTGCAGCAACACTTACATGTTGGAACTGTTTGTAATGTCAGTGGAACTATCTCTTTCTCCTCTTTGAAGTCATCCCTTAAAATGATCCTTTCTCCCCAGTTTTTGCCACAAATTGAATTTCTTATAAGAGCTGGTAATTTCCCAGCAAGCTTAAAAAGAACATCCAGTTGCTTTCTTTTGCCCTTCACTCCCCATTTTGTGCTGAGCTGTGCCCTCCTGTTTTACAGCTGGATTGAAGATGCCTCTGATAAAGGGCGGTCTGTTGTTCAGTTGGGACTTAGTGTAATGTTCTCTCAGTCCTCTGTCTAGGTCTTTTAGTGTTACAGTCTACAAATTACCACCCTCATCTCTTTTTGTGTCTCTCTATCTTGCCAAAAGAATAAACGTGGCTGTGTCTGTCTCGTGTGTAGCAAGGACTATCAGTTTCCTCTGTGAGAAGATGAGAGTGCTCCTGCTGTGTTCGTGTCTGTATTCCAGCAGACACTGCAAACGCGCCTGAGAGAACTCTCTGGTATCTCTGTTCAGAACATGTTGATTATTAAAGCACCTGTATGAAAGATACTGACTGCTGAATGGCCAACCTTGATGGAGAAGAAATACATACCATTGTCATAGGCATGCATGGCAAGAGAGAAGTACTAATTAGGAGATTCCTGGTTGCAGTCTAGCTCCCAGCCTTAGGTACGTGAGTATTTTGTATGACCAGTAGCTATTTATGGATGATTCCTAAAGACAAGCTCTGAAAGGATTAGCAATATGTATGGTATGTGATACTTTGCCCTTTCCACAACTACCAGGGTCACAGCCCTAAAGAACTGCAATGAGGTCATAAAAATATTCTTTTTTTCCCAAGCTTTAAAGATCAGCACTATTTGTCATGGAGCAAAATGGCATGGAAGTTGAACTTCTGTTCCCACAATTGTATTTGAGAAGTGCTCATGAATCTTGACAGACTTATGAGTGATTGTAAACAGCTGAAGGAAAACAATAGGGCTGTGCTGGCCATGGAACATGGGTGGGTCCCACCATCAGTGTATCTATACTGATGAAGTCTTGTGTGGCAGGTAGAATATGTCAGGGAGCTGGGACAATCCCACTGCAGCATGTTTGAGCTTCAGTTCCAGCTGTTCCTCAGCTGCTCAAATGCTTTATCTGAAGAAATGCATTAAATAAAGTGCATTGTGTGTGTTTTTTTTGAAGAGGCTGAACTGTGTCTTCCCATGATGCCAGTTCATGTCTGAGAACATTCTGGCTGTCATAGCTTTAACCCCAACCCACTCTCTTAGTTCAGGGAGGCACATGTTGCCAGTTCAAGGTCGGTTCACAGAGGTGTAAAAACAGATGGCTCCATGTGTATATGCATTCATATATATGTTTATAGGTAAATGTTGTATTAATATGAATATAATTAACTGAGGAAAACATAATTCCTGGAAAAGTTGTCTAGGACTAAAGGTCTTCCATGGCCAAGAGCAGAAAAGCTTACAAAGAGATGAATTTTCCTGATGCCAAGACCTTATTTCATGAAATATGAAGAGAAGATACAGAATTGGAGAAGCTGGATATAAAAAACCAAAGTGGTGAGATTGTTGCCAGTGGTATTTGAGGATAGACTGATAAAGGGAAGAAATAATTTACTGCCCACTTACAAATTGCAGAGGGAAAGAAATAGCTATCCTGCAAGGCCTGATATGACAAAGACACTTTTCTGTCTGTAACTAACTAAACATCTACTGCTGTTTTTTGATTCCAAGTAACTGAATCAAAATCAGTGAAACATTTTGCTTCTTTCTTTTAAATGCAATTGCCTGCAGGTAGAAAATGTTTCCTGATGTCTCCTAAATTCTTTAAGTGATATTTCTCTGAGTATATGGAGATATATTCTGCACAAAGGAATACTGTAGTCTAAAGTCTGTGTTTTGGAATCATGTTGTCTGACAAATTTCTTTATAAGACATGAGAAGCTAAGTTACATTGACAAGGCTTTAAATTTAAATATTATTATGTTATTAAATTACATATATATAATTTTTAAGGAAATATATGCTGATCTGTAGAGAATTGAGAAGATATTAGTTCTGTAAAAAAAAATGCATTTCTGGAAATATATTAGTTAGGGCTAAAAAGCTGTTTATATAAAAAATCTTTCCTATCCCACATATATTAAATGCAGTATACTCTGTCTATAAAGATCTTTTGCGGCTTACTGTTTGATCTGAACACCATGTAATAAAAAGTTATTCTGAGATGATATTTTGTGTAATTGAAAGCCCAAATGAAGAAGATGCCTAGTAGGGAAGGAATAAAATGAACAAGCTATAAGTAAATGGAGATGCTGAAGTTAGTATATGAGGTGCTTTTTATTTCTACAAACTGTAATGCTAATTTCAAAGAAGAAACTACAAAAAATGAAAAGAAATTACAAGCACTGTCACACTCAAAATATCTATGTGAAAAAAACATGTGAAAGAAAAGATGAGATCACAAAAGAGGTACTTTTGCTAGAAAAAAAAGAGGCTCTTAGCAGACTACAAGTAAAATTCGAATGGGGTGAAGAGTTACTGGCCTTGAGAAATTGGGTACTTTAAACAGTGAAGGGAATTTCATAGTCCAACTGCACTGGATAGGTGGGAAAAATTGTATCCTATTTATTGCATTTTAATTTTTGTATCAGTCAAGGTATGTAATTTTCAGAAAAAGAGGTGTAAGCTGATTATCTGGTAATTCAGACATCCCATTTTGATGTTTAATTTGCAAATGTTCATGAGGTAGAACATTTCACTAAGCAGCTGATAGCGTGAGGAAGAGTTAAAGCTGTGGGTTCAGCCTCCTGCTGTGCAGGCAGTGTGTTGGTAGAAGGAGCTGCTAAAGAGTAAGACAGATCTGGAAGTCGGGGTCCTGCTGCATCAGCTTGGAATGAAATCAATACGTGGATGAGACGGGGTTGTCGTTATCCCTGTTCTTCAAGGAGATACATGCATGGCAAGGATTTGATGAGTAGAATTGTTAAACTGTATCTGAGCAGTGCTACACAGGGACATAATACTTTGTATCCCCTACTCTCCAGGG
The DNA here is from genome assembly GCA_035583135.1 of Lophotriccus pileatus. NCBI lineage: Eukaryota > Metazoa > Chordata > Aves > Passeriformes > Tyrannidae > Lophotriccus > Lophotriccus pileatus. The sequence continues at coordinate 102,560,089 of JAWWES010000001.1, read as the reverse complement.
GGAACTACGAGACAACAGGATTAACTGTCAGAGTGGATTTGCTCTGTAGACAGAAACTCTTGTCTACATGATTAGAATAGATAATTGATGGAAGATCAGATCATGTAGACTTCTGGAACAGATTAGTTTTTCACTTTTGCTCATTACAGTCTTTGTCATGAAAACAGATATACTTTATGCCATTTTCTGGTCTCCTTGTACTCATTACACTGGGAGTGTTATCGCTTCTGATTTTTCACTTTTTACATTCCTAAGGCCTGATATAATTATTTTCTCATAATAAATTCTCTGTTTCAGTGTCTTTATAAAGAAATTAGCATTGGTGGAGTTGGTAAGAAATCATATTGACAATTGCACACTGACAAGCTAAAGATGGTATTGTTTAAAGAAATAATTATCTTAGGATGCCATTTCCATTAAGACCTATCTTTAGTAGCTGGCTAAATGTAAGAAAAAGTAGTGATCAGGAATTTCCATAGACACTGAGAAGGGAAGGAGATGTATTTCTCTAGTCTGACTTTGAGCATGAAAGAGATCCATCTGACTCTCTGTATTGCTAGAAAGTCATCTAGCTTTGATCTCCCAGTGGCAAATGATGGAGGTTTTAATACAAGCTTTTGGAGAGCAATCCAATGACTACTCAACTGGGTGAAAACCAATGAAATTTAAAATAACTGGAATAACTTTCTATTTGTGGCATGAATTGTCTGTCACAGGCATGCAACCTTAAAAAAAAAATCTTAAAAATTAAAAATCTTTAGAAAAGGATAGTAGGTTTGAAGAATAATTAACAGAGAGATGTCCTTTGGTTTCTGCTGCACTGGATTTCTCATTTCATAAACTCTCATTGTCCAAACATATGTCTTGTTTCTAGACTGAAACTATCTAGTTTTAATTTCTAGATTCTGCATTTTTTACAACGTTTCTGTCTTTTATATTTTTCAACTTCAAAATAATGAGCAGGGATATCTATCCCATGTATGCATGGTTTGTAGGAGGCACAGATTTGTTTGGGTTAGGTCATTCAGCACCTTCAGTTCCCACCCCAGTCAGGGTCAGAGGGATCAAAACCCACACAGAATTCTTAATTGTCTGTAGTTGCTAAAGAATATTAATTGGATGAAGCTATACACCAAAGATCAGCAACACTTCCTTCTGTTCTGTACCTCAGGTACCTGATGATAGCAAATGCCCTTGAAACAAAGTTAGACTGAGAAATACAGCAGTGGGTGTTGTATGTTGGTACATGTGTGCTCCTAGAGCTTACTGGTGTCCCATTAATTGGATGTTGCTGAGTTACATAATGTCCATATGTAATACATCTCCCATTCTTAAAACGTTTTTGGACACCTATGGTGATGTTAGTGTTTGACATTGGCATTGTAACAATCTGGTTTGTGCTTTCAATTTCATGTCCATTAAAAACAAGCCTTAAAATGGACTGCCCCCTTTTGGGGACAATCAGACTTTGTTTCAGTGGTTTCAAAAAGCAATCATAAGGAGAATTACCAATAAACTAGAGAATTCTGAGCAGAGAAGCCACTGCAGTGCAGAACATAATTCATAGAAAGCATTTGACAATAGCATTTTTGATGATTCATTCTCCTGACTCAGATGGCAGAGAGAACCAGGCATGGGAACAGTGTATCTTTGCAATAAAAGAATGAGAGATTGCAGGGGCACACTTGTTGTGATGACCCTGGAAATGATAGCAGGTTATTCTGGTGGCCATTCTGGGCCACATTGTAATGGGTCAGGGAGAGAGAGAGACAGCACAGTCAATAAATTTATGAATACAATATAAATTATTGAAGGATGTGGGGCAAATGTCTAGCCAAGTATAGCTGATGACTTTTCTAATAAGTTTGTCTGATAAAGATAATTGCACATGCTGTAGGGCATGCAATATTGTGTGACATCCTAATTTTTTCATAAATTGTTCTGTGAGATGGGGGCAGTTCTGCACGAGATTGTTTTCATAGTGTTGTGACTTGTATTTGCATTACCCTGTGAGTAACTAGCAGTGAGGTCTGCCTGAAGCTTCATGCGCTGCTGAGCTGCGATAAAATCTCTCCGCCCCATGAGCACTCCAGTACCCATTGTGGTGGTTTTAATGGGATTATTTTTTCTTGTACAGGGACTCCAAGTTGGGCCTCCCTTGTCTGGCTGCATCTGTCCAGCTTGCTGGATTTCAGTAGGCTGGTGATGATGCCTGGCTCTTTGTCGAGTTTAGCTGAGGACAGCCTGCCTGTTTAAAAGCATGGGGACAAAAGTGCCAGTGTTCTGACAATCCTATTTTTCAAGGAATCCAGCTTAAAGTGAAGAACACCGAATTAGTGTAGCTCTTGGTAACTGGATTAAAACTACCTTGAAAGGAATTGCTATGCAGTGCAGTCTTCCCAGGAAGAACCCTACTTTGGAATTTTTTTAACCTGAATTGAGGCGGGAGCAACAACAATGTGCCTTATGCCTGGGTTTGCAAATCTTACATCCTGCATGGTCCAGCCAGATGTGCCTGACCACCCCCTGCACAGCACATCTGTAGTGACACGCTGAGTTGGAGACTGTAAGTATTCCAGAAACAGAAGGATGCCTTTTTTGGGGCAGCCGTGGCCCCGTTTTCAGTCCAGTCAGAAGCCTTTTTGCTGTCTGCCACTGAGGAGACCTTCAGTAAGAGGGTGACCAGGTGTGGGATGCACAAGTGTCTGTGGTAGCTGTGCTCAGGGCCTGTGCAAGAAATATTCAGAGGTGCTGTGTGAGACATTTTCCACTGAGCCCCAGCTTTCCCACACTCCTGATCCTGCTGAGGGTGTGTTGGTTCCTGTGTGTGCCTGGCCATACTGGTTGGGGCCACCTGTAGCTTCACTGCACTGTGGGCACACACAAGCTCTGGCCAAGTGACCTGGTGATGTGATGGCAGGTGTCCAGCCCTGCCACTGGAAGGAGGTGGGAGCTTGCTTGGCCTGAGACGATCGGAAACAGTGCTGTGAACAGACACCTCAGGTGGAGTGCAAGGTACTGATGCTTTTTGCTGGCTGTTGCCTCTTTGAGCTGGTCTTCAGAGAATTGTTCAGGTTTATTTTTGACTGATGAAGCATAGGAAGGTCCTTGAAACCCAGGGAGAGCGAAGGGAGATGGACTGATACAGATTTCCTCCCATCTTTATTTTTGTTGCTTTCACTGCTGCCTCTGTGCCTTTCTGCATGCTAACTTCACAAATACCTGGCAGTCTGTAAACTTTACATCCTCTTTCCTTCAAAGTTGGCTTAACCTGGCTGGGGAGTCTTCCGCAGGGCTATATGAGTCACAAAAAGTAGCAATATGCTAAGTTAAATACAGTAAATGATTTATCTCCTCTCCCTCTGGTTTGTGTTTTGAAATGTACGCTGCACGGTTTGATAGCTTCCTACCACTGCTGCCAGGCCACCTGTCCCGCAGCACGGCCAAGTCTTTGTCTCCAAAAATACCACTGCAGCTCAGACAAACAGCTTGGCAGCCATGCCAGGGAAGACCTTTAAAATGACAATCTCGTATCGCCACAGTGGGAGAGAAAGGTACATTACATGTCTGACCCAACATTTCAGAACTGCAGAGCCACGTCTAAAACACATGTAATGAGCTGATCACCCCCTGGAAACAGGCATCACGATAGTTAACTTAGTACTACTGCTGTCTGTGATATAGTCTGATTTTTTTTTAAATCAGTCACTCAAGTTATTAGCATTGGTGAATTAGGCCTTTATCCCTTGCCACAAACCCTGGAACGAGTCCAGAGAAGGGCAACAAAGCTGGTGAAGGGGCTGGAGCACTTGTCCTGTGAGGAGCAGCTGAGGGAGCTGGGGTTGTTTAGCTTTCAGAAAAGGAGGTTGAGGGGGAGACCTTCTCACTCTCTACAACTATCCTAAGGGAGGTTGTAGCCAGGTGGGAGTTGGAGTCTTCTCCCAGGTGACAGGACAAAAAGAAGTGGCTTCAAGTTGCATCAGGGGAGGTTGCATCAGGTTAGATATTAGGAATAGTTTTTGCATGGACAGGGTTGTAAAACATTGCAAGCCCAGGGAAGTGGTGGAGTCACCATCCTTGGAAGTGTTCAAATAACGTGGATATTGCACTTGAGTTCATGGTTTAATGGTGAAAATTGTGGTGGTGCTGAGCTGACAATTGGACTTGATCCTAAAGGTCTTTTCCAACCATACCAGTTCTATGATTCTATGAAACCCAGTGCTTTTTCTCTGCTTACACTTTCTCTTTTGCCTGTTAGTGGAGGTATTTTAAGTATGTAATGCCATGTGGTGGCTGCAGACAGACACTTGAGTTTTCAAGGAAGTAGGTTAAATGTAAACAGACAATGAAGTGGGTGACCCACTGAGATTTAGGTCTTCAGAAGCAGTAGGGTTGCCTCTGTGCTTATGTTGCTGTTCGTGTGGTTTATATAGACTTGGCCCATATGTTTCCATACCCAAGCTAGCTCACAGCAGCCCAGGAGACAGCAGGGAACCCGATGCTGGCAGCACCCTCCATGGATAGGACTGTTAGTGCTGAGCTCTCCAGTGCCATGGTAGTGGTGACCCATCTGCTGGCCCACGGGAACTGAAATCGCAGTCACTGGGACTGTAGACACTCCTCTTGCGTTGGACATCAAAGAGAGAGCAAGAGAATGGAGTTGCAGTCACTTGGGGTTTGTTTGCTGTATTTTTAGTTGGGTGTAGCTGAACTTTTTCCACAGAGCTGCAGGGTGAAAAAAAACAGGTGGGATGCAGCTCCTGCAAGGCATCCTTGTCCCTGGTAGCAGCAGCTTCTGGTGTGCAGTGGAGGGACTTCAGGGATGACACATCCTCTCTGATGGGCTCTGCAGAACGCACTACTTTGCATACCTTCATAATGGGCTGTCCAATATCCTCTGGGTCAAGGCCAGTATTGATTGTGAGAGAGATGTGGCAAAGACACTTTGTAAATGCACAGCTCTCAAGGGGACAGCATGAGGGAGGCAAAATACCTCAAGTGTCTGCCTACGTGCAGATAGAATAAGAAAACATGCCTGTTAAAACAAAAGGTCTGGGTTGCTTGTTTGGTTTTAAGAAACTTTCCATCCTCCCATTGAAAGAAGCCCTTGGGGTGAAAGGAGTGCAGTTGTGAACTTAATATTGTTGGCCTCTGTTTCTACCAAGGTTACATAATTGCTGTTTTCCTGGGAAATGAAATCATGGAAATAAAAACCTAAATTTGCCAGAGCATAAGCAGGCACAACTTTGATTTCAGGCACCTGTCTGTGCCAGTATTTAATTTGGCACAGGAAACATAGCATCAAAACGAATATGAAGCAAGTAGCACAGAAATAATGGCACTACTGGCATTCAGACAGGGAGATGTGAGAACAAATACATCCCTCCCCAGCACGGGAAACCTCACAGTACACAGAGTGTATGGAGGATGAGGCCAACGACAGGAGCAGGCATGGTGAGTCCTGTGCAGCAGGAATGGTGGAGCAGTTGGAAAATACACTTACAGAATTCCAATAAACCACATGTTAAATGAATTGGATTGAGAGAATTTTTGCAAGCTGCAACCAAAAAAGAGAATCTGAAAGGCTGCAAGGCCTTTCCTCTGTCTTGCCTTAGTAATTATCTCTTGTTTGCAGAGCTTCCATTAATTGGAATGCATTTCCTAATGAAATTAGGCAGGCAGCCAGTATTCAAGTCTTTTTATTGCTAGGGAAAATTTGTTCTTTGAACAACTCAGCCATTGATTTTTATTTGTGTTTTCATTCATCATGAGACAGTTACGTGCCAAAAATTCCACACTCTGTCATATTGCCTTGGACAGTCTGAGTTATTTGATTTATTCCCTTGCTCCTGTGTCTCAAAACCAGAATTCTACAGCAGTGCCCCTGTAGTTACTTTGTTGTGTGGTTTTCACACATTGCCCTTTTTCTTTTTAAACAGTTTGCCTTCGTTTTAACTACCTATTTGTTGGGACAGCATGAAATGCATGGCAGTGCAAAGGCACTAAGAATCCTAAATTAAAAAATAAATAAAAGGTCTTAAAAAATAGGTTGCAGTGACATTTGTATTGTGGGATTTCTAAATTTAAAAAGCTATTCAAACTTGTTAATAGGCAGCACAGGAACTGGACTATATCAGTGCAGAAGGGCACATTTTGAAGAGAGATCTTTGCAAAGTGAAACTGTCAACAGTTTTGCTGGAAGGGGTTTAAACCCTCTTCAGACCTGAGACAGTGTTTGATCTGTACTTTGCTTATCTCTTTGAAGAAAGGTGGAACTGGAGACAGGAATTACAGCATTATTTGGATGTAGTGTTTTCACTTCTCCAGCCGAGTCAGGACTGGGTATTGCTCATGTGTGCAAACTGCCTTGTCTGTCTTACTCGGCAGGGTATGGTTTGATATACTGACAGTATCTGCATACACACCTTACCCATCAGGCTGAATTACTTCCAAAAATTAATCTCTCTTCTACATCCTCCCTACATGTTAATATCTGTACTGATCATCCTCCATAGCAAATATGAATCTCACAAAATGCATGCAGCCATTTTAGAACAGAGTTTAAGAAATTGATCCGCTGATCTCCTTTCTCATTCAGCACATAGCAAGAACAGTGAGCAAGGCTGAAGGTTAGATGAAGGGAGAATGATTTGAGTTACCTCCATCTCAGAATGATCAAAAATAGGAGACTGGCTTTAAAATTAGTTTTTGAAAAGCAACATGCTTAAAGGTTCATCTTAGTTTCTTTGATGTCTGAGACTAAAAGAATGCACTCAGTTTACCTTTACAGATTGTTTCACCACATGCTAGCATAAATTGTTGTGAATTAAATCTCTGTCACCCACCATCTATAGCAATTGGAAGTAGGGACAAAATGAGTATTATGGGGCCTGTGACTGAAAACGGGAGAGAAAAAAAAACAGTTGAATTCTGTAATTTTTAGGACTTTACGGCAGTTTCTGGAGCGATGACATTCTTTTCTTAACTTTCTAAAGCTTCAAACTGTGTGTGTATATTAGACTTGTATGCATGCAAAGGAACTCACACAATTGGTACTACTTATTTAAACAAATATCATTTTCTTAGGTGTAGTAATTCTTTCTCCTTATGATTCAAGCAGTTTCATTTCCTATCCAAAAAGTAAATAGTGCACTAGTAGTCATCTTCAAGATACAGGCTGTTATTGTGCGAAGTTGCACTGCGAAATTATGCTGAGAACCCCTTAATACCTTGTGTATTATGAATGGTGTGAACAATTCAGTGATGTTGCCAACACAGGCCTCTGGTGAGAAAGTCAGCCAGGGTCCCTCAGCTGCTGGGCTGAGGCTGTAGACTGCACAGCTGTGATGAAATTGTGTGTTCAGAGAGTATGTTCTTCAAGAAGGACTGATGGACTAGTTTAGTGGGATGTTCAATTAGAACAGTTCACAAAGAGAGGCAGCCCTTAGATCGAGTGAAAGTTGTTTCTGCAATTATTGGAACAAACAAAAGAGGCTTTAGGGCTGTCGTTCATTGGAAATAAGGAGAAAGAAGGAGTGTTACAGAGGGTGGTTTTCTAAAGGGAAGGAAAGAATCACAGAATCACAAAAAAATGCTGAGTTGGAAAGGACCCACAAGGATCACTGCGTCCAACTCCTGCACAGGACCTTTTCCAAGAGTCACACCATGTGCCTGAAAGTCTTGAACTCTGTCAGGCTTCGTGCTGTGACCCTGGAGGAGCCTGTTCCAATACCCAACCACCCTCTGGGTGAAGAACCTCTTTCTAATATCCAACCCAAACCTCCCCTGACATAAAATTCATGCCATTCCCTTGGGCTCTGTCACAGGTCACCACAGAGAAGAGATCAGTGCCTGCCCCTCCTCTTCCCCTCACGAGGAAGTTGTAAACTGTGATGAGGTCTCCCCTCAGTCTTTTAGGACTTGTTTCATAAAGTTGTCATTCATGTTTTTTAGGAATCTTCTGGCCTGGGTTGTACCATCTGTGTGATGCTCCCACTTAATTTCTGGCAAGTTGAAGTCCCCAATGAAGAAAAGGGCAGTTGATTTGCAAGTGTCCCAGAGCTCCTCAAGGGATAATTGGTCAGTGTCATCATCCTGGCTGGAGGTCTGTAGCAGACTCCTACAATGACATCCACTTGTTTGCCCCTTGATTCTTACCCAGAGGCTCTCAACTGTGCCTTTGCCAGCTGTGAGCTCCATACATTCTAACCCTTCCATTACATACAGTGCCACCCCTCTGCCTCTTCTACCCTGCCTATCTATCCTGAGGAGCCTGTGACCGTCCAACAGGGTACTCTGTCAGTCCTGTGACCGACAGGACTCATCCCACCAGGTTTCACTTTTGCCACTGATGTCAGATCTCTGGGACTGGGCCAAAGCTTTGAGCTCCTGTTGTTTGCTCCTCACGCACAAGTATTTGCATCAGGTTGTTGTAACTGTTCTCTGAAGACACACAACAGAATTTTTCCCTCTCTGGCTGTACAGTTAAATCCTGGTAACCACCTTTGAAACAATGTGATTATGAGCTACCTAGAGTGCAGTTCATAATGGCACCAGATATTACAGCAGCTTGAATGGGCTTTTTGGTCATACATTACAAACATGGGGGGCATTTTTCTCTAACAGTGGACTTGATAAAACTCTCCATTGCAGTGCTCTCTAACAAGTCCTGGCACTTCTGTGAAAATTTCAAATAAATATCTTAGTCAATCAGTTCTTCAGGTTATTTATTACTGACCAGCTAATAGTCCTCAGCACAATTCCCATCTATAATGATGAAGGTATTCTGTGTGTTTCTTTATATTATTAATTTCCTTCTGATCTTGGGATGCTGTAGAAAAACTAGCAGGCTGTAGCTCATAGTTGTAGTCTTTTCCTGCATGTTATAAAGCAAACAAACTGGCCACCTCCTTTCCTAAAATTGCAGTAGTAAGATCAGAAAGCGACACAAGGTTTTCAAGGATTGTTTCCCTCTCAGTGTACTGCAGCAGGCTCCTGACTATCTTTCCATTCAAAATGAAATGGCTACAGAAAAGAAGATGTACAGATGCCGAAGAAAATAACTGTGGAAAGAACATGTAGTATCTTAATGATGCTAGAAATATATTGCCACCGGGGAATGTGCTGTTTGAGTTGTCGAAATGATCAACTCTCTCTTTAGGTTCTGAAATTCCATGACTACTGATGTGTTTACAAGAGCAGTTTCTGCTTTCTCCTCTGACCACGTTGTCCCTATCTTAAATATGTTATGCATAAATATGGAAGAAGAGGGAAATACAGATACACACAGCATGTGGGTTGTGGCTGGATTGTGAAACTTAACTAGCATTATAAACACAGTGCCAGAATAAGATTATATTTGACTGCTGGAACATTTACTTTTTCCCAGCAAAACATTTATCTGATTTTTATTAGTCTTAATAAGTGGAGAAAGGATGTAGATTTGTGTTTTGCCTGCCTGTCTTTCCCATGAGGTGTTTATATTTTATAAATAAAACAACAAAATAAGCCAAAACACATTGTTTTGACACAGTGCCTGATTATAAGAACATGAAGTTGCATCTAAGAGGATTCAACACCAGGCTGTCCTGGGGAGGAGCAGCTGCCACTTCCCATTGCAGAGCAGAGTACAGGAATGCCCCAAGGCATTGTAGGAAATGGCAGGGATCCTGTGGGATCATCTACAGCAACGGATCAGTCACACAGGGCTTGGCATCAAACTCAACTTTTCTTTCTGAGGACTGTTTTGATGCTGTTATGGCAAGTGCCTCATCTCCTGATTCTCCCAGCCTGAGAGATAGGTAGTTAATTTTTAAATAGTTGATAGTTCCTGCACCTCTTCTTTTTTGTCCTAAAGCAGCTGTCTCTACTTGCAGTTCTTCCTACTGTCAGTAGTTAAGTAGGGGGGTGATGGTTGTGTGTTAATCTGTATTTTGGTAAAGAACACTAGTATGGACTCATCAGGGGAGTAGCAGGTTCATCTGTGCTGAGGGAGAAAGTGTGGCAACAGTGCTGGAAGAGCTCTGGCTTGAGCCTTGCTGAATAGAAAATGGAGACTTGAGAACTGCCCCAGGACACTTCCAAAGCATTATCTGCTATCTGTTCTCTGGCTGGGCTCTTGGTACAGATCGGAGTCACAGGCAGTGGTTGCAACTTATCTATCATTCGTGTGATCTCTTCTAGGCTGACCAACAAGTGTACAGTGCACCATAACCATGTGTTTTCCTCACTTGTTAGCATGGTGCCCAGCACAGCTGTGACTTGTGCCAAGTATCTCTCTCCCAAACAGCTTGAGCATCTTCTAGGAGCCAGGAGAAAATATTGGAGAAATAAATTTGTCAATAGATAAGCCTGGTCACATCTACATTACAAACTTCAAATATTTTCTACTATAGGAATTCTTTTCAAATCCTTCAGGCTAGTGATGGTGTTTTCACAGGAGACAAGACCATGATATGCAGGAAATTTTTTTCGTTGAAGAAAGTGATTGTCTCCGTACTTCTCCAAGTGGTGCTCACTGGAGAAAACAGCAGCTTTTTGGGTATTAGAGGTATTACAGTAAGGCCACTGATGAACTGCTCCATGCTACAACTCTGTGATGCCTGTGAATGTTACTTGTGTGATTGGAGCCTCCTGTGCTGCAATGTGTTCTCTCACACATGTGTATCTGCATCTGAAACAGCCACAGTGGCTCACAGGGTGGCTTTTTGAAACTTTACTGATCAACAAGCAGTGAAGGTTTTGAATAATGTTAAATATGAGATAAGGACTGAGTTTCATTTTGCACTGGAGATCTCCCTTCCATTGCTGGGACCTTTGCATGCCTGGGGTACAGGCTATTCAGAGAGTGACTCCTTTTCATTTTTTTTTTACTCCAGCATATTAAGTTGGAATATATAATTCAGAATATTACAATCATGTGTTTTAATGCTTTCTCAGAGAGTGTTTTGCAGGCCTCCTGAGAATGTATGTATGGACTTGCAGATCTGGGGTAGACTCAAGAAGAATGCTGAGCAGCACAGAAATTGTGGGAAGCCAGAAATACGTTCAGACACACTTCTATGATTTGTCTGAGTGTCCCCCGTGGGACAGGATCCGAGGGGTTTGTAGGCTTACACAGACATTGTTTTGATACCACAGCACAGAAGGGCTGAGTCTGCTGCATGTGCTTGTGTGTGTGTATGTATACTAGCTGTGCCAGAGCTGATAGGCACTGTCTTTAAAACCCTTGCATGAATAATGAAATACTCTTTGAGGTTTTTCTGCAGTCCTGCAGCAGGGAATTGTTACTCCTGTAACCTTTATTTGTCTTCTTTGAAGGAATTGTGTGCAGCATCCAGTGTAGTGCTCTGTCATCAGGATTATATGCTGATACTGCCTAGATAGCTTTCTCTTGTTTTCTTTCTTTTCCTGTGTTAGCATATGGAAGCTACAGATTTGAGCAGTTGATGTGGCCATCTTGTCCACTCATTTACCACTTCATATCCTCCTCCCTCATCAACCAGTTTCTGCTGTGTGGGAAGGCTAAGCCCTTCCAGAGCAGAGGAGTCATGATAAAACCATCAGGCAGCAGGTTGTAGCTGGCATCTAGATGCTTTTGGCTGGTGTTCCTCTGGACTTCTGGGAATGCTGAATGCCTCCCTGGCAGGCTTTTTCCCAGAGAGGAGGGAGGGGAGGTGGGGCAGGCACAGAGGAGTGTTGCACTGCGTCTCCTTTTCCAAGGCAGGTAGAGAGGTTTTAGTACCTGTGAGTACTAAAGACTGAGCAAGTGTATAATTTTTCTTATAATGCATTCATATGCAGGCCATGGAGAGGCAGAGTTCACAAAATCTCAGAATATGCTGAGTTAGAAGGGACTCACATGGATCAGCTCTGCATAGGACCATCCCCAAGAATCACACCATGTGCCTGAGAGTATCATCCAAACACTTCTTGAACTCTGTCAGGCTTGGTGCTGTGACCACTTCCCTGGGGAGTCTGTTCTACTGCCCAGCCACCCTCTGGGTGAAGAACCTTTTTCTAATATCCAGCCTAAAACTCCCCTGACACAAATTCATGCCATTTCCCTGGGTTCTGTCACCAGTCACCACAGAGAAGAGATCAGTGCCTGCCCCTCCTCTACCTCTCACAAGGAAGTTGTAGACTGCAATGAAGTCTCCCCTCAGTCTCCTCTCCTCCGGGCTGAACAGACCAAGTGCTCTCAGATGCTCCTTGTTCAGCTTCCACTCAAGGCCCTTCACCAGCTTTGTTGCCCTCCTTTGGACACTCTCTAATGGCTCAATATCTTTCTTACATTATGGTGCCCAAATCTGCTCACAGTACTCAAAGTGAGGCCTCCCCAGTGCAGAGCAGAATGGCTGGCGATGCTTTGTCTGATGCCCCCCAGGACCAGGTTGTCCCTCCTGGCTGCCAGGGCACTGCTGACTCATAGTCATCTTGCTATCACCAGGACCCCCATCTCCCTTTCCATGCACTGCTTTCCATCATCTCATTCCCTAATCTCTACATCTGGGGTTGCCCTGTCCCAGGTGCAGAATCTGGTACTTTCCCTTTTTAAACTTCATATGGTGAGTGGTTGCCCAGCCCTCTAATTTGTTGAGGTGTCCCTGCAGGGCCTCCTTGCCTTTGAGGGAGTCAGCAGCTCCTCCTGGTTTTCAGTCATCTGCAAACTTGCTTAGGATCCCTTCTAGTCCTGCCTCCATTTATGAAGATGTTGAAGATGTTGAAGAGCACAGGGTGCAAGATGAAGCCCTGTAGAACCCCACTAGTGACTGGTCACCAGTCTGATGTTACCTCACTCACCGTTACCCTCTGTGCTCAACCTATGAGCGAGTTGTTCACCCACCACCTGATGTGTTTGTTCAGCTGTGTGCTGGATATTTTTTCCAGAAGAATACTGTGAGAGACAGTATTGAAAACTGTACTGAAGTCCAAAAAGATTACATCATCTGGCTTCACTTGTTCAGGTAGGCGGTTTACCTTGTCATGGAAGGAGATCAGGTCTGATAAGCAGAACTTCCCTCTCATGAAGCTATGCTGGCTGTGACCGATGACTGCGTTGTCTTTTAGGTGTTTTTCAGTACTTCCTAAAGTATTCTACTTCATAACTTTACCAGGCACTGAAGTGAGACTGACAGGTCTGCAGTTTCCAGAGTCCTGCTTCTTGCCCTTCTTGAAAACAGGGACAACATTCTCCAGCTTCCAATCATCTGGGACCTCTCCAGATCTGCAAGACCACTCAGAAATCATTGAGATGGGTTTTGTGTTGACATCAGCAGCTCTTTGAGGATTCTGGGATGAATCCCATCAGGCCCCATAGATTTGTAGGGAACCAGCTGGAGCAGCAGATCCTGCACAATTTCAAGGTCGACTGGGAGTTGATCATTCTCGCAGTCATGGTCCTCTAGCTCAGAGCACTGAGACTCCTGTGGTCTGCCATCTGTGTTGAGGACAGAGGCAAAGAAAGCATTAAGCTTCTCTGCCTTGTCTCTGTCCCTCTTTGTGAGATGACCATCCTCATACTGTAATGGGCCGATGATATTTCCATACTGCCTATTGCCATTAATATATTTGAAAAAACTCTTTATTGTCCCCCCACGTTTCTGGCAGCTTCAGCTCCAGCTGAGCTTTGGCCGCACAAATTTTCTTCCTGCAGTGGCAAGCAGCACTTCTGAATTCTTCCCATGTCACTTAACCCTTCTTCCACTGCATACATCTTCATTTTTTGCCTTATGTCCAAGAGAAGATTCCTGTGCAGCCAAGCTGGCCTTTTGCCTCACCTGTTTGACTTCTGACATTTGGGAATTGTCTGTTCCTGTGCCCTTAGGACGTGATATTTGAAAAGTGACCATCACTGATGGACCCCACCGCCTGCAAAAACATTTTCTCATGGGACCTTACTTACTAATTCCCTGAGCAGCCTGAAGTCTGCTTTCCTCATGTCTGGAGTTGAGTTGTGTCTGTCTGGGGTGTGCTGTGGACATGGTAGGAGCTATGCATTTTTGCTGGTAATGAAGTTCATGTCAGAAGGGTCTCTGTCTTTCCCTGGGCTCAGATAAGTCATGGTATAATATAACAATTTCCTCTCGGTCCTTTTCCCCAGGCAGTACAGAGCCATGGGCAGGGGTTGTTTTGTGTCCCACATCTCTCATCCTGAATGCTTTTCTGTATGTAGTTTATGGACTGGATTATACCTGAGCCTCTTCCCTTTTTCTTCACTGATCCTCCATGAAGTTTAAAGGTCCTGCCTGTTTTTCCATGGTAGGACGGAAAGCACTTCTGTCCCAAAAAGCATTCTTGGTCATGGCTTTTCTGGGCTGTGTGCAGAGGAATTGGAAGGAATTGCTCTTATTCACAATTTATCATCCTTTGTCAGCTGGTGGGAAAAAGCTCTGTGCTCCTCCTTGGAAGAATCATTTAGGCACTTGAGCAGGGTCCACAATACACACTATAGGCCTCATCCTGGCATTGTGTCTGTTGCTGGAGGGAGACCTCCCTGTCTAGTGGTGTGAACTGGAAATAATGTAAATCCATCTTCAGCAATGCATGGCAAGGCATCATGGCAGCACAGGTAAACTGTGAATTGTATTGAGGAATGGTTAGTTGAAAGGGTGGTCCTGAAACCAAAGTGTATCTTTTTTGGGATCTGGGTAGTGTGAATGATACAGAGGACTGGAGGAGCAGGAGAGGAGTGGTTTCCTTCTGCAGAGAGGTGAGCAGCCTTAAGGAAATCTTGGCAGTGTCTATGCTGGTGCTTCTGAGTTCTCTTATAATGCCAGTACACCCACTAACCACATTCTCATCAACTCAAGCTTGCCATTAATTTTTTGTTAGACTAAATGTTCTTGGGATCTGATTTTAGAAAATACAGAGTGCTTACGGGCATAACTACAGTGCATAAAGTTTTTTGCTGTCAGCGAAATAGCAGAGAGAATGCTAAGTAGTCTCAGAAAATGAGGTGGGTGGTATCTCAACTGGGATATCCATAATCAAGGGAAACTTTTGACCTTATATGCCCTGTGCTATGGATGTAGGCTATGATAATCCTATTTTGCCTGAAGTATTCTTACTGCTGCAATGTGCTCTGTTGGAAGGGATAAGAACACTATTAGCATTGCCTTCACTGAAAAAGGATCTGCACATGGAAAACTGATGCATACATGAGATGGCAAGCACTAAATACTGACTTCAACAGGATCAGAAAAGAAACTAGAAAATGCAACATATATTCATACAAAAATTGAAGTTTCACAGATGAAGAGAGGGAATGTGGTCATTCCGTGTCATGACATTGCAATGTCTTTTACCTTTACAGTTTTATAAAACATATGTGTGCAAGTATGTATCAGAAAGAAATTTCATGTGGGGAAAAAAAGGAAATATTAGAATTTAGTTTGCTGTCCCTTCTGTGCTGCAATAGCACTTGGCCCTGACCTTCCCATTGGTTAGGGCAGAGAAGAGAGGAATCCAGTCTGAGAGTTTGTAGTCCCACCTGCCTAAAACACTCTCAGCATGAGAGACTGGAACAGGAAAGGATCGTTCAATTGCTGCAAGAAACAGACTTGTAATTGTTAAACTCATTGTGCCTTGGTTTGCAGTGCAGTCTTGAAGTGCAAACTATTGTCAGTATAAACATATGTTTTTGTACAAGCAACAGATTTTCCTTGTAATTGGTGTAACATTAATGACAGTTGAGGTGTGTTGAAGAACAAACTATTGAGTGAGTTAGTATGGCATGAAAATCACATGGATTTTGCTGGATTAGGGGAAGAGCAGATGACTTCTTCTTCCCTCATGTATGGAGTATCAAATTTGCCTGAGCACTGGTAATGTCCAGTGCGGGTTTATTGATGTATTGTCTGCTTTCTCTTCAGGTATATTGACCTGATTTTAAACCACCACTTGAGACTGTCATTTCCTACAGCAGGTCTTCTGGCTGTCCAAGAACAGTGTAACATTTCTGTACATCCCTGCACTCATCTCTTTGATTCACTGGAGAGTGATAGATGTGCTCCTGGTGGACTAGGTGCTGGGGATATCCACTTCAGGGCTCTGTTGTTGTGTAGGTGCAGACAAGGGGTGGGACATGATGATTTGACCCTCCAGAGGGGGGACAAAGGTGGGACAGATTTCCACCACTCTGGTGGACCTGGGAACCCTTGGCTGGGTCTTGTTGATAGCAGCAACCCAATAGCCAAGCCAGATGATGTCCCATCTCTGTGTGTCAGGCCCCCTTCTCTGGAGCAGTTCTGGTTTCTTCCTGGCTTCCAAAAGCCAACCAGCTCTCACAGACTCCTGTAAAAGATCACAAGTCTTGGCCTTTGTTCAAAACTCAGTCTAACACAATAGCTGAATGTCTTTTAAAAGTCTTGAAACTGAGAGCAATATGCGTCAGCACTCCTCTTAGGACGTGTCTTGTAACAAACTCCTTTGTTCGTTAAGTGTAAGGAGAGGAAAAGGAAAGAAAAGTTTGGTTTATCAGTACACTAATACCTGTACCTTTTGGCTGATAGTACTGGCTGTATTTTGCACAGTGGCCAAGATAGAAACAAAATCAGCAGCACACCTGATTTCTATGGATTTTCACTTGGATGTACAAAAGACTGTGAAATCAAAAAGGCAAACTTAATGGCTAGAATCAGTCTTGCTTCAATGTCGCATTGACCTTACTGTTATTGATAATATTGACACCATACTGCACAAGTTTGGTCAGAATTCGGCAAAGGTTGTACTAATCAGTCTTTTCTGTTCTACATAAATGTCTTCATTGTTGGAGTTTGAGGAACAGAGAATGTTGTCTTCACTTTAAATGAGTTTTTTAATAATTTGTCTCCAGAAAAAGTACTTTTCCTGTGAATTCAGACTTTTTACTATATTGATAGTAAAAATGCAATTTCCCTTGCTGATGCTGTCTGAGCGATATACTTTTACACTGCTGCTGCCATCCTGTTCTGAATACTCTGGGGAAATTGGGACACTCTTGTTCAAAAGCATGTGGGACTTGCAAATCTGTTTTCTGTTTTGTTATGTTTTGTCTGTGGGTTTCCTCTTTTTAAATTTATGCTGAAGGTGGGTTGCAAACCAAACTCTCCACAAACCAGCTACAAAGCAGGAAATTCTCTTTTCTAGTCAGAGCCCTCTTATTCAATGTGAATCTGAGATTTTTGGTCAACTCTAGTCCAGATACCTTTGAAGCAGGGGTCAAAAATCTGCTTTGTGATATTACTACTTTTTTTGGAATATTAAAGTAGAGTTTTCAAGTTAGCCTAGATGTACATAATTTCTTATTTCTTACTGTCCCCTTGGCATTGCAGAACAGCCTTTTCTCTATATCTGCTTAAAAAATAAACCATGTAATTTATTAGTATTTTCTCTTCTGGTTTTACAGGCACATGTCTAGATTGTCTTCCAGTTTGGGTCCAAGTTGTTTGCTTCCTGGACTGTTTACTTTTTGCTCTCGTCCCAGGGCTCATAGCTGCATTTCCTACAGAAGCAGAAGACTGGAAAACCCTCTAATCCAGAAAAGCTGTCTTCCTTTGTCTTGTTAAAGTAGGCTTCAACACAATGAGCTTTTGGGCCACTTTCCAGCAACATGAAAAAAAAATCTACTTTCATATAGTCTCCTGTTTACCCTCTGGCTACTTTCCTCCCCACTTCTCCTCTGAAAAGCTAAGTTAAAATTGTGTCTCAATACTTTTGAGTGAATTTCCAAGTCACAAAAGTATATATTCTTGCTGAAATAATCTATTTTTTAATTTTAAATCCTTGGCTTGGCATTGCCAGATTACCATATGGAACAAGTTCTAATAACCAGCCAAGATATAAATAAATTCAGCAAGAACATTAAGAGCAAAAAACAAAGAAATCCATAATCTTCCAAACAGCCTGTCAGGCACCCCTTTCATTCCAATTGGGAAAAGAAAAGTAGCTAGGAAGAACAAATGTCTGCAATTAAAATGACAGCTTTCAAAATTATATATATGCAATGGACTCTAACAGGAGATGTTTTCCTCTCCACGTCTCTGAAATTGTATCCTGTGCTCTCTGACCTTGGGTGTCCCACTGTTCACAGGACCACCTGTACAAGAGTTCAAGCAGGACTTCAAAAATTCACCCTGCTTCTTGGATGGTGTTGTTTGTGTTTTTCTGTGCACTGGTCGTGGTTCCCCATTTCATATATCACTGACAAATTGCAGTAGCTCCAGAAAGCTACATCATATCATACCTAAGCATGTGTGCATATACTGATGAATTTTTTATGGATGTTCAAAGTTTTGGGAATGTGGGGTTCGTACAGTGATACACAGAGGTGTCTATTTTTAACTACCTCTCTGGAGCCAAAGAGTGAGCGACACTATAGTTCAGTGACTAGTCTGTGTTATCTGTGTATAATATGCAAGGATTTTGTTCAAAGATAGCAGAATTAGAGCTGGAAATCCATCTTCAATTTAAAACCAAGGCTCTTGCTACATCTTGACCCAATTGCTTGAAGTTCTGCATGAGTTGGCTCTATCTATGCTGCAGCAGTAACAAAGTGAAAGGCTTTTCTTGTGCTCCTTTGAGTTGAAGGCAAGGATTCCCCTAAATCTTCAAAGAATCTATATGTGTGAGATTTCATGGCAGTTACACCATTTTAAAATGGCTCCGAATAATCACTACTGTGGGGCAGTTAAAAACCTGTTTGTGATCAATAATGGTAGATAAGTTGCAGGGTCAGGCTTACCTCCTCTCTAGTGAGGCTGCTGCCAGTGATTATGTGGAAATGGTGAAGGCTGCCAAAAAATAATGCATGAATGAACAGTTCAGGGGCCCAGCAGTTCACAGCAAAGCATCGCTTTCTGTCCAGACGGTAGCAAGTTCAAAGTAGCCGGTTCCCATTTCCCCACATCATGGCACAATTCCAGAGGTTTTCAGGACTCTGGTGCTTCCAACAGGGTTTTTGTTAGAATAAGTGTTTGTAATTTTCATCATTTCTGGAAAAAAAAGTCTATTGCTGGAAAGAAATTCAGCTGAAAGCAGGGCCTTGTGCTTTTTTCCCCCCACTAAGCAAATACAAAGCAGCTGCTGCTGCATCTTCCTCTGAGTGGCCTCGGCACAACACCCTTGGAAATAAGAATGACTCATCTTGATGGGGGTCTTCCTGTTGGGATATTGGAAATAAAAACAGTTACTGCAGAGGACTTAAAGTACAGTAATTTGGATGATGAAACTTGAGGCATTGCTGGGTGAGGAGAGGCTGCAATCAGAAAGCTGTCAGAAGCGGCAGAGAAGCCCTGGGGGAAAAGACAAGCAGAGTAATAATATATGTCCAGAATTTTTTGTCATTAACTTAAAATATTGTGGCAATAGAATATTGGCTCTCAGTTAAGTCACGCAGAGACTTGGAAAAGGACTTTGAGAAACACACAGGCATTGTGCAGGATTGCTGCAACAACTGTGCCAAATGCTGCAGCTTAGTGAAGGTCTTGGACAGCTCTACAGCAGTAAGAACCCTGCATAGCTCACTTTACCTGGGGTGTACAACAGCCGTGTGCTCCAGGTGTGGTTGAGAGCAAAGTAAATAGCAGGACTGCTCTAAACAGTCAGCCTTAACTTCTTGCAGTAGAATCTCATCTCTTTCCTTCCTTTGCCCTGTCTCTGTTGAGACAGAAGTGAATCCTTATGAATTTCCTTAGTCATTGATTCATTATTTTGGGGCTTTAATCTGTCCATTTAAAGCTGCTACTGAATATTCAGGATTATATGCATACATTTTGCCTTGCCTTTTTGTGGGGGGGTTTGGTATTTTTATGTTTGTTTGCTTGTTTCTGTGTTTTCTTACAGAGAGAGCAGTTGGTAGTGTGGGGAAGCTATGACTTTACAAAGGAGCATTTTTGATGGGTAGATGAGCCTATTACATGAGGTCTCTTCTACTCAGCTTCATGCTGTGTCCTACTGGTTTTTAATTTCTTTCTATTTTTGCAGAGACTTCTGTTCTCCACTTGCCTGCCTGCCCCTCTCTACAGACTGCAGAATGATGCCTGGTGAGGGACAGAGCATGTATGACAGTACACAGAGCTATAGACTATTCAGCATCACCAGAACAAGCTCCAAACTTGATCATGTGGGGAAAGTCTTTGCAGAAGGTGCAAATATTCAACTTTTTTTTTTTTTTCCTAGTATGGAAACACAAAATTTGTCCAAGGCGGGAACATAAAATCCTGAAATGTTTTCTCGACCTCTGTATGTTGAATCAAAAAAGAATTCAGATACTTGGAAAATGTTTTCTGTGTGCATCATAAAAGCACATTCCTAGACCAGAATAGGCCTGTTGAATGAATGCAATAGCTGGAAGATTTTTATGTAAAATCAAATCAGATTTTTCACAACCATCTTGGTCTATGACTACTGGTCTTCTCCTTCTATAATGATTGCTAGAAGAAGCTTGTGGCACATGTATGTTGGGGTGTGATGCTGTTTCTGAGCAGGACGCCTCTCTGTGGCTTGTTGTTCTGTTTCCTTGTTGTGACGGTTGATGGGAAGGGGAGGGGGATCTCCATACCCAGGGGTTCTCAGCCCCAGGGATATGGAGGGGATAGTGCTC
>JAWWES010000001.1:102529169-102539408 GCA_035583135.1 Lophotriccus pileatus | reverse complement strand
CAGCCCATGGGGGACCATCGGGGTGAGAGACCCCCCTGCAGCCCAGGGAGGAGCCCATGCTGGAGCAGGTGGATGCATGAAGGAGGCTGTGACCCCGTGGGAGGCCCAGGATGGAACAGGGTCCTGCTGGAGAACTGCAGCCTGTGGAGAGGGAAGCCCACGCTGGAGCAGGTTTTTCCTGGGTAGGATTTGTGGCCCCTGTGAGGGACCCACGTCAGTACAGCTCATCCATGAAGCACTGCACCCCATGGAGGAGTGACCCACGGGACAGCAGCTTGGGAAGAACTGCTGCCTGAGGGATGGACTCACAGTGGAGTCTATCAAGGACTGTCTCCATTGGAAGAGACAGGGAGCAGGGAAGGACTTCTCTTTCTGAGCAGCACCAGAAACAACAACTGACTGTAACCCCCATTCCCCGTCCCCCTGCGCTGATGGGGGGAGGAGGGAGAACATGGAGGGAAAGAGGGATGGCAGGAAGGGTTTTTTTTTAAGATTATTTTACTTCTCACTCTTCTGCTCTTATCCTGTTAGTAATAAATTTAAGTACTATCCCCACTTTGAGTCTGTTTTGCCCGTGAAGGTAATCAGTAACTGATCTCCCAGCTGTTACCTCAGCTCCCAAATCCTTAGCTGGTTTTTTTTCTCTCCTCTGTCCAGTTGCAGAGGGGGGTGAGAGAGTGGCTTTAGTGGGTACCTGGCATCCAGCCAGGGTCAACAAGTTAGTGTTGGTTCTGAAACAAACTTGTGCTATAATGCTGGTTGTCTGTCTGGGGGCAAGAGAAGCTTTGTGATGCAGTAAGATGCTCAAAAATCAAGCTGAATTTCCAGTGTGCTGTACACCGGGACACCAGTGGTGCTTGTGCTGTTAATATATGCATGAAAAAATGAGTACTATTACTATAATTAGTAATTTTTATTATAATTAACATAGCAACAGTACGAGTCTATAAAAAAAAGAAGAAAAGGGATTACACAATCCTTGTGTTACAACGAGGCTCAGTGCATTAGAAATTTACTTATCCACAGTAAAAATAACCATGCAAGCCAGCAAGTGCTGTTGTATGGTCAGAAAGTTAAATATTGCTCCCTGCTTATATACTAATGACAGACACACAGAATGAATGAGGAAACTTGGATATCACGCATAAAAATTTTGACAACTTGACAAGTAAAAGATATAAGTGATGCTTATAGTCAAACAATAGTTTCTTTAGGTAAGATTTTATGTCCTTTTTAACTTGTGTAAATGCATGAGGATATGTCTCATTCCAAGATCTGTTTGCTTTGTGTCTAAAAATTCTTGCTCTTTGATCTGTAGATGATCCAGCATCATGCTGTTATTAAATAAAAATGCACTCTATTACATAAGTTGGATGCTTATAATGTGGCCCTATTTATGGAATGTTGTTTCTTGAATACTTCATAGTTACTTCCATTTGAAGTCTACCTTACCATAATTTATCTTTTAGGCATTCAGCATTATCTTGCAGTGTGGAATTCAAATTTACATTCATCGTAAATTCTGAGGAGAAAACCTTTGTAATAATGCAATTTCATATCATGTCTGTATTGATTGTGGGGAGATGAATTTTTTTCATGAAAAAAATCTTAGCTTTTATAACACAAGTTTCTTTTCTCTCTGGCATAATTAATTTTATGGCAAGATGTGAAAGATGCATTTAATTTAGTGTACTTAGAAATACTACACACTTCAGCTTTTCATGCTAACCTTTTCCATTGCTGAAACTTAAAAAAGCTGCTGAGAAAGACAAAAAACCCAAAGCTTCTGATTAAATTTACCCAAAAGTTAATGAAAATTTGGCCAATAATGTTCCATCTGAGTACAAGGGCAATACTGTAATTTAACTTGCTTTAGAGCACTATTGAGAATTTCTTATATTTTCATTCACCATTTAAAACAGTAGCATCTTTGGTTGTCTTCAAAGAGAGGAAAAGAAAAATAATGGTGTAGTAGAGGATAAAATATTACTTCTTTCAAATGTGCATGCTTTGTAGGCCATTAAGAGAAAACTTTGCACATGGAAAATGAATGGATTGGAATAACCAAAAAGAGGACAAGAGCAACATTGTATCTGTGAGTCCCTTTCAACTCATTCACTTAGCACAACTTGTAAGATCAGCAGCACATTGAGTAATTGATATTGGCAAATGAATGGCATTTCTGTGCCTACATCTTCTTGATTTTCTCAAGCCATTGCATCACAGGACAGCTAGAGAACAGCACAGAAAAGGGATTAAAATAACCATGTTTTTATATAACATACTAATTTTCGCTATGTAAAAGGAAGAAAAAATAAAAATGAGGACTTAATTTCTTCTATTTTTTTATTGAAGCAACATGTAGCAGAGAACCTAACCTGAAATCTCTTGAACTAAATCTTGAAATACCTTGTCTCCAGGCACCATGGGCTCTACCTGCCCCATCACTTTGTTCTCACAATATAAATCAATGAAATGAAGAAGGCTCGTGGAACCCTTGGGATCTCAGGTTGTGAGCACCATTTACACACTGTGCCCATTTCATCAGTATGAGACTGGACAGGTTGTAAGCAGAAAGAAGTATTTTTTTTATCCAGATTTGCATGTTTTTAAGTTTGTTGGTTTGGTTTTTTTCCCAAATACTATGAATATGTGTACTCATTATTACTGTCTACAGAGAAATGAAGATCAACTGCAGTACCAGCTCTTTAGTTCACAGAGTACCTAGTATGTAGTTCCTAAGGACCACATTTTACAGAACTGTTATTGCTTGCTAAAACCAAACGAGAAACAGAAAAGTCCCCATAATAACCAAGGTGAAATTGGTGCAGTACCCCGACATACATTAGTGTCACAATGCAAACACTGAAGTGTTAATTCACCTTTTTTCCACATCTATCTGAGATTATACAGATAGAAGGGAAGAGACTACTAAAATATTGAAACCACAAAAGTCTGCTAGTTTTAAAAAAGATGGAAATTTATTTGCAAAAATGTAAATTTCCATTAGAGATTCTTAAAATGAAGAAAATTCATCTGAAGTTCTTAATACATGCAGGTTTGAAGTGAAGCAGTACTAATAGTCTCATGCAGGACTCGGAAGGTTCGTTTTGAGTGAAAAAAATTGCCAAAACTCTTCAATTTTACCTCAAACTCACAATGATTTCATACCAAACATGATGGAAAGGGGCAGAAGAAAAAGGCAGAAAACAGGACTTCTGAGAATTTCTGACATGTTTTTTCAATAGTCTATCATTTCTCCTCAGAATAGGTGGGATTCAACTTGGCAAACTTTGCTACAGCCTGGAGGTGCCTATCTCTGAGCTATTCTAGGTTCCCTGTGTGATCCATGGAGAGAAGTAGGCTCTTTTAAGGGGTGACTCATATAATCTATTTCAAACACCTACTCTCAGAGAAGATGTCCATGTAGGAGCCAAGGGTGTCAGGCTCAGATGTGTATGTCTACACTTGGCCAGATGAACCTTACCCAGTATGTCTATGCTGTAGACTGCCAAGAAACAAGATAAATTTAGCTGTATAGAGCTCAGTGCTGTCACAGTAAGGTTTTTAAAAGCTAACTCAGGTATTTCTGACTCCACCCCATATGCAGTGTGGGACTAAGGAAACCAGGGTTTGGTGAAGAAATATCCTGTAGGAGTTGAAGTATGATTTGAATTCTGTACTGGTGAAACTGCTGCTGAGGTCTGATTTCAGTTGTGGTGCTGATGTTTTAAACACCTCTGAAATCCTTCCAGCACAGTCAGAGGTCTGGACATGCTGCCTGTCAGGAGAAGTGAAGGAGCTCAATCTTTTTATTTTGACAAAGAAAAGGTTAGCACGTTATTTTATCGTGGTTTCAGAGTTGCTACACAGCGACATTTTTTGATACAGGATGACAATTTAATCTAGTGAATGAAAGCAGGATGCTACTCAATCTCTAAAACCAGATTATTTCAGGTGACAAAAGAGAGCACTTTTTACAGCAAGGCTAAATAACTGCTGGAATAACTTTATCTGAAGTTTTATAGATTATTCTTTTCCTTGAAAATCCTTTTAAATCTAGATATGATACAGCACAATGAGCTCTTACTGCTTTAATGAAGGAATTAAACAGTGAAATGTTGTGGCCCATGAAGTGAGACCCTAAAGATATCCCTTCTGGCCTAAAAAGCTGTTTAATGGACCCAATGAAGCACTGGATCAGCACGTCTCACAGTCCTGGGAAATCTGCATTTCAAAAAGGGCTATGCAACCTTTCCCATTTCCAATATAATCATTGTGGCCCTATCTTCCTCACATTATGTTCCTTTAATAAGGTTTTTGATCTGAAAATGTGCTCGGTAAACTAGCTTTCTGTGAGCTGGGCTCATTTTATAGAAACGTAGATAAGGGAGATGTAGAAGCAGAGGGTGCTGGAGCTGAAGGTTGTGACTGTAAGGTGTGTCACAGGGCTTAGGTTTGAGGTATTTTGCTTTTACTACCAATTCTCTGCTGGATTTTCTTTTTCGCCATTATGTACCAGAACACCTTTAGTAAGCCAAATATAAATCTCCTGTTTAATTTTGACAGAAGAAAATGAATACTTCTCTTCAACTCCAGGCAACAAATACAGGTCCCTGTGTTAGGAATCTATTCTGTCTGTGCTTCTCAGAGTGGAAGAAATTTGAATTTTTGCTTTGCACCTCTCTCTGGAGGATGCTCTGTTGATAGCTAAAATTATAGGATATGAGTCTTTGCCAAAATTATGTTATTAAATGTGCATCTGTCCCTCACCCTACTCCCCCTCTTCAATCTCTTTCTTGCTCAGACTTTATTGAGGCTGAATAAGATCTTGGCCACATCTGTATTTCTCATCCCATCCATAAAATATGTTTCTTCTTTGAATAACTTTGGCTTGAGCAGAACTAGAGCATTTCTGTTAAAGCATAGAATTGCAATTCTGTACTGTCTGCTTTGTTTTGTAGGTGTTCTCATTTCAGGTATGTTCCCTTCTCTTCCCTGTTCAAAGCATGCAGGGCACACATCTGAGACGAGGTGTGAAAAATTCCTATGCTATGTTCCCCTAACTTTACCAAGAGGCTAAAAAATGGAATACATCTTGGTAGATACATTGCACTAAGAGTGCACAACCCCTTGAGAAACATGGAAGCGCTGATTCTATCAACAGGTTTCTGAAATGGAAATTTATTGTTGAGTGGAAACAATAATCGGATTTTCTAGTCTGTAATTAAATAAAAGCAGCCTCACAGAAAGCTGAAGCATCTTAAAGAAATGATGCATTTTATAGAAGAAAAAACCTGTAGTAGTTAAGATTTAATTTTTTTTTTCACTGATCCCAACTATTTCTCTTTGACAGAATGGCAACATCAGTCATCCAACACTGTAGCAGCACTGATCTGCACAACTGAAAGGTTTTGAAAAAGTCTCATCTAGAAATCAGACCTTTTCCATAAAGGCTTTCAGGTGACACTGCATCTTGCAGCTGTGTCTTCAGCAAGAACTGCTTCTGCATGGGAGTGAAAGTACTGCTCTTCCTCTTCCCTTCCAGGCCCACTCTCTCTGTGTGTTCCCACTTGTCTTGTCTAGTCCAGTCTATCACATCTCCTGGCTGCTTGAGGGCAAGGCAAGGTTTCAGTTCACTTTCCTGGCTGCCTCTACTCAGGAGTGAGGAGGTGGAGAAATTCATAACTAAGGTCCTTTTCTTATATTTTGGTTTCTAGGAGTCCTCTTTTACCTTTCCAGAATGCCTTTTGATCTACCTCTGCCAGACAAAGCATTTGTGAAATGTGATGACCCTTCACAATGTTCTTACTCCTTGCTGTCAGCTTTGAAAAAGACAGTGATGCTGATAAATGATATCTGCTGTGATGTTGCTGGGGTATGAATAATGCTAGAGCTTAGGCTTTGGAGTGGGTTTCTAGGAGAGAAGCGTTTACATATCTACATTTCATGAGTGTAGTATTGACAAATCATATAAAATAACAATGTACAATTAAGAATAAAATTAGGAGATGTTATATGTTCCCTTTATAATAATTTTCATAGGGGATACAAATGAAGTAAGAGGACACAGTTAAGTTGTCCACTGTGGTAAGAAAGCAGTGAAACTTCTCAGAGTCTGTAAACTCTTGCATGAAACATATACTGTGTATTTTATACCATACTAAAAAAAAGTGCAATGGCTGCACATTACCTTTGGAGAGTGATGCAAATTGCACTATTAATGCCATCTTTGCATTTAGATTTGTAACTACTTCTTGTTCTATCAAAACATAACTGCATTTTTACTCCTGCTTGCTTTATCAAATCAGTTTGAATTTAGGAGAGGAACTTAGCTTGTCTGTTTAGCTTGCATATTATTAGCAAACTTTGATAGTAACTTGGGAGTCATCTATGCTAAGTTTGATGTCTTAGCCTAAGTCTGTTGCCCTCCATTTACTGGCAGTGAAGTGAACAGACAACTCCAGAAGGTGAAGCTCTCACAATAAGTTAGCTCAGATAAGGAAGATTAATTGCTCTTTTCAGGTGCTTTTTTTCCAATTATCAGCTACAAAAAAAGGAATGGGCTAGGCTTAAATCTTTTTTTGTCTTTGTTAGGCACCTCAAGGAAAGAAGATAAACCCATATTTTGTCATGGATCAATGAAACAGCTTTTGGGTCATGTTAATTTTTATAAGATAAGGTTAATTTGTATCATTGCAGCTATTTGTGGTAATATGCTTGTTTTGCAAAAGAAGTTCGGGGAAGGGAAAGAAAAGGAGAAAACCTTGAAGTGACCTAATGTAGTTTCCTGGTTTGTTTGGATATCACTCACAGTAACAGCCCTGTAAATACAGAAGAAGGTCCAGAGGTCATCAAGATGCTCAGGGGCTGAAAGCTCCTGAACTACAGTGAGAGGTTGAGGGAATCAGAGAAGAAATCAGACATGTATAGCATAGAGTAGTATATAGCTACTTAAAGAGCAGGGATAGACAAGACAGAGTCAAAGTTTTCTCGGCATAGTCAAAAAAATATAGCAAGGGATAAATGGCCACACTGAAGGTTGGAGGGCTCAGAGCAGATGCGAGGAGAAGCCACGTCTCTGGGTGGGAGATGCCCTCTTTGCCTGTTGGAGTGTTCAGGACTGAGCTAGACAAAGCCATGGCAGAGCTGATCTGGGGCTGGCAGCACTCATGCTTTGGGTGGGAGGCTGATCTTAGTGACCACCAGAGGTATCCCCCAACCACTGTCCTTAAGACTTTCTTCTCTTTAAGGAAACCAATCTCTTCCTGTGAAGTTATATCGTCAGAATCTGGAGCCTGACTCTGGTCTCTTCTTCCCAACCCTACTGTGCTTCTCATCCCATGAACTTCTGAAGCATCTGTGCAATATGGGAGTATGCTCCTGCTGTTCCTGGCTCATGGACCATTTGCAAAATGCTCTTAATTTCACTGAATCATTCCACTTAGGGCATTGCCCTGTGACACTTGTGTTCAATCAATACCGATGAGGCACCTGAAATTAGATTTTCCATATGTAAGGTGGGTATTCTGTAATGATTAGCCTATTGTGTTTTCTGGGGAAAAATCAGAAATAAAAAGATCTTCTGAGGGTCCCAGCTTTCCCTAACTGGGAAGTGGGTTTTTAGGATGGAGACAGCTAATGTTTTCTGATCTCTAAATGCAAACTGCAATTGCAGAATCTTAGTTTCCTCTTGGGATACTGGAACTAGACAGTATACCTTTTACAAAGTAAGCTGCTTTGCAAGTCTGGTCATTTTGAAACAGTAACTACTTATAAATGTGGAGAATCGTGGAGAAAAATTAGGGAAAAGAGAGATACATGGAACTGGAAAGTGCTATTTTAGCATGGCTCTTCAGCATGAAAGAGTATCTTAAAACCTTCCATAGCTTGGTCGTCTTGATACCAAGTCATCTTGATATTTTCTTCTGTCTCATTAATCCCCACCTATTTTAGATGATATAAGCAACCTATTTTAGGTTATATAAGTAAATGCACTTCTTTTCAATGTTATCACTTTAATCCCTCTTCACTTTGAGTTCACTACAGGAAATAATATTTTTTTCTGTTGAAAAGATTGCAGAGTGAGCAAAGGTTTTTGCTAGTAGAATAAATTTATTTGTTTATTTTGTTATATTAGCGCTATGGTCTCTCTTGATTTCCAGGCTAAGCATAGTTAAATGTATATTTTTAAATACCAGTTTATTACAGCTTGAAGAATTGGAGAACTGAAAGAACTCTTGCATCTTTTTCTTCAATGATCCGTCAACCTTGCAGACTGTTCTGGTTCTTTGCCCTCAGAGAAGTTATTTTATATTTGGTTGATTTTCAACTGCATTTTTATTTTATCGATCTATCCAGTGACTACACAACTTGCAGACCCCTATCATTGTGCTGTGATACTGAACATCACGCTTTGTTTCCAGCAAATAAAGCTAGTAAAAATTTATGTACCTTAAAGGCAAATAGGAATCTTGCATTGTCCGTCTGCACTTAAAACACAAGAATAGTGAAAGTTTTCCTATTCAATTCCTTTTTCTGAGCTTCATTAGTGCAGTCTCATGGTAATCTGTCTCTGTCACACATAGTTTCTTATTTCACTTTGTAATTTTCCCCCTTGTATGAGGGGACTCAGAAAGAGACAAAAAGAAGCAAAGGTGGGGCTTTTTAACCTTTTGAAATGCCTGGCAGGTTGTATTGGAGGATGATAAAGGAATCAGAGCCCTGTATGACACCAGGCTGGAGGAGTGGTTGATAGGCTGGAGGACAGGCTGGAAAAAATGGCAAAGTCCAACACCTGGGGCAGGATAACCTGGTGGGTTAGGCTGGGACAGCTTTGCAGAAGAGGTGTGTGGGTCCTCTTGGACAGCACAGCAGAGTCCCTGGTGGCCATGGAAGGAACGACAAAGCTGTTAAACAAGGGTCATGAGGCTTCATTTGTTGTTCTGTGCCTGTGGGTGCTCAAAACCAACTGGAGGTATGTTCCAGAGAGCTGTATAAGCTCCACGCTTTAACGCAGCACGATGGATGTGAGTGATAGCTTCTGTGTGTGCAGAATGGCACCTGTTGGGATGCTCATAAACCACAGGAATCCTCAGAGTTCATTACAGGAAAGTAACAGAACAGACAAGAGAGGAAACTATGAAAATTGAGTAAAGAGGGTAAGTTCTAGTTGTTTTGGTGCCTAAAGCAGATTTTTTTGAACAGCCTGACTCCTACAGCTCACAGATGCAAGCGGTGATGCAGTGAAGAGACTTCTTTTAAAAGGGAAGAGAATATTGCTATCAGGCTGTTGAGAGATCTGAGATTCAGATCGGGCTGATTTCCCCCAGAGGTCTTGATTTTTCTCCATAAACTACAGATGGTGTGTAGGACAACAGTTTCTAAATGGGGTGTCACATCTATGTTTAAAAAGCTAGGCAGGATGAATCTGGGTCAGTTCTGGGCTGAGTTTTGTCAGTAATACTGCAATCAAGATTAAAGCTCCAGAGAGTTTACATTCACTTTTCACTGTTCTCAACTGCACCCTTTTGGCACAGTCTGACTCACCACTACACTTTTAAATGTCAGTTCACAACTTGTTAAATCAGATCTCTAACTCTTAAGTGAGGAAACTAATTTATTTTAAATAATTAAGCTTCAAATTTAGCCTTTTCTTCCTCCAAAAACTGGAATGCAGCAGACCAAGAAAGACTAGGTTGTACTAGTTGACTGTGGCAGGTGCATAGTCCATATGTGCTGAAGAGGACATCAGTAGCAGTAGTAAAGGCTGTTCATCAAACATGCAAGATGAGACCAGATTTGCATTGAAAATTAGCTGAAGATGTGGGGACAGTCATCTCAGCTGTGAGCTACACCAGAGGTTCGAGATCGCTGCTTCAGGATCCTCACCTGTCTGACACACCCTGACAGAGCTGCAATGATGTCACTGCTGCTTTTGACTTTGTTATGAGTCATCTGCCCTGTCTCCTGTGAGGCAAACAGTCAGGTAGTGCCAACACCACGAGTGGTGAAAGGTTATCTTTCTGAGGAGCTCAAACCAGCCAACACAGAGCTGCTGCTCTGCCAGGAGATTGTGGAGGATTTGGTGCCTCTTCCAAGTGCGCTTGTGCTGCGGCTGAGCTGCCTGCTGTCCTGGACACTGTCTGGGAGGGTGTTTGGCCCAACAGATCTTACATCTCCTCAGCATGGAGGAGCCATGTTTTTGGTGCACTAGGAGCTGTAATCACTACTGCAAGC
>JAWWES010000001.1:102491867-102526858 GCA_035583135.1 Lophotriccus pileatus | reverse complement strand
TTTTTTTTTTTTTTTTTTTTTTTTTTTTTTTTTTTTTTCTGGGCACGTATTTGATACTTAAAATGGATATTTAGAAATGTTTTTTCTGGGCTTTTTTATAGTTACTGAGATTGTCCAGGAAATGTGTTTACTTAGTTTCCTTTCTTATAAGTAGCAAACATATGAAACCTCCTAAAACCACCAGAAGCAATTCAGAGATCAGGTTTCAACCTTACCTCAGATGTTTTTCCCCAGCAAAGACTGCAGCTGTGGGTGTTGAGCCATTTGGAGATGCTCTCAGGTTTCCCAGACTCTTCCAGTAAAGCTTCTAGCTCTTTTGCCAGGTTTTGTTTAAATACTTTTAGTTAACTTTTTGATTAAGCTCAATGAATATCTTCCTTCCACCTTGGCTCAGCAAGAATGGCATCTCAATTTCTCTCCTGTCCAGACAGATGGACCTTTGACCTGAGGGTTTAATCATTATTCAGGGTCTTGGAGCTTTTTCATTAGGAAAAGGAATTGATGCAGAGTCTGCTTTTTCTCCGCTACAGATCTGTTATTTCAAACACCCACCGAATCCCATTTCTCTGAATAGAGTAGGAGTCTAGTTTTGGTCCTAGTTCCACACCTCTTTCCAGCCTGCACTAAATCTGTAAAAGTTTCTCTCACATTATACTTGAGATCACACTAATTAAATTTTTATCAGATCCATTTTTATGGGCTTTCCTTACTTCTCTCCCATGTGTGTGTGCACAGGGCACATCTGCAGGCAGCACCGCTGAGTTGCTTGTAGCATTCAATCCCTGAGCAAACCTGCCTGTCTCATCTTGCTTCTGACAGCTTCAGTTAGTTGTGTCTCAGTGTAAGTCTGTTATTCATGTGCTAAGCTGTTAAAATTCTTCTTGCCTTTGACACTTTGCTGCTGCTTAGAGAAATACCTCAGGTAATGGTGAATCAGGAAGAAATAAACACTTGTCTACAGAAGACACTGAATTGTCCCAGTCCCAAAGAATCATGTGTTCCTTGTGTGTTTAGTTATGCTGCTTCTACAATGGACCTTTTGTTCTGATTTCTGTAGCAGGCTTCAAAAAGCCATGTGATACCTGCTTGAAGTGCTTGAAGTGTTTAAATCACAAAGGTAAACTAAAAAGACTTGTAAAGATAAACTAAATAAGCTTGTGAAATTATTCTATAAATTGATTGTCCCTTAAACATGCCAAGAAAAAGAATAGTCAACATTTACCAGCTATAGTCTCTGCACAGTAAGAAAGGCTAGAGAATGGCTTCCGTACATGGCTTCCACACATGGCTTCCATTGGAATAGTTTGCTTTTGTAAAAGTTTGCTAGTGTGATCTGAAAAATGACAAAATATTAGGTAGATTAGGTACAAGAATAAAATAAGTCCCTTGGCAAAGTATTGCAGAATATTTGAAAAAGTTCTCTTCTCCCCAGCCAGCTTTCTGATGCTGTCTTCACACTCCTGGATGGATGGGTGAGTAGTTTCCAACTTCTACAAATGCTGGACATTAGGAAGCAAAAACTTTCTCCCTCTCCTACACACTATGTTTTTGTGCATGTATTGTTGTGGTGAGTAGTGACCAACAGTGATGAGATAAACTTCATTCTGATCATAAGAAAACCTTATGCAGCCTAGTAGAAAGTTTCTCCTTCAGTCTGGGTTTTCATGTGTTGTTTCCCATTTATGAACAGTTTTTCCTACTAAATGCCTTCCTGAACCTAATCAAGTTTTCACCAGGGAATGAGAATAAAAAGTGTTTTTATAAATACATTATCAAAAATGGAGAGCTAAGGAGAATCTCCATCCTTTATTGGATGTGGGGGAAAACATAGTGACAAAGGATGAGGCAAAAGCTGAGATACTTTAATACCTTCTTTGCCTCAGTAATTTTCAGTAAGACCAGTTGCTCTCCAGGTGCCCAGCATCCTGAGCTGGAAGACAGGGACCTCCTACACAACTTAGACTCACACAAGTCTATGGGGTTGGATATGAATGGGCTGCAAGGGTATTGAGGGAGCTGGCAGAAGTGCTCATGAAGCCACCTTCCATCATTTACCAGCAGTCCTGGCTAACTGGAGAGATCCCCGTTGGCTGGAGGTCAGCAAATGTGACCCTCATCTACAGGAAGGGCTGCTAGGAGAATCTGGGGAACTATGAGTCTGTCATCCTGAGCTCTGTGCAGGGGAAGGTCATGGAGCAGCTCACCTTGAGTGCTGTCACATGCACATACAGGACACCTGGGGGTCAGGCCCAGTCCGTATGGGTTTAGGAAAGGCAGGTCCTGCTTGACCAACCTGATCTCATTCTATGACAGGGTAATCCTCTTAGCGGATGAGGGAAAGGCTGTGGATATTGTCTATGTGGAGTTTAGTACATTTCCCACAGCATTCTCCTAGAGAAACTGACTATTCATGGCTTGGATGAGTCTGCTTCTCTCTGGGTAAAAAACTGGCTGGATGGCTGGGCCCAGAGAGTGGTGGAGAATGGAGTTACATACAGCCTGCATCCAGTCACAAGTGGTGTTCCCCAGGGCTCAGCCTTGGGGCAAGTCCTGTTTAATATATTTATTGATGATATGGACGTGCTGAATGCATCCTCAATTGGTTTGCAGATGACCCCAAGTTAGAGTTGGTTGACCCCAAGTTAGAGTTGGTTGACCCCAAGCAAGAGTGTTGATCTGCTGGAGGGCAGGAAGGATCTGCAGAGGGGTGTGGACAGGATGGATCAGTTGTATTACATTCAACAAGGTGACGTGCTGCATCCTGCACTTGGGTCAGAGCAACCCCAGGCAGTGCTGCAGGCTGGGGGTAGAGTGGCTGAAGAGCTACTCAGCAGAAAAGGACTTTGGGGTGTTGGTTGACAGCAGCTGAACATGAGCCAGCATGTGCCCAGGTGGCCAAGAAGGCCAGTGGCATCCTAGCTTGTGTCAGAAGTAGTGTGGCCAGAAGAACTAGGGCAGTGATTATTTCCCTGGTGAAGTTGCACATTGAATCCTGTGTTCAGTGTTGGGCCCCTCCCTACAAAAACACTGAGGTTCTGGAACATAACCAGAGAAGGGCAACAGAGCTGGTGAAGGGTCTGGAGCACAAATCCTGTGAAGAGTGGCTGAGAGAGCTGAGATTGTTTAGCCTGGAGAAAAGGAGGCTCAGGGAAGACTTAATTGTTCTCTACGCACACCTGAAAGGTTATAGGGAGGAAATGTTGGTCTCTTCTCCCAAGTGAAAAGCAGTAGGATAAGAGAAAAAAACTTCGGGTTGTACCAGGGCAGGTTTAGATTTCATATGAGAAAAGATTTCTTCATAGAAGGGTTTGTCAGACATTTGAATAAGCTTCACAGGGAAGTGGTGGAGTCCCCATCCCTGGAGGTATTTAAAAGATGTGTAAATCTGTCACTTAAGGACAGGGTTTAGTGGTGGACTTGGCAGGGGAAAGCTAATAGTTGGACTCAATGATTTTAGAGTCTTTTCCTACCTAAATGGTTCTATGATTCTATGATTCTATGGCAAGTTTCATATTCTTTTTTGGCACACGGGACCTGATGGGTTGTGCCCGTGTGCTGGGCACAGCCAGGGTGTCACCAGGCTGAGGGAGATGAACCCTCCCTGGCCACTGGTGAGATATATGTGGAGTTCTGGGTCCAGTGCTGGGCTCCCCAGCACAAGAGAGACATGAATGGACTGGAGTGAGTCCAGTGAAGGGCTACAAGAAGATTAAGGGACTGGAGCCTTTGTTATATGAGAAGAGATGGAGAAAGTTGGGACTGTGCAGCCCGAGGCAGAGAAGAGTCAGGGAATCTTACTTATTTGTGTTTATTTGCGTAAATACCCGACTGGGTTGAGATGGATGAGAGTAAAGATGACAGAGCCAGACTCTAGTGCCGGTGACAGAACAAGTTGTAACAGGCACAGTTTGAAATATAGGAAGTTCCACTCAAACATTTACTGAAAGGCTGATCAAACACTGGCACAAGTTGCCCAGAGGGGTAGTGAAATCTCCCTCCTTGGACCAGATGTTCTCCTGTGTTGCCTTCCAGCCTCAGCTGGTATAGTAAGCTCTGTTCTATTTTTTTTTCTTTTGCAAAAATGATACTGCAACCCAAGTGTCTATACCCATGAGGGTTCACCTGTTGTTGATGTTTGTGACATTTTGTAGTTCAGTTCAGCAGCTGCAATACCCACACTCATGCTGAACTGACAAGATTGAAAGGTATCTGCTTACTGAAAAGGTCATTTTTGGTATCTTTTCACTTATGCCATAAAAATAAAGCCAATCCCTAACTAGGATGTCTTAGCTTCAGCTTTGTGTATGTCTTTGTGGGTTTTTTTCCCCCCCTTTTCCTGTCTGTGCATTTTTCTGTCAAAAGCCAGTTCATGAACTCCAGAGAAATGTACACCATTGGTTTGGCTGAACTGTTCTAATTTCTCATTTTGGAAAAACAGTGGGGCTGTCTGCCACTGTCCCATAACCAATGTATTACACTGTCTTGACACTTATGAAACAAAATCCATTTTCACATTTTCTGATAATTCTTCCACAGCCACTGCTGCTATTTGCTTGATAAACCCCAATAAATTAGCAGGTTGGCAACTGCTATGTCACCTACATGCAGCTGATCAGTAGTGCTGTTATACAGTGCTTTGGTGGAAGCAGCAAGGACACTTCATTGTTGTTTATCACAGGAATCACAGTCCCCAACGTTTTGTTAACATAGCTGTGGCTGCCTCTCCGCAGTCAGTGATGCGTTGTCTATCATCAGCTCCATCACAGAGTTGCACTCACTAATTCAACTGCTGATTCAACTCCACTATTATCACAGATATTATTTTTTTTGTGGTAATATTATGAGGCAGCATCTATAGCAGGGGCTATAAAAGTGTTAAGATGGGGAAAAGGAAGCTGATTTATTTATTGAGCTTGGGACTGTACAACAGGACTACAAAACAAGCCTGTGCTCGTCCAGCTTGGATTCATTCTAGGGCTGGCTGGCATCTCCCCGTGTCAGGTTTGTAACGTAAGCTCAAGCACTGGGGCTTGTTCCCCATCTCCAGTCTTCCCTTGCCCTAAAAGAAAGATGGAAGTGTGCAGCCCAAGGTGTCACAGTCTTCTCCAGGGCACGTTGCTCGCCTTACAGCCAATGCATAGGTGATACCTGGTTGGTGGCCTCACGCACCTGACACCTGCAACTGAGGGCAGCAAGTGGCAGCTGCCTGTCATGGACTGTACAGCTTTCTTTGCAAGGTGAAGTTCTGTAATTTGCACCCTAGAGCAAGGAGAGGGCTTAACATTTGCAGTTGGGCTCACTTGTCTTGGCATAAAGTAAGTTCAGTGTGCAGCATTTAGTCCTAATGTAATGTTCAAGCATTTCAAGCCTGCCCCTGGGAAAGGCTGTGTGCCTACCTCTCCCTGCTCAACCTCCGAAAGGACACAGCACTTACTGAAGTTGGACTGTTTGGAAACAGTTGGCCTTCCACTTCCAGCAACTCATTTTAGCAGATTGTTCAGTAAATAGTCACTGTGAGCATGAAAGACTACCACAGTGCTATATGAGAAGATTTCCGAAAGTAAAAATGCTGCCGATGGAAATAAAGTGAGCTTCAGCTATGTAGAATTGAATCTGCAACAGGGGATTTTTCTTTCAGAGAATTATTTTTTCCTTCAGTCTGGTAGTCTGAAATGTTACAGATTTCATTTCGGGGAAGCATTCATTAAGCAGTCGTAGCTGGATATCTATTAGGTTGTTGGTGAAACAAAGTTTATTAACTGATCCATATCCAGAAATGTTATTAAAATCCAAGAATTTTATGTAATATTGTATTGCTCAGATACCAGATATTACTAGGCCCAAACATTTTAATACAGGACAGATCTCCAAAAATCATTATTTTTAAAGTGGAAATTGCCATAAGCATGTTCAGCAGCTGCTATGAAAATAATATGAAAATAGCTATAAAAATAATGTGATTTTTCGTTAGGAAAAAAAAGTTGATCCAAATTCTGCAATCTCAGGAATGAGATATTTCCCCAAACTTTTTTTTTTTACTATTTTCAATCTGATGCTAACTTCCTGTTGTATAATGAATTATTAGTTGAAGATATAAGAAGAAACTAGTAATATCATCCATGCTGCTGCTGTAAATCAAATGTTCAAGAGCAACAGCCAATAACCCATGGAAGTGCAGAGGGACAAGGAAATTTGATGGAATATTGCTTTGCACTTTTCGTGACCACCAGCTCCTGTACAAAGCTGAGTACTGAATATTAGTCAACTGTCCTTTGTGAAAGTTACTTGAAAGAAATTGCAGGAAGTACAGAATCAAGCATCAACATTTACAATTTTAAAAACTGCTACTAAAGTGAATAATAATAATGTATCTCTCTGCTGGATCAGAGCCTGGACTTGCAAATGGGTCCATTCAGATGTTTGCATGAATCTAGCTATGGATCTGGGTTCAAGGATTTCTTATGAAGCCTCCATTAGACCTAAGAAGGGCTTTGAAAACTTATTTTTAGACAGTAAAGGACAGAAGGGATCAGCAGAATGATGGAGTCTGACCTCCTGCATAATCCTGCACCTCCTCCACAGCAGGACATGAGCTGCTTTTTGTAATGAGATGAAGTGAAGCCAAAATTCGGAGCACTGGTTGCTGTGTCTGTTTGAGTTGCTGTGTTGTGCATATGCCTCCCTGGATTGAGAAAATGACCCTGCAAAACTCAGGCATAGCTAGACACATTAAATTTCTCTCCTAGGACAGTATAATAAACATTTCTAAGCCTGACACACTCTGTGACACAGGAAAAACCCCACATTCAGTTTTATTGCAGACGTCACTGGCGTGTCTCAGAATAGTTGTGGTGGGTGAGGGGGGATCTTTGGCCAGGGACTGTACAAACGCAGCAGGTACTGAGAAGCCTGTAGCCTAAAAGCAGGCAGAGCTACAGTGTTGAGATCCACAAACTAACTTTAGAATATCTGGATCAGACATTGGAAGTAATAGAAATACTGCTAAGGCACTGAACTGAGGCTGCTGCTATTTTATATCACTGCTAAGTGTGAAGGAGCACTGAAACATTTCAGGAGCTGGTTTAGAGACAGAAATATATATATACAGCGTGTTCTTAAGGGTGAAAGCAGAAAATAAAATGATTTCCCCTTTTGTCACAACTTAGTCCCAAACCTACGCTTAATAAAATGTCCTTAATGAGACATCAGGTTCCAGAAAGACCTGGACTGCAGCCAACTGCCAGAGAGAGATCCCAGGAAGATTTGAAAATCATTCTAGACGGAGTGACTGGAATTTGCTGAGGAAAGGAAATCAATGCAGACTGGCACTTCCAGGGAGATGAACAGAACTCCTCTGTGGGAACATCACTAAGAATCCAAAACCCCAGATAGAAAGACAAAGAGACAGATAACTTTACATCTCTAGAAAGGAAGGTAGTTCTTAAAAATTACGTACATGTGCACATATCTGGTGTAAAACAACAACGACAGCTTCTTAAATGCCTTGTGTTAAGAGAAGACCCACAACTGGGGCTATCA
The DNA here is from genome assembly GCA_035583135.1 of Lophotriccus pileatus. Classification (NCBI taxonomy): domain Eukaryota; kingdom Metazoa; phylum Chordata; class Aves; order Passeriformes; family Tyrannidae; genus Lophotriccus; species Lophotriccus pileatus. The sequence continues at coordinate 102,519,319 of JAWWES010000001.1, read as the reverse complement.
AGAGAGGGGACATGCCTTAAGGAGGAATTCATTGTGTTCCCTCCAGATTTCAGGGTGATGGAGACTGGAAGCAGCATGTCTGAGATGGTTCAGTCCTAGGACTGGTGGACATTCACACACATTTACAGGAAAAAAAAGGAGACTGCTGCTCCCTGATGCTGCCAGAGTACAGGAGTGGGTGTAGCTGCAGCAGCAAAGTCAGAGTCATGCTTGGCGGCTTCTCTCCTGAGGTGTCAAGGAAGAGCCTGTGCTTCCAGATATGCTGAGAAAAGGGCAGAATCTACAGATAATTGGTTAAATGCTTCTGTAGTCTATTTCTCAGCAAATAAAAAAAATGGACTTCTTGCCTCTGTAGATTTTACAAATTCATTATTTTATGGCTCATTCATATTCATTTGTATTCTATTATTGTATGGTATGTATTATTGTGGTACTAGTGGGGACAGTTTTCTTACTATCATGCATTACACAGCGGTGGAAAGCAGGGGGAAAAGCAACATATGAAAGAATTATAATGAACCAATTCACACAAATTTTGTTTTTGCACTAAAACTGAAGCAACTTCTGTGTCCCAGTCAACTCTATTAAAAACATTCCCAAAGCCACCTTATGCACCTAAACTCAAAATCAGCATTTGATTTCTGATTTCTTGAGAAGGCAGTATCCTTCAGCACTGTGGGGAAAGAAAGGATCTGCCTGACTCCTGTCCTGCTTTCAGCTGTGACTGTGATACTTTGCTTCCCTTCTTTCTGTGATAGATTGCTTCTTCAGCATGCCCTTCAGATAAGTCGTTTTTCCTTCCTTCTCCCCTTCCATTCCCTGCTATTTTTTCCAAGAGATGTCCTGGAACTTTTTCCTCTCTCCCTTTGTTTTTCCATTCACAATGAACTAGTTACTGAGGTGGTAGTTCAGTAATGATCCCTGCCCTGAGAACTTGTAAATGCCCCTGTTGCTGTCTTGTCTCCTTCTTTCCAAGACAATGTTTTTCCCGATCTCCGATTCTCATCAGTGGATGTCAAGTTCAAGTCAGTTCATTTATTTGTGTACTGCTTTCTTAAATGATTGTTGTGAACACCATCACTATACCACCCACATTAATCGAAGCAGAAAACTGATCCAGAGCCCATTCCCAACGCTCTTAAATTTGTATGCAAGGCTGCCAACAAAAAAAATCATTAAGCTGTCCTCCCTGTATTGGATCTAGAGTTTGTTACATCTCTCTACATTTTCACAGATTGCATCTTAAATTCTTCCAAAGCAACAGACAAATTTGGAAGGACCATAGTTTTAATAGTCAGTATTCTTCCAAGCTCCATTTTCAGGCAGAATGAATTTAAATTACTGGAGGAGAACCTAGTAAATATTCTGTAGCAACTTTTTACTTAATGGTGTCTCCACAGTTTTACACCTTTTCTATTAAAGCTGTGCTGGTAATTAAGGAATAGTGATTGTGCAAATTATTTAAGTAACTGAGTTAGTGAACTGAGATTACTCTACAGTTAATGAGGTTAAAATTGCTGGTTCCTGCATACAGTATTTAATCCCAAGAGTAGTCATTTTGAGTTCGTTATTGCCTATACCAGTCCCTGCAGTTAGATTTGATGCACATATTTCCTCTTGAAATTACATGCACTTTACTCACAAAGTCTTATTCTAAATGATGCAAAGTGTTGAGGTGTTTCTGTAACTTTCAGTTAGGTTTTGAAATATAGCAACACTTGAACAGGGGAATTTTTCATTGGCTAAACTGTCATTGAAAACACACTCGTACCATCAATGTGATGGTTAGGAAGACGTTATACTGTTGACCTGGTGTCAGCTCTTGTGGATTGAGGCATTTTTTTTTTGATAGGAGTTTTGAGAGGATGGAATATAAATCCATTTTAAAGATGAAATTGGTGGATCAGCTATGGCCTTCCAACTGTGATTTCCTGTACTTGGACTGCTTTTAAAATCTTGTTATTTCAAATAATCTAAATTGGAATTCACTCAATAGCTTTTTTAAAGAGTAAATGAAGGGCCAAGTCAGAGAGAAGAGACTTAAGGAAGTCATGTCAGTCATCCAGCCTGTAAAGCATTTTCCACAGAAGCAACTCCAGTGTATGGGGCAGTGCAGACAGCAGGGAAAGTTCCCCTTACCTCTGGGATGGCAGTGTCAGAGCCTGGAGCATGATTCCACAACCCTCCTAGGAGTTTGGCCCTCTGCACTTAAGGCCACATCTCTGGTCCAAAAGAGATATTTGAGAAGCCTTTTTGGTCATGGGGCTTTTTGAGAATAAGCTGGAAGAAGACTTCCCATGGCAGATGCTTCCCACAGCTGCTTAGGAATGAGATTTGTTCCTGCTTGGGACACTCTGCAGTGGGTGTTGAAGGTTGTTGCTTATGCCAGTCCCCGCACAAGATCCTGGCCCGGATTTGTGGACTGATTTCTTGACCTCAGGCCTGATGGCTTATTACTTACTTGGGATTGTTCAGCCTGGAGGGTCTGGAGAAATGTTATAGCAGCCTTTCAATACCTGAAGGGAACTTATAAAAAAAGAGGGAGAGAAACTTTTTACATGGGCATGTACCGACAGGACAAGGGGAAATGATTTTAAGCTGAAGTAGAGTTGATTTAGATTAGATATAAGAAAGAAGTTTTTTTAAAAATGAGAGTGAGTGGCAAACACTGAAAGAGGTTACCCAGAGATGCTCCATTCATGGAAATATTCAAGGTCAGGTTGTATGGGGCTGTGAAACACCTGATCTAGTTGAAGATGTCTCTGCTTATTGCAGGGGGGTTGGACTAGGTGATTCCATCTCAAACTATTCAATAACTCTTTGATTATGGACTTGCCTGTTCTGGGATCTGACCTCACACAGGAAAGTAAGACTGAGCTCTTGCTGTTGATACCATTGCCTTTGCCAGCTTTGTCACCATGCTTGGCTCTCAGCTCCCTTTTCCTCACAGAACAGCTTACTCATGCTGCTTCCAGAAATAGCAGGACCCGAGAGCATCATAGCACATCCGTATAGGATGCAATTATGGAAGCACTCCCCTCCAAATCCCTGTGCGTGAGGCTGACAAATACCAGAATTTGCATCCTCTGAGGGCAGCTCATTGATATTGCTATTTTCAAGTCTGAAAAGTAGAGGACGAAAATTAGAGACCCTGTCCTTTGAAAAAGGTTGCAAAGACCAAAGAAAAAAATTACTTCTGGCTTGCTCAGGCATTCCTTGGGTTTTGCTTGCTGGCTTCCCTTTGTGGCTGGTCTGTCAGTGACTTTTCAAAACTGCATGTGGAAGTTTTTGTCACAGGATGCTCTATAAACCAAAACTCTAAATAGCTTAAAAAAATTTACAAAAATAAAATGTATAGGCCCAACTCAGGAAATCATGGAGCCCCCAGTGGTAGAGGAGGGAAAGACAATTCTGCACTTGTGTGGCTTCTTAAATACTTTCCCTGTTCAGCCATCATGAACCATTCATCAAGAACCATCCGATGTTGGAAACAGACTGCTAAGCTTTGATCTCACTGAATTAATCTGTTCTAATGTCATTATCATGCACTATTCTTTGATGTGGGTAATATTCTGGGATGCTAGAATAAAAGTCTTCTGCTTGTGAATTCTGATGGCACTGACACACCGGGCTCAGGAGCTGTTGCCTTTGCAAGACTTCTGGCTTTGTTTCTCTCTTAAGTGATTTGGTGCCACTTAAATACTTAATTGCTGAGACCAACACAGAGATGCTGTTGACTCTTTCCTCACCCGAGTTTTTGCAAGAAGTCAGCAGAGCCTGACAAGTTCTCCTGGAGAGCAGCAGATGAGCATGTAGTTACTTGCTTCTATAGGCATGCAGGCACTATGTTGTTGTTACCTAGCTGTCCCTGAGATGTTTGGAAGATGATGTGGCTCACTTCTATTACGCACCCTCCCAAGAAACCTGTAACTTCTGGTCACATGAGCTCTATGTGTTTATTCCTTTCCTCCATAAAAGGAATGTGTGAGGAGAGACTGGGGAGTAGGGGTGGTCAGAAAGTAAAGATGTTTTTCTTTTACCCTTCTTTTTATTCTTATAACAGTATATGAAGAAGACATGCACTGTTGAAACCAGATGAATTTCAAGTGTAGCACTGAAGTGCCATGAGTGTCAAAAGAAAACTGAGAGTCAAGTACCAGAGAAGTATGTTGTAAGGTTCAGTCATCATGGATGTCATGGGTCACGTTCTGTATGCCTCAGCCACACTCCCCAATTACTGCAGAAGTGACTGGTTCCCTCTCTTGCATTTTTAAACTATTTTTTGTATTTTAGAAATGGTTCATGTGAGATACTGCCATGGCTCAGTGTCTTAAATAGTAGCCATATAAAAGGACATGAAAAGATTGAATCCTTGCTGACAGATAAAAGTCACAATCCACCAAATTTTAAATGTGCTGGCAAAAAATCTTGTTTTCTTGGTGTATGTGATAAGTTGCTTAATAATAACATAAGAGAATGAAAAAAAATAGTGCCAAAGATAAACCCTGGTGTTGTTTTGGCTGAGAGATATGACTCCTATATTCAGGTGTATCCTTCTCTCACTAGAGATAAATTTTTTTCAGTAGAGAGATAAATATGCAACATGTACAGCATCTTTGCTGTACTAAGTTACAAGATTTGCTTTGCAATAGGGTATAACATTTATTGCATATCCTTATCTAGCATGATTTTCATTGATTACTGTAAGGGTTTTCTGGACTGATACATCAAATGAAAGCCATGTCACTTTTGCTGTCCCTCTCTCTGCAAGCTAATCAAAGTAAGTTAGAAAAAGTCAAAGGCCTTAAGCAATCTAAACATAAATAATTGGGGCTGGCCAGAATAGTTGTTGCAGTACATGCTAGGCACCAGGAACAGGTGTTGCTATATGAATACCGTAATGTCTTAGGAGGCATTGTAAGGCCATTAAAAGCACTCAATCAACCCTCTGAATGGTTGTTTTGTCATTTGTTTTTTGTTTTTTTTTTTGGGGGGGGGGGAGGTTGGTTGTTTAAATTACTGATCTTCTATCTTCTTAACATATATTAGAATTAAAACATATATGTATGTATATATATGTGATTTGAAAACTACACAGCTTAAAAGCACAAACTATTTTAAACTATTATCATCTGGTGAGTCTTACTGCAGGGAATATAGCTATGCTCATCTACCACAGGCATAAAGCTTTTAGTCTTGTTTTCAAATTCTTTTTTCTATGCGAAAATAGGAAGAGTAGAAGATTGCATTTTTCCTACTTTTGTTAAATGACCTTTCAAATTCAGATTTAATTTATTTACTGCAATGCTTAAAAGAAATAATGTTAAAATACACATGAAGCTGGTTACATAAGCCAATTCTGCTTTTATCCTACAGACATCAGCCTTTCCTGTGGTTTGCTCAATTCTCTTCATAGATTTGTAAAGATCTATGAAGATCATTTCTTAACAACTGTGAGGATAGGAATGAGTACAGTCAGCTTTATTCTTCAAGTCACAAAGGGCAAGAGTAGTGGTGCATTACCAATCTGTAGTTCTCCGTCTAAAGTCACAAATGGCAGTTTTGTTGCCATTCAAAACAAGGAGTTTTGTTGCCATTCAAAGTTCCCGTTAAAAGTAGCCTGCTTCAGATGGCATGTGGAACCACAGGAACAAACTTTTTCACCACGAGGGTGACCAAACACTGGCACAGATTGCTCAGGGAGGTTGTTGAGTCTCCATCCTTGCGTCCTTGGAGATACTCTAAAGTTATCTGGGCAAGTTCCTTGCTGCTTAGCCCTGGTGGTCCTGCTTGAGCAGAGAAGGCTGGACACAGTAACCTCCAGAGGTCCTTTCTGATCTCAACCATCTTGTGATTCTGTGCTTCCGTAATACTGAAAAAAGGCTTTGTTTTTTGTTTTTTTTTTATTTTTCACTTCAAACAGAAATTTGATAATGTGTGGATGTTGTGTGGCAGTTCAATGTCAGCAACCTGGTTTGTTGGGTTTTAGAAAGGAAGCCAGAGAATTTGCTTAGCCACGTATAGTGAGATTTAGTTCCAGATTGAGAATTTGTGTATTTGTATACGCGATATGTAATTTGTATTTGTATACGCGAAGAAGATGTTGAAATTCTGATCAGCATGGTCAACACACAGGCAACAGGTTGGTTGGTAGCAGCCCGAGAACGACTCATGCCTCTGGAGTAGAAGCCCATGGGGCAGTGATCTGAGTCCCTCTGTAGACTTCCCAGTGATACCTGCCACACGTCGAGTCTTGTGTTTCACACTCTAGCTGAGTCCCACTCAGAGCATCTCATTAAAAGTAGAGAGCATGCAGACTGGAAAATGTATCTACTCAAAGAAAACTTGGCTAAAATAAGAAGAGTAACAGGGAGGGTCTTCTTGTATAAATATGTATGATGACCCAGGGTCTTTGATTACTCAAAGGACTCATATTTTCATCTTTTCAGAAATACTGCAGCTTTAGAAGCAAATTGTACTCAGTGCATCACTGGGACAAAAATTTGATCTAACAGATGGATTTACTTGCTACTGATGTGAGTAAAAAGTGAAAATGTCCCTGCTTGGGTTGAGCTCTCAATCTTTCATTGTGTTTTTTGATAAAAATCCATAATTATCACATGTGTTGGGTAACTTTCAGTTATCCAGAATCCTGTACCTCCTGATTCTGTTTATTTATCAGCCTCACTCCCTTATGTGTATCCAGCATGAAAAATGGACATATCCAACTGTGCAACACTGTTATGTGCAAACATTAAAAACAAGGAGAAAACCTCCCCCATACCATTGACTCCAGAGCATTCTTCCTAATTTTAAATATTTAAAATCCAACTAACCACTAAATCATAGATTTGAAATATATGTGATGGCCTACTATAAAATCTGACTTGTATGTTCACAAAATATGGGGAGTAGATTTGTCTTGTGAATTCAGGGAGAGGATTGCTTTTGGAATGACTGAAAGTTCAAATTCAATGTCATGTGCTAGACACATTGAGGTGAGTTCTGGATATATTTGTTTTATTATTTGTGTGTTCTGACTGAGGGGATTGTGGTTTGTACTGCCATTTTCCTGTTGGAGCAGGAGGTAGTGAGAAATAAATGTGCATTTCATTATCCATCACCGAACAAGCTACCAATCTGATGGTTTGCCTTTACTGAAGTGTACAGGTTTTATTCTTTGCTTCTTGGCTAAGTGGTACTGACTTGGCTATGAAGAGATTCCTTCAGCTGCATGAAGAATAAACTTCAGTTCTTGAATACCACAGCAGAAGAGAAAAATGTTAATGTTTCCCTCCACCATCAAGGAGGTTGTTTCTGCATTAAAGCTCTTATCTGTTACATTGTGCTAATTATATTACAAGATCTTGAATGGGTCCTCTTACTTTTTGTTGTCTTCCACTGATAAGTAATCTTTGTACCAAAAGCCCTCTCATAACAATGTGTTCCTTTGGCAACAGCATGCTGACATCCAGTGCCAGCAATGCAAACAATTAACATCAGACTGGGCTACTAAGCCTTATGATATGTAAAAAAGCACTTTGTGAGTCAGTACATGGACTTTTTCCATAGACTGAACACAGTTACTCTGTGAAATAGTCTTCATATGAAGAGAACACATCCTACAAGTCTGATTTAATACCACACCATTATTTTCAGTTGCCATTGATTAGACCTTAACTATCTAAATCCAGGGTATGGAATGGCAAGTCTCACTGTTACGATCCTTAAAGAAGGCAAGGGTAAAATTGGGTCGACCAGTGAGAGTTGTGTCAAGAACCCAAGTATGAAAAAATACTTTCTTGCAAAGGAGAGGAAGCACATCTGTTTACTGAAAATTGCCACAAAAATGCAAAAGGAGTTGAATTTAGAACAAGCCGGTCAGCTGCAGGAAGATGGTTCCAGGTTATGAAGACGTAAATATGTGTGGAAGTACCCTTGGTTTCTCTGACTGCTTTAAGTGAGGAAAGCACAATGTAGCATGTGCATATTTATCTCTGTAATGACAGATATTTATCTCTACTGAGAAATACGAGCAGAAAATGAACTGTAGTAATCTAAGATAGGCCCAAGGAGAACTTGAGATCAGATATCAACTATTATGAGAATTCTACATAGCACCAGAGCAAAGAGCCTCTACCAGGCTGGTCACCAAATCACAGCTGGTTTGTTGTCTGTTCTGAGCATCTCAGAGGGACAGCTGTCCTCTTATGTGCTGTTAATCTTCTCTAACTCTGAGACTATTTTGTTGGGGGGTGGGTGGGGTGGGGGTGGCTTTGAAAACCAAACAGGTGAGGTGTATATTCCATCTGGTCAGATAGGTTTCTTGATGACAAAATCATGTGCTCATCAGTGATCTGGGTTGGTAAAAATGGTCTGTTTCACTTAGACCTTCATTCAGGAAGTGTCTTACATTCTTGTACTTATTATTTTTTTACAAGGCTGGGAGGTGGGAAGTGGAGTGGGGACAGAAAGGAAGGAAGAAGAGATGGCCCTAGAAAGTCCCTGAAGATTCCATGAAATTGGTAGGCTGGACTTGTTAAGGCTTGTGAAATGATTTTTGACTCAGGCTTTCAAATGAAAAAATGAGATATTAGAAGGCTGATAGTCTTTTATCTGCTGAGGAAGATGGATGGGTATGACTTAAGATGTCATGTATATGAATGGGTGCTATAAAGGGATCATTCTAATGACATGCTGTAAAAGACAACTGTCAGGAATAAATTATTCTTCTCCTCTGATGATATTGATGATAATGCACTCAAATTCCCCATGACACATTTCCTCACCCAAAGTTAAAAGCTTTTCCTAAAATGTTTAATGGGCGCAGAGGTCTTTTTTGTGCATTTCCAACTCCATGAAAAACACTGGGTAGTGGCTTACATAAGAGCAATTTTGCCTGCAATTAGTGTGTTTGCATACAAGTACACAGCCTTTGATTAAGCAAAGGAAAGTATTTAAGCACATGTGTAAGTACCTTTCAGCAGTGGAGCAATGAAACTGAAATACGAAAGGATAAAGCCTGATTTCAAAAGTAACAGGGCTGATAAGAAGAGCAGTTCTGAGCAGCTGAGCAGTTCAGGACTGGCAGGGATGGAGATGAGCTGTATGTAGCTACCTCCAGAGATACCTGGGCAGAAGTCACACCCTGCCTGTGCAGCCTGAGACCAGCACCACACTTTACTTGTTCTAAGGAGAGCACTGGGAACCGAGGGTAAAAAAGACAAAGAGGCCAAAAACACTATGAGGGAGGCAAGGACCTGTCTTGAAGGTGTTGCCCACTAGGTGCAGTGCAACTGTCTTAAGAGCCTAGAGGTGAGGGTTCTCAGCCTGAAGGGAAGCTGACCATGTTGCATTGCACTGTTGCCAACCTCTCCTCCCAGAATTGCCTGTCTACAGTGGGAATGTCATGTCTACCCATGGACAACAGTTTGTTTAGAGAAATCAATAAACCTGCATGCTTGAACATGCCTGGGGAAAGGACATGACAGAGGTACTGTGGCCATGGTTGACTGATGATGGGACTGGGACATCCCTGAGGGACGAGGATTCATGGGCAACCCACAATGGGAAAGGGGAACTGAAGAGCAGCATGGCAGGAAACCACTGATCATAGGGTGCTAGAATGAATTACGCTACTTCAGCCTCCCATGCAGCCATGCCTCACTCGAGGAATTTTAGTGCACTGAGATTAAAAAAAGGCAAAAATAAGGGTACTTGAGAGCAGGAAGGGGAAGGGCAAGAGTTAAGTAGGTTTTTGCACAGTGGTTTCTGATTGTTTTGTGGGGTTTTTTTGTTTTGTTTTGTTTGGTTTGGTGGTTGTTTTTTTTCCTCACTGTGAACCAGTGCTTGTCGGTTTTTGTGGGTTGGCAGTGAATTAAGTCAAGTAAAATTCTCTGACTTGATGCAGCTTTACCTTCAGCAGACTGGTATAAGAAGTGATGTGCTAAATTACAGTAAAAGAAATGTAGCCTGAGCATTTTGAGAGGTTTTCTAATGGTAAAGGAGGCTGATCACAGACTGGATTGCTGAGGGAGGCTCTGAAGCCACTGGAGGATTTAAAAGCAGATTAAATGAACTTCTGTCAAGAACAATTTAGAAGAAGTTGATCCTGCCTTTGGGACGAAGAGGCGAATTAGGTGACCCTCTTGAGGTGCTGCTGAGCCCTGTTGTGTTTGATTTCTATGACACTGGCATGGTCTTGTGTACCCCTGGGAGAAAAGAGGATACTGATCTTAATTATCAGAAGGCAGTTTCAGTCAGCAGGAGGTGTTTCCTGAGGAGAGATGGCTTGAGACAGAAGGCGAAGGATGTTAAAGAGGTGAAGGGTACAATTAAGTGAGATTACATAATGCTGTATTTGTAATTAAGTTGACAGAAAAGTGAATCCTTTTTCATTTAACCTAGTACTGACCACATGTCTCAGAATAGTCTTCTTAATTCAACATATATTAAAAAATTGGATCCTCAGGTGCTGTTTAGGTCACTCTATGGGCAGGGAGGTAGTGGCAAGGATGGTACTTAAGAATTAGGGAGCCACTGAGGATGCACTCACAGCACCTCAGGCTGCAGCTGCTTTAGCCAGAATGATTACCAACTCTGGCTTCAGCTTGACTGTACATTCTGAGTCTCAAGCACCTTGCAGCACTCCTGCCAAGGACAAGCATGGTTTCATCCTTCTGCCTACTACATTAATTCAGGTAGCTATTTTGAGGTTAAGGCCATGTTGGCTTTGAACTGCAGCTGGTAATGAACACCTGGATGGACTTCTGCTTTATTTGCAGGTGGCTGAGGTACCATTATTAATTATTAAACCATTTCTTGTAATATTTAATTATTTCTCCCCATTTTGTGATGAGCAAGCAGTGCCATTATTGCCTGTAACCAAATAACCATCCCCATTTATCATACTAATTGTGTCTTAATGAGGAAGGACCTGGGACTGGGGAAGTTGTCTACCCTGAACAATTTTGGAATGTAGCTTCCTATGGTGATGATCACAGGCAGTAATAATTAGATATGTTAGGTGCTATACTTATCATGAAGCTGAAATGCAATAAAAAATCATCATATGGTAGTAGGCTTACAAAACGTAGTGAATTGCCACAGTAAACATAGAAATATGAAAATAGAGTATGAACAGATACAAAATCACTTCCTCTTGCATGGTTTCCCACACAAGGGGATAAACTCCTTTTCACTGCATTGTGCATGGAACTGGAAGAAAATCACAGCAAAGACTCCGTGCTGAATTGCATATAGCTTTAGGAGGAAGATTGGGTTTTGCTTGCTTGTCCTTCCCTCATGGTTTCCTCCCTGGTCCAGCAATATTACACTGGATGCACTTCTGCAGAGCCCTTGAATATGCACTATGCCCTTGATAATCTGGGGTTTTTTTTGTTTGTTTGTTTGTTTGTTTTTTTTAAAGGAAGCAGAATACTGGACCTGACTGACTTATGGATTCAAAGGAAAAATACAGTCTGCTAAAACCAGCTGTCTGTTTGCATGTAGATACCTTCCAGATAGATAAATCATACCCTTTTCCTCCTGTTTTTGTATTTTACCATTAAATTAATTCACAAAGGTTTTAACATAATAACGTCCATGCAACAGGGAAACCCCATATGAATATTCTGGAGACAATATCCCCTTTAGTTTAATACAGTTGATAATCTACTCAAGGGTTTATCTGAATAGTCAGTAAATGTAGGTGCAACTACAGGTTGTTTTTGAAGTCCTCCCCATGAGACCACAGCAACCAATAACATCTGCAGTCAGAAACAATGAGACGCTCAAGTTTTCAGTTTTTGCCTATGCTCAGTAAATTCTGCAATAGCTTTTAAAATAATTACGTATTAACTATTTGGTATTAATCAATATTGTCAGGAATATTTATTGGAAGAGTAAAGTGAAAACTACTGTAGTTTTTCCAAGCTGTTTTTATAGCTCTTGATTGCTTGTTTGTTTGTTTGTTTGTTTTTAAAAGTAATATGTTCAGAGAAGAGAGAACTGTGTTTTAAATATTCAGAGCTAGCTTGGAAGATGCAAAGGAAGCATTTTGTGAGAAAAACCTCCACACTACTCAAAATGAGCTCTAATGCAGATAATTGCAGGTTCAAATCTAGATTAATCATACACACAGTAGTCTATACATAGCTGCAAGTTAATTCAGTCCAGTGTTTGGGAGTAAAGAGAAGGAAACACCTTTGCCAAGCATGAAAGCTATAAGGATGATGTTGGGGAATGCAAAGGACAGATAAGGCTATTTTTCTGTTATTCCTCTCTTATAATGGTACCTTCACTGAGAATCACTAGGCTTTTCATCATCTCTTTCATTTGCAGATGCAGTCACCCACAAGTTAGAATAAGTGGAATCCCACCTACCCCTACTGGTTTTGAGTGCAGATTTATGTTTCCACCTTCTCTGTCACTTTCTTGCAGTACTGCCATTCTCCCTTGTCCTTCAGGTACTGGAAGGCCACAGTTAGGTCACCCTGAAGAGTCCACTTTTCCAGGTTGAACAAACCCAAATCTCTCAGCCTTTCCTCACAGGAGAGATGCTCCATCCTTTTCATCATCTTGATGATCCTCCTCTGGACTTGAGAGAGAGCTCTCTTTCTCTTGTGTTGCCACAGCAGCCTGGGTCATTACTATGTAGGAATTGGGACTGGCTCCTCAGCTAAGAATATCCATTTGCCGCATGATTTTTAAAGTGACTCAAAACCCTGTGTACATGAGGAACACAGTTTTGTTCCTGGACCTTGGAAGAAATGAAGTGATCAATAATAACTCTCACCTGATTGAGAGACTGTACCGGTATCTAAATATTTTGGGTATGGATAGCTATTTTCATGTTACCTTGAGGTTTAGCAAATGTAATACCCTGCTCTAATCTGGCTAAAGATCTGATAATATTCTGAGTATCGAAGCTATTTGAGGGTCCTATCATTTTCAAGGTAACAGTTAGATGAAAGTATGCAATACCTGTACTGCATAGGCTGGTGGTTTCTGCCCTAGAACATCTTAGATTAGCAACATCCTTGTGGCAAAATAGGCTATGCGTTTCAGTTTGCAATTAAAAGCTATGGTTAGCTCTTTCTGTCTATGCATGTATTACTTTGACATGAATTTTAGAAAAGATATGCATCTAGATCACAGTGATGGGTACTTTGTAACGCCTGTCTATTATGATTCAGTTTTAGACTTTAGATTTGGAGTATTGTCTCTATATTTTTTGTTTAGAGTATTTTGAAACCTTCTAAAATCCTTCTCAGGCATTACTTTCTCTCTCAGTCTGGAGAGATAGTAATCAGTCAAGGTCCTTAAAATGGTGCTCTGTAACAACATGCTGAGAGCCTAAGTTTGTGTTGATTCAGGAAAGATACTCTGATCATTTATTTGCTTGCTTCTTACTAGACTTCTGGGTTCTTTGACTCTTGCTAGTGAATATTGTAATTTATTTGATGTCCACTCACCTCATGTCCTTCTCATACTGTAAAATTTGTATCTTTCATCAGTGCTGACGGGAACTCCAGTTCTTGGCGGGGTTCCAAAATCCCAGGATCAGAGAAGGCGTATTTACTGCATTTACTTTTCGGTGTGAGTTTTATACTCATAGGAGTGAGCATGACCATGTCGTCATCCTTGGAAAGTTTTTAGACAAGTGTCATATTCCTCCATGAGGGTGAAATATGGAGCTGTACAGAGCTGCTGGAGAAGACTAACAGAGAGCAAGCAGAAAGATTTGATGCTAGCAGCACAGTAAAAGGCTTCTGTTTCCCAGAAGATGCCCTGCCTTGCCATGTGCTTCAGCCCTGGCTGGGAGGTCAATAGCCGTGATTCAATCACAGGGATTTCCCGGGGGCCTGCACAGCTGCTGTTTGTTACCAACCTGTCTCCTCCTGTGCTACTTGCTCTCTCCTCTTGTGCTGTCATCTTGGGTTTGGGCTTATTTTGTTTGTTTGTTTGTTTTTGTTTGTTTGTTTTTGTTTTTTTGGTTTGGTTTGGTTTGGTTTTGGTTTGTCGTTTTTTGTTTTTGTTTGTTTGTTTGGGGTTTTGGTTTTTTGTTTGTTTGTTTTTTCAGCTTTCTTTTTTTTTTCTTCTGCTTTTCAAAGCTACTCACTACTCTTCAAGTATTTTCAAGAAAGGAAAGACAATGTTTACTGATTTGCATTTTGGGAATTAAGTTCCACTGGAAAAATTTGAAATATGTTGCCTTTTGTTTCCCTCACAAGAACAGAAGTATTGTATCCTTTTCTTATTCCTTCACCTAGTCAGCAAGTGCACACATTCAAATGTCAGTACCCAGAGGGAAGAGCAAGTGCCTGGCAATGTGGCAGTGTATGTGTGACCAGCATTGTTGGTAAGCAGCCACTGCTTGAGTTGAACACTGCAATTCTGCAATGCAGCCAGGAGTGCTGAAACAACTGGCTGAGGAGTTCTCCAAACTACTTGAATTCAACAGCTCTGGAAGTGTTACAGAAGATATGGGGGACACAGTGAAAGCTAACGTTGTGTCTGCACGTTTATAAATTGACAGGCTGCGCCAGGTAGCTTTTAACTGGCGTTTTATGTGTCCTTAACAAATCATGAAAAGAATGATAACAATCAATGTAAGCTGTAATCCCTTCATTCTAATGAGTGTTATTCAACATGGTTTTATAATAAACAGTTCGTGTATTTCATTGGTATCAGTTTTAATTAAATTACAAATCTGTGTGATAACGGCAACACTATTGTCACAGACTCCAGTAAAACAACTGACTTTTGGCAGAGTGACATTATGATTAAAAAAATAATTACTGCCAAATGAAATCAATATAGCATATATTTATAGCACATATTAAGTGAATTAAAATGTAATAATTAAGATGTTTGGATGAGCAAGTTCAGATGCTTTATTTGATATGTCTATGCTTCTCCTCAGCAAGGCTGGGAGATGGAGACGGTAGGGTAGGAAGCCCACATTCTTGTCTACAAATGTGTTTTTTTTTTTTTAATTTTACTAGTCTTGAACAAAGTAATTGCTGACAGAGTTTCAGAGAACAAGAAGTTAATGAAGTGGGGATGGTCCTGTGCAGGGCTGAGAGTTGGACTCAGTGATCCCTGTGGGTCCCTTCCAACTCAGCATATCCTGTGATTCTGTGTGAAGTATTAAGCAAAGACAGAAGAGCTATTTAGAAGTACCAGGGAGAAGATGATCTTCCCAAAATGACATGAGTACCACAGCCAGAGAGGAGTGCCAACCATCAGTGAGCAGCACTTGCTTGCCTGGCATGGCAGGGCAGATATGGGGTCAGTCGCTCAGGGTCCCAGGAGGTGCAATGACTGTGAGCTTGAACTGAGCTCCCATTACAGGCTGGTGCCAGAAATGAAAAGTGAGGTATTGGCAAATTTCAGTGGGCTACATATTGAATGAAAATATAGCCACACTATTACTGTTTTGGTGTTTTGGCATTAATGAAAGTACCACCAGAATATTTAGTGCAATTGTGTTGTCCGCATACTTACGTACAAGTATGTTGACTAGCTGGGAAAAGTTCAGAACACAACTACAAGGCTTTTTCCAGCAATTCATCATAGTATTTCTTGCAAGAGAGCAAATAAAAAGAAATCTAGTTCACTGCAGAAGACATTTAAAAGTAACATACCACCTATATAGCAAGATGCTGTCTCACAGCTAAAGGGTGATGAATTTAGGAGTGTGCTGGTTTTGGTTGGGGTGGAGTTAATTTTCTTCACAGTGGCTGGTATGGGGCTGTGTTTTGAATTTGTGCTGAACACAGGATTGATGTTTTTGTTATTTTTGTTATTGCTGAGCAGAGCTTACACAGACCCTTTTCTGTTTTTCGTACAATCACACTGGTGAGGACACTGGGGGTACATGGGAGCTTGTGAGGAGACACAGAAAGGACAGGTGACTCCAACTGACCAAAGGGATACTCCATTCAATATGACATCATTCTAAGTGTATAAAGTGGGGAGAAGAAGAAGGAAAGGGGTGGGACATGTTTGGAGTGATGGTGTTTGTCTTCTCAAGTCTTTGTGGTGGGGCTCTGCTCTCCTGGAGTTGGCTGAACACCTGCCTTCCCTTGGGTGGGAGTGAATGAATTCCTTGTTTTTCTTTGCTTGTGTGTGTGGCTTTTGCTTTTCACATTTAACTATCTTTATATCAACCCATGAGTTTTCCAGCTTTTACCCTTCTGGTTCTCTCCCCGATCCTGCTGGTGGGGAAGTGAGTGAGTAGCTGTGTGTGGCTTGGCTGCTGGCTGGGGTTAAACCATGAAAAGGAGATACACTGGGAATGGTCAGCTGGAAGCTGAAGCTTGGGAATTGCAGACTGAAGTGCAAGTTTCTAACAGTGAGAGCAATAACTTATTGGTCCTTTAAAAAAATCATGCATTTTTACAGTAAAGACTTCAGGACTCCAGCTTTAATTATGAAATCATCCAACAGTTCTCATCCTGACATTGTTTGTTTTTTTCCCCCAAGTCTCTAAGAGGAACGCCTACAGTTCCTATTTTCCTGCCCATTACCTTGAAATTATGTAAAAAAGTCATACACTCTTCTTGATTTGCGATAAATTAATATGCTTTTTTGGAAATTATGTAAATAATTTATTCATGTATCTTGTACTAGCACGTATCTCATCTGTCCAACAACAGCATTAATTTAAAGCTAATACAGTTATATCCTTATCTTTTTTTCTGTTGATTACTGTAGTGGGTTTCTGGGTTTTTCTCATTTATTTTCAATGTAGTCACTGTGCAGAAAATTTTAATAATTGTGTTCACCAAAGTGATTTAATTGCTGTGGTTTTCACTGTAAGAGAAATTGACATCATATTTCTATTTTCAAACTGCTCCCATGCACTAGAACCTTCACGTTAATTCCTTGCCTCTTTGTATTCTGCTACGGTTTTCCAACAAGGAGCTGGGGATACTCTTTCAAATGTAAATAATGGGGAAAAGCTCATGTATGTGCAACGGCTTCTCCTTTTTACTGATTAAGGAGGTATGTAGTTTCAACTTGTTGGCACCTTCTGCTGTATGAACAGAACAGGAAGAAATTCCATGAAGGACTTGTCGGCAGCTGTTGCTGCTGGTTGGACCCACATGCTTTGTGTGAGTGATACTGTGCTTGTGTAATTTACAGCTCAGGAGAAGAAGGGTCTCACATACAAGCACGTGGTGATTCATGCCCAAATGAGAACAGATTTCTCCAGGAGGAAAGTGATGCCCTCTTCCATTATTTCGTGGCAGTTTTGCAGTATTTTTTACCATTTTTAAAACATTTCTGGCACAAAGCTTATCTGTCAGAAATTTTCAGTCCCTGACCCTGTTGTTTATTTCTCAGATTTACTGTGAGTTTTCTGTGATTAGTATTCCCAGCCTCTGCCTGCTAATACAACATCCAGAGTTCAACAAGCTCAAGCTTTAGTATTTTTTTATAAAACTGTGGGACTCTGCAATAAACTTATCCCTTCTGTCTTATCGCAAATATTTATCCTAATTCTCTTAATAAAAATTCTGAGTCATCTCTAGTTCTGTGCTTATAAAAATTTCACTGGAAAAACACACCACAAGCCAACAAAACAAAAACCCCAGCCTTCCAAAGGCTTTATAGAAAAGATGTTTATTCCTAAATAAAAATCAATTCCTTTATGTATAACACACATTTAATTAAATTATTAATAATGCTAATTGTGCACTTGAGAGGAAAAAGTAACTACATAACCTAACAGTTTTGAAATGTTTGTTGTTTCTGGGATTTGCTGGTGTCCCTGTGATTTATTGGAAGGAACTTATTGGAACTTTTGCAATATCTGGCATATGCTAATTACCCTGTTGTTTAGTTTTGTTTGTTTGTTTGGGTTTTTGTTTGGTTCTTGGTTTGTTGTTGGTTTTTTTTTTCCCTGAAAAAATGGCCCAGCTTATTTTTAGGAACTTAGACTTTGTCTAAAACAGGGATATAACCAGGCATTTTTCTCTTGCCTTCCTTGATTTGCAGTGCATAGATGTCTGCAGTGAGAAGTTGTATAGATCCTGCTGATTCACTCTGGCAGATGCTAATAGTTAACTGCATCCTGTCTGCAAGAGTGTGGGGTTGTCTCAGCAGGATGCAAACAAAACTGAATCAGGCATGGCCAAGCTTGGGTAAAGGGACCCTTTTTTGCTTCTGTTTTAGACATCAAAAGAAGTTTTTTTATATTGAATGTGTTAAGGACAGGTTCACTACAACACATATTGGCAGGATTCTTTGGATCTAAGTTAAAAAAATTAGTTATGAAAGGATATCCTGATCCCATTGAAGAGAATACTATTGTATCTATTAAACCCAGTGTTTCAGCCTTATGATCAGTAGGGGTACCCATGCAGTGTTATGCATGGGTAATGAGAACATTATTGCTAATTCAGTGACTGGTAATATCAGTGCAGTTGGCCACAACTGCCATGGTGTTATTCAAGGCTGTCTGTATAAGCAGCCAGATCAGAACATCAGATCTCTGTCTTCTTTCCCATTTGAGCGGGTGGTGGAGCTTTTAAATATTCATTATTCTTAAAAGACGCAAAAGTCTGCGGATGAACTTGGTATTGGCCCAGATACCAGAGCTCTGCATAGCAGCCCCTGCCCAGCCTCTTTGCATCGTGCTTCTGTGCTGCACAGGCAGGAATTTGTAAATCTGATGTTTGCAATTCAGCATTGAGGCTCTGCCACACTGCCAACTTATTAAAAACGTAATTGTAAGGAAGCAAAATTTCCTGTGACTTCTTGTGAGTTCTGGAGTTTAAATCACTTTACATTTATGATCATGAACTCTGATGATGGAGTGCTTCACTTATTGATCAACATGAAAGGAAAAAGATATATGCTCCTCAAAATATCCTTTCCACGCACTGAGCTTAAAATTCAGTGTGTTGCTGCCCAGTGATGATTTCATCTTTATTGCAGGGAAACTAAGTGAAGTTGTCTTATTCAGTTTAGCTACGGCCTTTTTTTCCCAGGTGGGTCATGAAAAGATCTCTACAGTAGCAGCCATTTGAAAATATTATCTCTTTTCCCCACCCCAGGATGTTACAGAGGATTTACTGGATAGTTTTATTTGCTTCAGCAAATACCTGCTGCACTTAAGTCATAAGACACTGAAGAAATACTGCAGTAGGGTCCTTTTTATATCACCAACAATGTAACTGCATTGTCAATTACTCCTGAAACAGTGCTGAGGAGTTTATGGGAGGGTTGTGAATCGTACTGGAATAACTGTTTTGGGATTAATTTCTCTTTTAAATCCCAACAGGGAAAGATTTTCATACACTGAAAAGGGATTAAAATGTGGTGTGCTCTTTTGTGGCACAAAGAGAAAAGAATTAATTTCCAGAGGGGTTACTGCTGATTTTCTAGAGAATGTCCATGCAAGTGTTGCAAATATATGATGTGATGCTACACAGCCAACAGTGGATATTGAAATAGCTTTGATCCTTTTGATGTATCTCTGGGACTGGAGATTAGGATTTGCTAAGATGATAGCACTCCTGTTATTTGAAATAGCCTAAATTTTTGGAATAGTTCAGAATGTGTTTTCTTTCCATCATGGATCAGAAGTGAACTGCCAGAAACTCAGTGGTTAGCACATTTGGGAGTGTTTGGAGACATCTGTGTTCCTGTCCCTATTCTGAATCACGTCCCCATGCAGCTGACTCTTGTGAAATCTTTTTCTCTCATCCTTTAGGCTCACAAGGAACATGTATTATTTGGGGAGAAAACACTTCATTGAAAGTTAAAGGTGGGGCTTTCTAATCAGTTGACATTTTTTCATTGAAAGAATTCCAGAAATTTGAGGCTCTGCAAGTTGTTTTCATAGAGCCTCATTATTTGCTGTGTCCCTTGAAACCCTGTCTACTCAATTCATGTCAATATATGCAGAGGGGCAGCAACATTCGGAAGCAAAATTCTGTAATAAAGGCATGTGTGGGAGGAAGCAGATCATTTTCACTGATCTTTTTGTCTCTTTTTATTTTGTTTTTACCCTTTCTTTTGCTATAGCAACAATGTTGATTTTCGATGCCATAACATGTTGCAGATGATTTGGACATTATCTTTAGCAAAATCCATCTTCATTTCCTGTAGAAAATGGATTGTAACCTGTGAATACTTTTGTAACCTACTCCCTGTATATGCTCCCTCCTCCTCGATATATCCTTCTCTATATACCTTACCTATAGGTGGCATATTTATCATAATATTTTCATTTATGTTCAGCCAGATCTCATCTTCTGTTTTCAGATGCCTCTCATTAATATCTCAGGTGCAAAAGGTCCTTTCAGGTTGCAATACATCACACCTGACTGAGGAAAAGTGGTGTTGCATCTTTCATAAAAGTCTGTCAGCTATTTTTCCTGGGATAGTCCACCTAGTCAGAAGCGGTGGACCCTGCTGTTTCAATCTATCTTTTCTTTTGTTTCCTTATTAAACAGCCTGTCTCTTCCTAATAACTTGCAACACATCTACATTTCCATCATGGATAATGGCCCTGATGTGGTCTATGTCACTGAAACCTGGCAGAGTGAAATATTGCCCTCCCCCCAGTTTTGCCTCTATCATCGAGTTTGCATTATATCAGGTCATCTCAGAGCTACTGCAGTAATTCTTCATTCTTATTCCAGCTGTCCACTAGTGGCCTCTCATGTTTCATCAAGTGAAACATTGAAATAACAAGGTGTGCGTATTTATAGCTTCATTGTTGATTAAGTATAGTAGCTAGCTTGTGAAGTAGCTGTTGGCAAATAGGATCTTAAATCAGAGCTCATTTTCCCCCTTCAGCTAGGATGACAAAGGAAATGAGATATTCCTAGAAGTGTTGTCCACAACTAGATATAATAAGGAACAGAAGCTACAGCTATTTGACTACATTAATTAGCTCTTCTTCAGAGCTACACATCTGTCAACCGGTAACTGCAGTGCCTTCTCAACTTCATTACTTTAAGAAGGTCTCTTTAAGTAGCATATTTCTTTTTTGTTGTTGGTGGTGGTTTCATTTTTGTACAGACCTTTAAATGTAGTGATACATAGCAAAATGACTTCTTACTGATCTATGAAATTGCAATTTACCCTCCTGCAAAACAAGCAAATAAGAAATACCAACAGAAAAACACTCAGAGCCTTTGCTACCACTAGAGTGTACTGTAAAAGGAAATTTTCCAACGTAGCAGTCACCAGACTGCACAAGACATCAGTTTCCTTCGTTTGTAGGTATATCTGTGTAGTTCACAAATTGTCCTTTGGCTTTGTTCTCTGTGTTCTCTAGCCAAAAGACTAGCTGAGAAGAATGGATGTTGCAGATGCAGTGAATCCTTTGACAAACACTTCAGCAACTTCCAGCAAGAGAATGGCATTGAATTTCCTCATTACCCAGAGCCAGGCCTGACACTGTGCCCCTACGGACATTAGGGTGTGTTGTAACTGTAGGGAGGATTACCCAGCTGCTACTTCCCAGTGAGGATTTGGAGTAAATTGCCCAGCATATTTCCTTCTCTCTGGGAAGTTGCTGTGATGGTGGTCTCAGCGTGCTCCTCAGGGGGTTCCTGGACCATCTTTTCACCCCTGCTCAAGAAGAAGGTTTGCAGTTCCATCTTTTTTTTTTTTTTTGTTGCTTCCTCATATTAATATCTCCTGACTCTCTGATGAAAACTCTGGTTTCCCAAAAAGCTGTTCCTTTTTTATGTCTGAAGGCTATTAGCACCTTACTGAGAAAAGTGCCTGGTCATGGAAGGCCATTTCCTAGCAGGGACTGCAACAGTGATCTCTCCTATCACTCTGCAGTCTCAGGCCTCAATAGAGCTGTAGTTATCCTCCTTCATTCTTTTCTCAGTTATCATTTTCTGTCCCTGCTTTGTATTATAATGTTGCTCCTGGCAATCATGGACCTAAGGAAGAAGTGGGTTTCATTTTTCATCTCTGAAGAAACACTCAGCACCACTGGTGGGTGGTTATATACCCCTCTCCAAAGGCCTCTCTTGGTTTAGGTCTTACGTACTTCACATGACAGTTTTCTCTCTGTATGTCTCCTCAAGAGATTTTGAGGGAAGGCATCTAATGTGGCTTTACCTCTTTGCATTTCCCTTCTGCTTGTCCAAGAAATAACAAATAACCACCCCATTATAAGAAAATAAGAATTCCTAATTTAATCTGTTTGGCACATATTGTTCATTTAATTGTTGCATGATTGCTGTGTGACAGCAGAGTAGGAGTAATCTGGCCACACATTATTGTTTCAAGTTGTATTCTTTCTCCCAGAAATAGATCATCATCTCCCCTCTCCAGCCCCCATTTCTGCTAGAAGGTTCAGAACCTGCTCTGCCCTGAAAGTGTAGCACAGCACTGCAGACCTAAGAGTGCTTGCTTCAGTTACAAAGCTCCAGTAATAAACAGGGAGCCTCTTGATTTAGTTGTCAAGGCTTGAAACTTTTGTTTACTATCCAGGAGACTTCATTTAATACTCTTGTTAAATAAAGAATAAACCTGAGAAGTGCTTGAACCTCTTTTTGAGAGTGATGTTTATGGTATCAGTTACCTTGGCCTGCCTGACCGTTCAGCACAATTGAAACACTTGTACTCTCTTACTGCTTTAGCAACTTAGTGTTGTGTTCATTTTAAATATAAAGAATGTAGCACCTCCTGGCAAGCCATGAATAGTTTCCAAGGCCAGGATTTTCTGTTGTTGGGCTGTCTTTTTTCTGATTAATAAGTTCTACTTATTTCGAGTCAGAGCTCATCAACCTGAAGATTCAGAAGGGTGGGATGAAGTTTGTGTTTCTGAGCACTAATTAAGCATTATAACAACTGAAAATGAAATTTCTGCTATAAAACATCACTTACATTACTGTAAATCCTCATTTGATTAATTGCTATGCTATAGGTAATACTTTTCCCTGTAAGTGAACCCAAATCTATTATTTTTTGCCTTTTGAAATCAGTTGCTTATGGGTGATATTTGTTTTTTAATGGAAGTAAAATCAGATGATTATCTACAGTAATGGATTGGAGAAACTGGAGAACGTGCTGCCATGGTTATTCCCGTGTTCAGTCAGTTTGTGTATATATTTCATAGGAAAAAGTTGCCTAGAAGATTGTAGGAGAAGCATCCTATGAATGAGCTGTGCTGTGAGCTCTTAAAGGTATGGCATGATAAGAATAAAAGGACATGAGTGCAATCTGCAGGGGCAAAAGAAGGTGAGAGGTTTGCATCAGCACTACACATTGAACTACAGGTAAATGCAAAGGGACTAAAATGAATCATAGAATCATAGAATCAATTGGGTTGGAAAAGACTTCCGAGATCATCAAGTCCAACCCTTGATCCAACACCGCCATGGTTACCAGACCATGGCACTCAGTGCCACATCCAGTCTCACCTTAAAAACACAATGATCACATTAACAGAAGTGATAAATTATGAACTGAGGCTAAAAATGAAGCAATATTGTACATGTTTTGGAGCGATATCTTACTGATGAATGGAGTTCAGGACCTTATTTTCATACAAATATAACCTGAAAGATGGTTTTTCTTGTTCTCTCTTCCCAAATAATCCACTGATACTGAGCTCCTTGTGTGACTTTTTTTTTTTTTTAATGTGTTATTTCTCAGTAATAACAACTGTTTTCCCTCTTTGTTTTCAGTATATACTCTTAGACTGAGTCATGTCAATGTATGTGGGCTTTGACTTCTCTTTCCTTCAGTAGAGTAGTCTGGTTCAACCAAGATCAGATAAATACTGTAATAAGAAAGAGCAGAGAAAACAGAAGAGAAAAAAGGAGGACAAAATGATGGTGCAGTAGTGAGGTTTCTGATGTTTGTTGTCTCATTTGAATCAGTCATAAGCTCATTCATTGCATATAGGGCAAAATCAGAAGGGAAGTAAAGGCCTATCAACAGCCAAAAATGTGACACTCACTTGATAAAATGTGTCTTGTTTCAGAATGACTCCTCTAATTGTCTTTTGGCTCATTGTGAGAAAAAATATCTCTCCCTTTTCCTTAATTTTAACAAGAATAAGTTTATATAGACTTTCTATTAAAATTCACTAACTGTGGTATTGCTTTTCCTTTTATCTTCTCAGCCAGGTTAATAAGATTCTGTGCATACTGCAGAACAATAACACTCTTGTCTGGTCAAAAACACATTTTACATCTTCTGGGAGGAAGTAATCCTTATGTAAATATGCTAGTTGCACTGTTCATTGGGAGTTTGCTTGTGTGCTGAAGAAGCAAGGCTCCTAGCTGATTGTTTAGAAGTAATTAATGCTTCCAGAATTGTTTCTCATGCCTACACTACTGTAAGAATACTAATATACTGTAACTGCAATGCTCCCAATTCAGATTCAGTGGCAAAACTATACTGTAAACAAGTATAATATATCCTTCTTTCAGAGCAAAGATATTTTATGTTGGTAAAAGTGTTGTTATATGTAACTATACTCCAGGTATTTCTACTGCCACAATACTGACCAGGTGACACATCTTTTCACAGCCCGGCTTACAAAGAAATGGAAGTTGTAGGTCACAGTAGACACAGTACTCATTATAGTTCATGACAAAATGCCTAATAAAGAACTTTCTGGATCCCAGCTCCTTCCCATTGAATCTCTTTGTCCAAATGTGGGATAGTGGCACTTGCAAGTCTTCTGTGCAAAGAAAGCTGGTAAAGAGGAGCCAAAGAAGTGGTAAGAGCTTCCAGGAATAACCCGTTTCAGCTTGAAACTGTCACGCTAGGATGATCTTTTAGGACCTTAGCAGCCACTAAGGCAGAAAATACCAACTTATAACTCCCTCATGCAGTACTTGGGAAACAGTTTGATGGAAGTCATAACATCTGCTGGACATCTGTGGATCATAACATCTGTGAACTGTAATTAACAGTTCCAGCCATGGGCTTTAAGAGTCCTGGTCTCATGCACAGTGGATGTTTGTCCTGCTGACCTTGTGAGGCCCACTACAAAGAAAGAAACCAGGTGCAAGGGAAGGATTGGTGCCTCTCTCCTTGCCCCATATTTCCATGCATTGGTCCAGCCTAGAAGAGGTTGTAACTCAATCCATGTAATCAGAATGACTTGCTCGGTGTGCCTATTTAGATCAGCCAAACCTGAGCTGCAGAGTAGGAATTACTGTAACTAAGGAGGAGAACATCTTATATGAAGGTTGGACATTGGTTGAATGCCGAGTCTGAGGAAATGACCTTGAGTTGTGCGTCTAACACTAGACTTTTGGGATCACCTTGGACAATGAAACTATGTCTCTATTCTCATCTGATAGTGGGAATAAACCCTACCTTATCCTCATGCTATTTTACCTAATCAGATATAAGCTCTGTGGACAAGACTGTCACTTAGTGTGTTTAGAACCCAGTTTGCAGGTGGAGCCTCTAAGCCTTGGAGGCCACAGTCGTGAAGGGATTTACGTGCCTTTGCCCATTGATCTCCATGGGAAATACACTTGTGGGTCTTGGCTGTGGGTAATACAAATACACAGTAAGCATCAGAAATAAAACTTGCAAGACTGTTTAAAGGATTATGTTGGAATGGAGAAAAGAGATGGCAGAAAGAAAGACAGCAAAAAACCCTGAAAGAATAAAGAACTAAAAATAACAATATGGAAGTTTTTAAGATTTATACATTAAAGATCAAACAGACCATGCAGTAACTTGCAAAGTACTCTGTGCTTAAACTGCACTGAAGGTTAAGAAGCTAGTAGAATTGTTTCATTCATTTCTTTGCTTCTTTCTTTTGTGATGAAGAGCACTAAATCTATGTTATCCTAGGATAAAAAAAGGATCCAAGCCATGGAATATAAGTGGAGCACTGGTATAAGGAGGCTTTCTTCTCCTGCTTTTATAGTTTTGGGGTGAAACCTAAGCCCAGATCTTAGTCTTGTCCAGTGATTAAGACCTTGCTAATAAGTGTATTGATTATGTAGAAAATGTAACGCTTCAAGTTTGAGCATGACACTGAAAAGGATGATGCAGAAGATATTAGAGAATGGAGTCCTTCTCTTTTAAAGGTTTCTGTCATTGGTGGGACTGAAACAACAAATCCACTCTGATAAAGCAAAATTCTCCATAGCCAGAAAGGATTTGACTGAACTTCCCTCTCTGAGTGGGGAAGTACAGGAGAGCAAACATAAGGGAAACATTTTCCAAACTACTGGTCTGCTGTCTTGCTGAGCTGAGGAGTGACTCAAATCTGTGACAATACCTGCCTCTCGTGCCTTGCTTCCACTCTATCCCTCATTTCCCTCTAAATGAATATTGTGGAAAAGGAAACAGAGAGACAGAGCTCAAGTGCATGGCCCTCGTCTCCCCTACTCCTACAGCTGCAGTTCAGCCCTCAGCTAAAACCCACTTCATGGCCAGAGAAGAAGGAAGGGAGCTGTTCCTCTCCTCTTGGTGTAGACTGCAGTGAGTACGGACTCACATGTGAGGCCTTTTGAATGTGAAGACAACCATGTTATTGTTTGCGGGGTTTGGTTCCTAGTGCTCTGGGGAGGACAGGGGATCCAGTGAAGTCAGCTGCTGCATGACTTTGTGTGTGATACGTTGACACAGAGTTTAAACTGGAAACCTCAGGAGAGATATACAGTTATTTTGCTGTCAGCCAAGATTTTGCAAATTGATTTCTGGCTCTGTTTGTTTGATTCTCTCTAAATGGGTATTAGTTGTTTTTACATACTGTCATTGACCTCACCTTTTGGTTAAAGGATAGGAATTTCAAAGGGTGTTCTGATGATGAGAAGACATAAATTC
This sequence comes from Lophotriccus pileatus, assembly GCA_035583135.1. Lineage (NCBI taxonomy): Eukaryota > Metazoa > Chordata > Aves > Passeriformes > Tyrannidae > Lophotriccus > Lophotriccus pileatus. The sequence goes on along the minus strand of JAWWES010000001.1, from coordinate 102,492,523 downwards.
AACGCTCTCATGGGAAGCTAGGAATACAAACCTTCTTGTCTTCCATGAGAATTTTTACTTCTGTGTGAATTGTAAAAGCCCCTTCTCCTCCCATCACTGCAAGGCTGAATTTTTATTTGAAGAAAGCTGCCTAACAAGGTGTTTAACATCTGTGTAAAACCAAGCAAAGGAACTGCTGTTGTGCTGTAGCAATATTGGAAACAAAAGTCACTCTCATTTCATTCAACACTCTGGATCAGAGAAAGGAGAATGAAAGGTATTCTGTCTGCTATTTGATTTTATTTCTCCCAAGAAATTAATTACATTAATGCTTTATTAAATTATATTTAATGAAAAAAAAGCCAACCCCCAAGGAATTTTTTTGATTGTTCAGCCGTTCAGGTCTGGAAACTGAATCCCCTTAAAGTCAAACTGAAGTGTTGCAGAAGAACACTCTATGCAGAAAGGAACAAGACAGTTTTCCGTTTCCTTGGGTGACAATTCAGCATTGAAAAATTGCAGTATGTTAAAAATACAAGGAGTAGATTTGCCACTCTAATCTTTTCAGTATCTACTTCCCTTTCCATGATTATGGTAGATATTGTCATGGTTTGTTTTTGTGCCTTTAAAACTAAGTTGGAAAATTTGTTTCTTTTCCCCCTCTCTCGTGGGGGGAG
>JAWWES010000001.1:102414775-102491767 GCA_035583135.1 Lophotriccus pileatus | reverse complement strand
TAGGGGGAGGAGTTTTGGGTCTCCCCTGTGGTTTGGTCTCAACAAAACACTTGTGTCCCACTCAAACGGAGACAATATCTATTAGGCCTCTTACTGAACTATTTGGTAATTATGGCTGTGCTGTGGTGCTGTGGTTCAGTGAAGCTGTGACTGAATGCAGAGGGTCCGTTGCTTAGGGGAGCATGGTGTTCATGCAACACATCATGGCTATAGAAATTGACATTGATGAACAAACTTTATTTCAAAATGTATAGTATAAAATGTCACATTTGCAGATAAAGAGGGAATGTTCCTATCTATGCAGGCAGAACTGATTTTCTTCCCCCACAAAAATACCACAGTTCCTTGGGAACTGTCTTTTATTGATGGATCTGAAAATAGCCTTCTTAAGCCTTTCAGTCAGACTTAAACCTTTCAGTCAGAATGGTCTGATGTCAGATCTACAAAAGTTATGGTGCCTAAATTATAAGCTTGATTTACTTTTTGGATGTATGAATTCAAATATGTTCTTTACAAATCCTAGCAATTTTAGTGTAATCAGAGGAGATTACATGCAATTTCATTGTCACTGAAACTAACATCCACAAGGCTGAGAAGCAGAGGCAAGACAGCATTCTGTTCTATAGGAATAATAGCCTACTATATGAAATAGATGTAAGATTTCTGTGATATATTGGGCTGTCCAGTGGTGCCTCAGGTAACATCAGTTTTGTGCGTGTAACCAAGGTTCAAAATCTTGCTTGCTCCATTTCTTTCTGTTTGTGATTTTCCTCCATTAACTAATCTCTTTCTGGTTATGTTTTCATATTTTTTGGGTATCCAGTCAAGGAACTGGTTCAGATCACATTCTTCTGGGGCTTTCTATAAAAGATTAACAACAATAGTAATGAAATATGATGAAATATTAAAAATATTTTAATTTAACTATGCACTTTTATGAACTTGCTTTGCATTTACAGCATTTTTCAGTAATTGTTAGTCTTTTTTCTGTCTCGGTGTAACAGGGTCCACAATGCCCAAGGAGCGTGACAACATTGTGACCTACAAAATGCAGGCTTGGGTCTTCTGATTTACTGTAGCATTCTGCATTATTTTCTTGAACATGCGTGTTCAAAAGGTGATTGTGCATGTTTGTGTGTGTGTGTGTGTGTGTGTGTATAATGGTATGTGCAAAAATGGTTGAAAGTGGTGCTGGAAGTAGGTATTACAGGGGGATAGTGCTGGAGATTTTTTCCACTTGAGTAGAAACATTTATTTGGTGATGGGAGGATGAAAGGGTCTGGTTTTACTGTAATTCTCTCTCAATGCAAATGAGCTACTTGTTCAAGAATGGAAGCTAAAATAACTTCACCTTACCCACAACTCAGACTTCCTGGTCTCCAGAAATATTCCAAGAAGAATCAGGTAGAGCAGGTGTTTCTTTTAAGGACTTCAAAGCAAGTGTATTGGATTTCTTTAGAGTAGTCACACCCTGGATCTGGGATTCTGCCTCACTGGTTCCTCCCCAAATGGTGAATGCCATTTCAACACCAGTTCAGTGCTTTGCTGACTTTTCAGGTGCAAAGTGTAACTTTCAGCGCTGTTCGATCCCTGAACATTTCTGGCTGTGTTCTTAGGAATATGCATTTGTATGAAATACTGCAATGGTTATAATTCTGGGGCAAAACTGACATTCTTGTTCTTGGAAATGTAAATGAATCCATTTTCTAAGAGTTTTGTGCTGCACTGAATATGTGTATATTTTTCAAGTATTTTTGGAAGAAATGCTGAAGTTTATACCACGTAGAGTAAAATCCACTTGAAAAGTTGATGGTTTTTACTGAAGAAATCATCATTTGTGGTCATTTTAAATTCCTTACTTTCCTTTAATGTTTGAAAGATACTATCAACTGAACTCTAATAGTTTTATCTTTATTAAATTCTGTAACAATATGCAAAGAGAGGAGTCATTCAAACTATTTCCAGTGAGTCTCTGGTTTGTGATAAAATCTATAATCATGTAATTTGAGTTTTACCCAGCTTCTAAATGCTGTGAGAAATTTCTTTCCCATATTGAAAAACCTGCTGTCAAGATTAAAAAGGCTGCAATGAAGAACTGTATGAGTGCTTAGGACTGTGAGGATATGAGTTATGAAGACAGATTAGACAGACTAGCTACAGGCTGTAGTGTAGTAGACAGCATAGATAAATTGAGGCTAAGAGGGCATTTCACAGTGGGATGAAATATACTGAAGGAATGCTATAGATTGATACCTCTTAGTGGTTTAAGACTAGTTGCTTCAAAAGCATGAGGTTACATCCCATGGAGCTGACAAGTAGACTTGGAAACTTGTAGACAGGCCATTGAAGTGAAGCATTTGTGTTCAAATAAGGGAAGACTGTAGCAAACTGTACACATCAGCAATAAATAGAAATTGTTTCAAGAGGAAAATGGATTAAACAACCTGAAAAAGAGAAATAAAAACATGGTTTCAGGTGAAGAAGGGTGAAAGGACTGGGATAAAATAATCTAGATATAAACAGAACCTTTCTTTAAGAAAATACATTTTTCCCCCCATCTACCTTCCACCTTGCCTTGCTGACCTTGTACAGTTTCTGCTTGTTTCAATCAATTTGGATGTGCTTTCTGCTGTTAAAGCTTAGGGCTCACTCAAGGTATGTAAAGTAACTCAAAAGAATTGTGGGTTGCAAAGGTTTTTGCAGTAGTTTTATTTTTAATTTACTATGTAATAGTAGTAGCATGTACACATATCTCAGACCCAAATTAAACTGTACCCTTTTGTAAATTTACTAAGATTAGCTCACATACCTGCAAGCAGAAGACTTCATGTTCCCCATTTAGTGCTTTATAGAATTTCAAATTATAGCTATTTGCAGAAAAAGCTGCTTATATTGTATTACAATAATGATTTTTTCTGTATCCCATAACTTTGTTAAAACAGCATTGACTCATAACCTCCTGCTGCACTGATCTCTGTGTTACAAAGTTCATCTTATCGGTTGTACTCATGGTGCAGAAGTAAAAAGGAGCTACTTCTTGATAATAAAGCGGAATTTGCTTTCCTTGGAGGTGGCCAGCTGTAGGAATGGCTTATGCTGCTTGCTGTTACCTTGACCTGCATTAGCAGGATAAGACATACCTGAGGTGTGATAGGATGGAAGCTGGGAGGTGGCAGCAGTAAGGTTTTTTTGTTCCTTTACTTGGAGTGTGGTGGGTTTTAATGCCTTGGCCCGTAGCTGGATGCCCACCCAGCCATTCACTCCCTCTGCTCAGCAGGGCAGGGGGAGGAAATCAGATGAAAAAGCTCTTGGGTGGATACTAAGAAAGGGAAATTACCTACCAGTTACCATCACAGCCAAAACAGACTTTTCTTGAGGAAAATTAATTTGATTTATTGACAGTTAGACCAAATTTGGATAATAAGAAAAAAACCATACAAAATTAAAACACTTGCCCTCTCTTCACCCTTTTCCAGCTCAAATTCACTCCTTCATTCCCAGCTGGAACCTGCTGTATCTGGCATGGTGAAGCCCTGGACATTCCTCAGAGAGGCTGCCCCTCAGAGAGGCTGAGATGTATTAGTCTTTTTTTTTTTTTTTTAATAAAGCTTAAAAAGTATTTTTGACAATTTTAGCTTTTTCTTTTATGCAGTCTATTTTCTGAGGCATTCTTTTAGTTTCTTTAGAATGAAACAATACTTGAAATCTTGGTGTAAATTAACCCAAAAGGAAACCCTTTTCTCTGTCAAGACATTCTTTTAAAGTGAAATGATACTTAAAGTGTCTAGTTTTGAATGCACATTAAAGAAAAGATTGATACCACTTTTCTCATTTCACTGAAGAGGTGGCCCCAGTTGATCTGGCTTTTTTATTATTATTTTTTTAAAATTAGTTGCTTAAACACTGCCAGATATCTAATTAAGTTCTCAATTATTGTGAATATTCTATCCTCAGATGGCTTCTTATATTAGTAAATAGTTCTCACAAGGTCATTGTTTCCACCTGGCATATAGAAACTTTTCCCTGTTTTTGAAGTAATGGCAGTGGGAAATCAGAATATTACACTGCCTTCCTGCCCTTGGATTAAAAAAAAAATCTATTAAAGTAACTTTAATAAAACCATAGCGGTCACACACTGCCCACATGATCATGTGACCAATATGATCACAGTGGAGTGGAGAATAATTCCTACTAATGATTCACTTAAGACAAATTTTACAGCTGGCCCAGATTCTTGCCCAGAAGGGAATCTGTATGTTCCCCTCCTTCAAGAATAAAAACCTCAGAATACAGTAAAAACAAACTAGAAGTTTTCATATTGAACTTATACAGCCAAAGTTTGTTACCAATCTTATAACACAACCTTCTTACCCAGTTGTATCCTGTTAAGATGCTGTACCTGCTTTTTTTCCCAGAGAGAAGCGTTTCATTCCTTTTCTTTTGGCTAAGCCTGGAGTGCAAAGCACAGCAGCTGCTGTCCAAAGATAGTAGACTTGCAGGTGTGTGTTTTGCAAATGTGGAAACAAAAAATTCAGCCAGAGATGTTTCTTTCCATTATTTTAGAGCTTGCTACTCTAGTAACAGGAACAGCTTCCAAATTTCTCTTCTGTATTTTTTTTTCCATTTTTTTTTTTTTTTAACTAGGGTATGTAAATACTGAACCAAATATAGAGCCTCCCTTCACACGTCCAGCGTTCTCCTGATGTAAGATCCTCTAATATAAATGTCAGTTCCCTTGCTTATGTTCTGGCAAAATATTAAAATTAACACTTGCATTTTCACTTGCATTTCCACCACCTTCATCTCAATGGCCAGTCAGATCTGGACAGTAGCCTTTTTCCTCCCACCAATCTGAATGAAGCAATCTCTGATCTGACAAAGTCATTTTTTTGTCAAGTGTTTTCTCCTTTTGCTTGTATATAGGATGTGATTGGAAAAATCAAACAAAAATATTATGTAAGGAACACAGAGCTAGAAAAAAAACCTTACAGCATTTGGGCAAATATGGAAAATATAGCTCAGGGGTACTGCTTTTGAGCTATCAACATGCCTTTTAACGGGGTGGATTTGAGAGATGCTAGAAATTCATTTAGGAAAAACACTGCAAAGACAGTTTCTAAATTCTTTTTGCGTTACTGTGACAAATTGTAGGCTTTTTCCTGTAATACAATACGGAAATTTGCAACTGCATCAACATAGTGTCTAGAAATTCTACATACCCCTTCATCCACACATGTCCACTGTCAGTGCCTCATGTTGGTTGATATTTACAGTTTTACGTGAGGTCTGAATTTCTGAAGAAGGTGTGACTCAAATATATTGGTTATGTATGAAGTAGAATTCTCAAATTGTTGTTTGTCAAATGTGTATATTTAGTATAAAACTCAGGAGTCAAAATTTTCCAGCTTGGCTGCATAACAACATGCACTGCTTTTCAAAACTGTCTACTTCCAGCCTAGTTTTCTATGGTTTGCCCTGAGACTGAAGCACTGGGATTTCTCTTCACTGCTGCTTTTACACCACGGTGCTTTTCAAATTAATATACTTTCTGTGAGGGGGAGAAAAAGAGGACTTATAAATCCATGGATGTCATTGTCTTGTAAGTGAGAGCCGGTTGCCTCTGGGGCATTGAAAGGGAGGCTTCAGCTTCCTCAGGGATACTATTGTGCCAGGAAGGCTGGAGAGTGCCCCCTCTTTGGGCAGCAGTGTTGGAGAGGATGAGGAGGACCTGTATGAGTGCTGTAACTCAGAAAACCTCCTGCTCCCCGGCTGGGATGAGAAGACTCCTTCTGTTCTATAAAACATCATCTGTCCCCACACCTGGTATTTAGTTGCACTCAAGCAAATCCTATGGTCTGTAGGCTCTTAGCAAGACTCTGTCAGGGAAGAAGAGTCACTCCAGACCCCCAAAGGAATGAATGAGTCTTGTCTATGGCTTGACTAGCATCTTGAGGTGACCAGCATCTTAGTGACCAAGAAGAGAGCTTGTGATAATGGAGTGCAAGCTGGGGGTACAGTCTGTGGGATTAAATACAGCCTCTATGTTTAAATAAATTCCTCTCAAAAAATTGAGATTTTTTTTTTCCAAAATGAGAAACTTAGACAGAATACATCTGAGCAATGGTGAGAGCTGTGACTGATAATGTTGCTCAGAAGCTTAAAGTATAGGTCTTGTGTACAAAAGGTTACATGCTGCGATGTGTTGTTTCTTCTTCTGTGAATTATGCAGTTACATGCCTGTTGACACTCTTCTTGTTTTCTCTTCTCTAATTCAGACTTCATTTTTTTTTTCCCACTTAGGAACCCAGGTCTCTCTTTGCGTCCTTTGAGTCATAATGACTTGGTTTATATGCTAAAAGACTCCATTTGTTTTGAATATGAGCGTGATTTTGATTGTTCCCTGGTAAAATGCTGTAGTAAAAAAAAAAAAAAAATCAAATCCCAGACAACAACAAATGATACGCAAACAACAAAGCACTGACATGTTAATGTCCTTTCCCAAGCCTAAAGAGCCCATGGCTGGAAGGCAGAATTTAGGGTCTTGGTTTATGAATTGCTATAGCTAATAATACATCATTCTCAGCTATCACATAGCAGAGACAAATCAGATAATGCAAGTAAAATCTCTTTTCTGCAGATTAAAGTGAGTGAAAAACACAGATAAATTGCAATCTCCAAATCAGTGGCAATACAAACTAGACAGGAACCTCCTACTAAGATGAATATAATTGCATGTTGATTTCCAAGGCTCCTAGATTTGTAATCCCTAGAAAAATTAAACAACAGGTTTTACCTAAAGCTATTTTTAGTGTCTACAGGTGTATTTTGGTGATGGTAAGAACTGTTGATATGTCAGAGGTAATTTTTGATGGTGAGATATTGAAGGAGAGCACCAAATTGTATATATTATCACATTTGATGATGAGCAGCTGTAAGCCCAAACTAACATAAATTAAATGTGTATCACATTTTTCTGTACCCTGGGGAAGCGCAGAACAAAGTCATGCAGTGATTACACTTCCACCAGCATGCCATTAGCAACTCCAGATGGCAGCACTTTAACTGCAAACATTTCCAGGTGTAATGAGAAGGCTAAAAATAACTAAACAGCAAGGCATGACCTAGTGACAGCCTAATTTGCAAAAGGAATGAAGAGACAACAGGACTGTCTAACTGAAGGCATCTGAAAGAAATGGCTTAAGCCATGAACGAATTCATGTAAATATAACATTTTCTTAAGGAAGGACATATGCATGATCTGTCTTTGCTTTCTGCATAATTCATCATGAAGATGAAACGTGTTCATTCATGTGCAAACTTATATGTATAACCTGGTAGGAAAACACTAAATTCCTCTCAAAAAAAGGACAAACCTTCTTCTTTTAAGACTGTCATCCTGATAGGAAAGCAGAGGAATTTGTATCTGCCTTTCAGCAAACTTGTTCTCTGGTTGGTTGGTTAGTTTATTTGTTTGAAGACAAGATACTGGAATTTAAATATATGCATTAAGAAGCAAGGATATTTTCATAATTTGCTTATTGCCCACAAAGTGCCTTGGGACATCTTAAGTAATTACCATCCATTTAAGACTGAATTTTAAAGGATAATTTTATTTGCTTTGTCACTTCTGTGCTAGCAATTCTTGTATCTATGAGCATGAAGTAGATTGACTGCTGTTGGCTTTGAATAAAAGTAGTGATTTCTGTCAAATACATTTTGCATCATCTTCAGAAAAGTTACTGAGCCTAGAACAGAGATGAGGGTGCAGATTGCTACCAGTGCAAAAGTGAATGACAGGTGCAAGGTTCTTTCAATGAGAAACTTATTTATATAAAGTTCAGGTAAATCAGTGAGAAGTAACTGCTTCCCAGTTGTCGTTTGCCCATAGATATGGCTGTATGGTGAAGAGCTCCTTTTGAGGAAAAGCAGTATCTTGAAAACAATGCTATTTTCTCTCATAGTCTGTAAACTTTCAGTCTATTTTAGCAGTAACATAACCTTACAGACTTAGGTTTCATTTTACAGACAGATTTCTTTTTACTGCAGCTGGTAAAACTTGGATGTCTTTAAATTGTCAGTGGTGACTTTATTAGTGTTTTCAGTTCAGAACTGTCCACTGTCTGCAAGGATCATACTCACACATTGTAATCAAAACAATCTTAAATGTCTCTGGGAATAAACATGAAGAGAAGCTTCCGGTTTTGCTGCAGAACTGAGGGTGGTTCAGACGAGTCTGTTTTCACAATCTGAAACAACAACCAGCTCCTGAACTTGCCCCCAGTGTGCTGTAGCTGTGCTACAGTCTCTTGTGAATTTTGCATTCATCATTTTGCTCCCTACTGTTGCCATCATCCCTCCCTCTAGCATGTGTCTCAAAAGGAGGGTCTTTCTTCTTCCCTCTCTCAGGATCAGAATTCAAAGTCATCATTTCCCTCCCCAAGCTGAAGGGATTGGTTTCTGCTGTGGCTTGCTCAACCCTCTTGTGACCCCCCAAACTAGATGGCAGCAAGGATGGCATACTCATGCTAAAATCACCAATATCTCTCATAGTTAACATGCCTATGTTGGTTGAAAGAAGGAAGAGAAACTTATGTCTATCAATAACCTGAATTGTGCAAGATCAACTTTTTCAGACAATAGGGAACTGTTGTTAAAAATTCATCTTCCTTGTCTATCTCTGGATTGAATCTTTCAAAATAGGCAGGCAAAAGAGATATTATTCATGATACCACCATTCCAAAAAATAAAAAAGGCTCACTAAAAATGAGATTTTCTATTCTGAACACTGGCAAGGTAGAAAAGTGACTTCTTCTGTTGATAAAAACACCTTAGACAAAAAATCCAGACTTACAAGACCTGTACATTCCCTGCATGAGGACATCGTAAGCTCTCATTCATTTCCATTCAAGATAAGAAATCAGGAAAACCTTGCTAAATCAAGTAAAGTTTCAGGCTTATGAGGCTTATGGTTTAGACTCAAGAGATAAGTCAGGCAAACACCAACACTTTGGCTGCTTATCCAAATTAACCCTCATACTTTCTGAAATGCAGGAAGGGAAGTTAATGAGAGTTTTGCTTATATTAATCTCTCTTCCAGTTTGACATATGTGGAAGCTAATATAAGTTTAAAAATGCAATAGTTCAAACACACTGTTGTGGTAGGCAAATATTTATACATAATCATCTTGTTATATTAAGGAATTTATTATTCAAATATGTTCTGCCTTTTGGGATATAATAACTTCTGAAATATCCAAAAGCAAAATCAAATGTGATGACTTTTAAAGCATCTTTCTGTGAATGAATATTCTGATACCAGAAAAATTTGTTGTTTGGAATTTATTTGTTGTGAAGGACTTGCATCTTTACTGGATATTGAATGCCTTCATCTCTGCAGAGGCATTTCTATTTGGAGTTCCATCCATGGCTGCCTTCCCTTTCATAGCCACGAGCCTAAATAGAGGAAGATGTTTATCATTTTCCATTTAGAAATTAGTATTCTGGTCCCTTTGCAGTGCATATAAAATGCTCGGTATGCTGGAGTTTCACTGGAGTAGAAATGATTGTACCAAGGGAAAAATTTCTCTCAATCAGGTTTGAAGTGCGTGCCTCAGGGATGGGGGCATCATCTTCCTTTCTTGCACACAGTCACTCTTCTTCTATCAACACCAATTGCGAGGTAAGGTTCAAAGCTTGCCTGGGAGTTTGTTCATATTCAAGCCTGCTGAGAACAACCTGTCCATTCCTCTCAGCAGACTCACTTCTTACACTAGAACTCCTTTTTTCTTTTCATATCTATATAAAATATACAGAAACTATCTCTTTCGGTCAAGGACTTTGAAAAGCCTTGAGTTCTGGTTAGTTTTTAACATCCTTTTGAGGTGTTCCTCTGAAAATATTCTGCTGTGTCTTTTCGATTAGACTGTAAACTCTTTGGAGTTTGTGCACTGCTTTGCAGAATTTTGAATGGGGAACATTGGCTTTTACTTAACATGCATAAAAACTGGAGAAAAAGTTCTTACCTGTGATAACCTATTTGTCTGTAGGAAAAGTGGGAGTGGATGAAAAATTCGCTCTGATTATTTGAGGGAAAACTAACACGGCTGGAACTGTCACAACTTCTAATCTCCTGTCTTCTCTGAGAAATGTATTTAGGAGGATGCCTGCATTTGGGGCATCCTCAATTACCTGTTTCAGGTAATTTTAAGTAAAAAATGCTAATGTGCAGTAGATTACACTGAGGAAAAATAAGGTAGATTGTCAACACAAGCTTGTGTTTTCTGTCAGAATGATGGTAATCTTTTGTTTCTGAAGAAAATAAAGTAAGTTTGGTGCAGCACAAGCAGTCTCAATCAGCTGATTTGTTTCTTGATATCCTCAGTTAATCTGACTTCCTTTTTTGTGCTGCTTTGCCTTGATTTTATCTTGTTAGGAAATTCCTGATAACCTTCTGAGATAAAGGCAATCCCACATTAATTAACAGGTGCATTGTTATGAAACTGTGCCTGGGAACCTTCCTTGGAACCTCAGAAGGAGAGAGGTCTGTGAAAGACTATCAGGGTGCACTGCTATGTTGTAGTTCAGTGAAAGAATATAAAAGGTTGCTTATCTGTGGAAAAATTTTTTGGTTTTGTAAAATTCAGCCAGATCTTTAGCAATTGGAAAAAGTTCTTAAAATAGCCACTTGCTTCTTTTCTAGTTCAGTGGCTTTAGTATAAAATAACTGTAACAAACCAAACTGAAAAAGTGCTGTCCTCCTCCACTTCTGACTTCTGCAATGGTATTGATCCACGTTATTCTACAGCTCTGGTGTCTGATGACACACCTATCTGACAAGATGACACACCTATCTGACAAAATGTGCCCACAGCTTTACAGTTTCAATTATTTTACGGAAAAAAAAACGCCAACCATGAATGCTCTAAAATTCCATCAGACTTAAAAGGAAAACAAGTTAGTTACTAGAAGGTTAAAAGGGAGAGTGAATTCAAGGGAATTCAGCTGTTTTTTAAAAGTTGGCTAGATTACTTGAACTTTTAACATCAGAATAAAAATTTCACTGAGGAATTGGAGAATATCTTCCCCCTTGGAGCTGCATGTAAACTATCTTACTGCATAAGGAGACACTGCTTTTACTTGACACCATTACTATATTAGATTTCATGCCTGCAAACACCATCACAAAGGAGCTGAGGATAGAGAATATGTTCAAGACCCAATAGGAATTTTGCTGAAAAAATGAATGCAAAATTAGCATTACAGTTCCTTGAGACATCAGGGGTTCTTTGATTTTCCTATTTTCTTCTTACTCTTTCTGTGAAAGTCCAAACTCAGTAGTTTATTCATAATCTATAGGGTTGGATAATTTTCTGTCTTGTGGTGGAGCCAACCTGTTTCTCTCTGTAGATCCACTGTTGTTGCATCATACTACTTACTAAGGTGGGCATTTTAATATTTTGTAGGAGAATGTAAGTCTGCAGCAATTCCAACATCTTCACCCGTCACTAGGGAGCTGAGTTAAAAAGTAAAGTTTGCAGTCCTGAAGAGACCAAGCCAGAGCCAGAATTGAATCTGTGCCATGCAGTACCACTACTTACAGAGAACCATCACTGGAAGTGTTGAAGGCCAGGCTGGATAGGGCTTTGAGCAACCTCATCTAGTGGAAGGTGTCCTTGCCCATGTCAGGAGGCTTGGAACTAGACAGTCTTGGTCATGGCACCTGCTTTTCAGATATTTATATGGATTAATGAGATCCTCTCTTGGTCTTCTCTTCTCGAGACTAAGCAGGCCCTCAGTCTCTCCTCATAATCATCTTTTTAATCTTTCTCAAAGAAACAAAGGTAAATGCCCTGGGTCTGCTTGTGTAAATTCTTCTAGTGGGATGAACTCAGAGACTGGCAAAAGGCTTGCTTAAAAAATTAAAGCAACAGCAGCAACAACAACAAAAGGCAAAGCCTCTCTCCCTACCACCTAAAGATCATCCTCCAATAGTTGGGAAGCTTAGGGGAGAGGTGGTGAGGAATGTCTCTGAACAAGGGGAAGGTTGTGCAGCTTTCCAGCTGATGTGCGCTCAGAAAGCTTGTGGTGCTCCTGACCTGCCAGGCTCCAGCTGCTGGTCCTGGATGATGCCCAGGCTGTCTCTGTCTTTCTTCAAAATATTGGGAGTGGTTTTCCAGTGCAAATGCAAGCCATATAGAAATTAAGGTGAGTGCTTTTCCTCCATAAGTCTAATGGCTGCTCTTTCACTCATACCTATTCACCTCCACTGGGTTTTGGTTTCAGCCTTGTGTTTCTCCCTTTAAACTGCTGTGTTTTCCAGGGATTTCAGTGTCCATTTATCATTATTTTGCCTGAACAAATCCAAACTCCAGGTCATCTCCAAGTCAGGGCTTCTCTTCTTCTTAGGTGGTCAGTAAAGACTCTGGAGATTTTGCTCTCTCTCTGTCAGGCTCTGCCTTGCATTTCTAGAGATCCAGCCAGTGAGAAATGCCAAAACAGGGACTTACCCTCCTTTGTGGGTTTTCTTAGTAGTCTGTGGCATGATATTTGCTGTGCACTGCATTTCCTGTTTCTGGAGTTGTGTTGGGTTTGTCACAGTTTGTGTCTTCATGGAGAGATGGCACAACTGGACAGTGCTCAGAGGTAACTGGATTGAAGTAGAGTTGCTGAGCTATTAAAAGCAGTGCAATATTAGCAGATTAATCTGAGAGGGACCCTGTGCTGGTGATGCAAGGCCAATTTCAGCTTCCAAGGCAGCCTAAATGTGGCTGCACAGCAGTGCAGTGTAGCACAGACACCTGGTCATAGATGCTTCCAGCAAAAGCAACCTTAGAAAGTGGGCACCCACAGCCTTGCAGAGGTGATCAATGATAGTGGGTCTTTAGGGCTGCTGTACGTGAAGCATCAGATACCTTGAGAGTGCATGAGGTTTCCCAGGTTAAGAAAACGCTGCAGTCAGCACCAGTATTAGCAGAAAGTGTATTTTCAACTTCTGTGTTACTACAGTTTATGATCCTCATGATGAGTGAGGTTTGTGACGTGATTTACAGCTTCTCACAGTGTGACCTGAGGTAGTGAGAATGGGAAATGCACATTTTCTAGGTGTCAGAGGAGAGGTGTTGACCGAGCTGTATGCTTGGCAAGAGGTAAATCCTGCCTATTTTACATCAGTGGAAGACAGATAAATACGAAATGTTTTGTCCATGATGTAAAACCCTGTGAAAGGGATGCTGCAGCTGATCATTTATTTTAGTTGATGATATATTGTGAAAGGTATGCCAACAATTGGTGACTTAATTCAAGATTCTTGTAAAACTTACAGGAAATGCTTGCTTTGAAGCAATAATTGGTCATTCCCTATTCAGAATAGTTTGTGTGATGAGTTTTGACATTTTTTTCTAATACTTTATCTCCAAATTTTTTTTTTTCATTATTTGAGTCGTACCTTCTTCATGCCTGATACAGAATTATTTTTGTTATTTCAAACACTAGATTTCTGATTGAATGTTGGTCTGGCTTTAGAAAGAACTGTTGATAAAACATGTACATTAAAGTTCACATTTTCTCTGCAGCATAATGTCATTGATATGTTTAAAGTCCTTGTTTGGTCACTTACATTATTTCCTCCTTTGGGCGTGAGAATCTGTGTGTGCACGTGCCTTGAAATCACCTTGAATAATTCAGATTCTACAGAGACCAGCCTCTGCATAAATGATAATGCACAGCTTTTCCAAGCTCTTAAGAACCACAGGGCTATAGATAAGAAAATTCAATAAAATGAAACTCTCAGTCTAGCCTCCTTCAATTAATGGAATCACCACTCAGCTTCCCAAATTTAATACTTCTAGATTTTCAAGACTTTGGTGAATTATATTTCCCAATTCTGCACCAAAAATCTCATAGGAGAGAAAGACATGAAATCTATGTAAGGGAGATAGAAAGGAAGAAGGGTCTTGTGTCCAGTGAGTAGCCTGAAATGTACATTCTAAGTATTTTTTTTTTAAATATATGAAAAAAAAAAGTGTTGTCACTGATTGATAAACTGAGGCTTCTTGGTTCTACTTTGTGATCACTCTCCTACTGCTTAAAAAATAGCCTGAAGGTTTGCTTTTGGTATTTTACCTTGTGGTCGTGTTTAGAAGCTGCTCCACCAAAACAAGATTATATTATTTTCCAAAGTTTATGAAGCAAAGGCTTGAAATAGCTGGACACATACAAAATAGTCTAATGTCACTCAGTAGTTCAGTTATAAACCTGAAATATATAAAGCAATAATAGAACATTGACATTTACCACTCAAAATAATATCTGCTATGCAAATCATATTTTCAACAGGAGAGAAAAGTTTGCAACCAAATAAAATTACCTCATGGGACCTCCCCATGAAAAATTCAAACAGCCTCTGAGAACATCGTTGTCGGTGAAGCCACTGAACATCAAGCAGTAGGTGATAAGCACTGGCAATTTTAAAAATGCATCATTTTCAACAAATGATTGAGGAAATGTCAGCATATAACTTTGCTATTTCATTCTCATATATGTATAACTAAATGCATTGCTACTGTTTATTTGCTATTGCTGTTTGAATGAGTTCCTGCAGTCAAATATCAATTTTTTTTCAGTTAAAAAGGATCCCAAATGTGAGCAATTTATGTCCAGCAAAAGTAAATTGTATATTTTCTCAGTGATATAAAGATTGATCAACTAGAAATGAATTTAAATAATTCTTAATATGTTTATTGATCTGAGGGCACATTCCTTAGAAGGTTCACATGCACAATCATGTAATAAATATATATACATATGTTCATATGTAGTATTTTAGGTATGCAACATTCATACCTGCTTTGTGTTTTGTCCTAGTTTGGTGAGATTTGGTCTTAAGTTTGGTTTTGATTCTGGTATAATGTAAGTAATAATTCATGTCTGGATACAGGAGAATGGGGACATCTGCATAGCTTGAGTGCTGATCACATCAAGTTTTCTAGTGTGTGGGGAGATGAGATTCTTCTTGCCCCTCAAGCCTATTTTAAGGGATGGGAATTGCAGCTCATGATGTGGCACCGACTGACTTTCCCGCTTAGCCCCCAGGAGATTCCAGTGGAGATACTGAGCTACCACACCGTGCAAAGTGTGCAGCTGTTAGAATCTTTGCCTCCCCACAGCCCTTTAGGGTCTAACTGCAAGTCCCTTGAACTCCTCCACAAAAGTGTGGATGGTTCGTCACATAGTGTTGATTTTGCTGAGAGCCAAACTGAGACTGACTTTCAGATTTAACAGTTTTTGGATGACTCACTCTTTCAGAGAAGCAGCTGCAGGGTATTCAGGAATAGGCGAAAATGGCAAGCCAATGACAAATGTCGTTATGATGGTGACAGAAGTTGCTAAATATGGTGTAGCACCTGACAGGTGAATAGAGTTGGTGAGCCAATAACATTAAAATACTGGGGCATCTTCCCACAACTCCTAGTATCCATGGCAAAAAAAAATCTGACCTTAGAACTTCATGTATAAATAATTAGCCTGCTGCATTTGGAACATAATCTTAAATATGTATGTTGTTGCCATTACCTAAAGTATTTAAGTCTTTAATTCTGAGCTTTGTATCTGTTGTACCCTTAACAGTGAAAGATTCTTTTGAGGTGGCACTCTGGATTTCAGCAGAGATGTGCCAGCCACTGGAGTGGCCTGTCAGTGCATAAATTGCTGGAAGAAAATGCCTTTAGTATTTCTTTAGAATGTGAACTAATGTGACCAACTTAGCTGCCTGCCACCCTGTTGTTTCTGTCTTCTCTGCTGAGCTACTGTTATTCAGAGGAATGGGACAAAAAGACAGGCACTGAACTTCCCCAGCCAGATTTACAGAAAAATAACAAAATTCAAAAGCTTTCTTTTTCTCATTGTTAAGGTTCTGCAGTCTTAAGAGACCACCTACTTAGGGGTTGATATGAGTATCTGTGGTGTACTGAGATGTCCCTGTGAAGATTTGGTACGTGAGAAGACACTGAATCTTCCACTCAGCTGCTGACACCAGGTTATGGAGGCTCCACTGAAATAAATCCAGAACTTGTAGCCTGTTTGCCATGTTTGGTGAGTAGCCCAAGCCCCCAGTGGAGTGTCTTTTCCCAATAATCTCTAGTTTAGTTGTGGATTTTTCTTTTCTTGCCTATATTACAGATTTGCAAAGTCACGACTTCCTGAGAGGTAAAGGTCTTGTTTTAGGGATGATGTGTTGCAACAGAGGCTCCAACTGGGAGACAGGGCAAACAATTTACACAGTCTTGTTTTACACAGCCTTTAACTAATACAGATGTTGGTATCCAGGTAAGTACACACAGATAAGAGTGGACAAGTTTTCCAATATGATCAGAAAGCCTCTGTGATTTGAAGCCCATTGAGACAGAGATTTGATCTCTCTCAATCCCATCCTCCCTCTTCTCCCTTTCTTCCTTAACTGCTTCTCACATTTCTAGAGCTAGGGGATACCCAGTGAAACCTGTTTAAACCACATCAAGTATTCATGCATAAACTGAAGCCTGAGTTTGTCGGTGCACAAAATATAACCAAGTTAAAAAACAGTCCAAGAGATTTATGGGAAGAAGGTGGCTGACAACCTATAAAGCACGATGATGTGGATGTAACCTCCTAGTTTGGTGGCCCCCAAACTCCCAGAAGTGAGGATGGCATATGAGAAGGAAGCATGATTGTGTGCCTTCTCTGTCCTTCCACTCCCACTCAGTATCTGCTAATGATTGTTCTCAGAAATAAGACGTCGTTTTGCAGAGTCCTACTGGTGTGACACAGTATATGTAAGTTTTTGGCAGTCTTAGGCAGAGGGCTAAAGAGCGCAAGCAGCACTGAAAATAAATAGTCTTTTCTCCCTCAGAAGCTGTCTCTGTCTTTAATGCTTGTGGGAAAAGTTGGCTTACCTTTACTGTATTATTCCTCTTTCGTAGAGAGTTTCCTTCCTGTCAGGTGCCAGGTCAGACTCTTTCTTAGATGCAAATGGAAATTTTCTTTGATATAGTGTCCACTGTATGACACAAAGGGCTGCAGTTAATCTAAAGCAGGTAGCAAGAACATCTATTCAAGATTCCTGTATTTTGGGACTTGGTATTTAAGACAAAGTCATATAGGCATATGGATTGAAAATCAGTTGTAAAGAGAATAATTTAATCTAAAGGTGTTTGGAGAGAAAGATTTATATTGATATTTTCATCTAATATGAACATAAATCTCAATGATCTACTAAACTATATACCTAAATATTTTTAAAGCTTTCTAAGACAGAACCCTGTACAGACTATGTGGAATTCTGTTACTATAACTGGGTTGAATCACTTGGGTTTAGACTCTTTTCCTTTCTTCTTTCTAATTGCATAACATCATCTCTTGAAATGGTGGCTTGAACAAAAGGTAGACTTTTAAGCAATGAGGGCTTTTCCCCGACACCTACACAAATATCTAAAAATACTCTTAAAATTATTCAAGAATGAGGCTTTTTATGTTGAATTTTTTCAGATACATTGTGTTTTGCTTTTCAAGGAGTAAGTCAGTTTTTCATTCTCTGGTTTGTGAACATTGCTTTCATTTTTACATTTGTGGAGCATTGCAAATAGATGCCTGCTTGTGATTTGATCAATATAAGAGCTTTAATGCTATACTTAGGGGAGGGAGTATATTTGATCATAAGAGCTGAAATGCATACTCTATTCAATTTATGAAAAGTCAAAAAATATAATAGTTAAGTTCCTGCTAATTAAGTTGTGACTGATCAAGAATCAGCCATGGTAATCTCTGATGGCACCATGAAAAATGCTTGTAATTAAGTACCACAGCTTGATTACAAATCATCCTTATTTAACAGATGTATGCCTCTTTGTTGGTTCCAGGTATCAAATTTGTCAAAAGTATCAAGTTTGTCACTGAAAAGGAAAATCAAGTAATAACAGCAACAACAACAAAGGAAAGACATTTATGCAGTGCTCCAATATTTAATTATTTAAATTTAATACAGAAATACTTTTATTTATTACTCACTATTTCAACCTTCTTTTAATAAAATGCTGTTCCAAAGAATTTTATGAAAGAATAATTTTATGAAAGAATTTTTGACACTGAAAGGTTTTTTGTTCAAAACCGCCTGTCCTTTTTTCTCTTCTATATGGGAAAAATAAAAATATAAAAATATCTGAAGGCATATGAAACTAATTCACCTTCAGCCCACATCCCTCCTGAAACTCTAAACTCTGTTATGATTCTACAAAAAATATGACAAGAATTATATACTTAGTGTGCAGGGACTAATGCTTGCAGTAATGATGAGGAGCATTTTAGAAATACAATACCCTTTTTTTAGTCTGTCTGTATGTCCCATAATTGCTTTAATTTCCCTGTCCCTGTTACAAAGCTATAAAGTTGTACAGAGGGGTAATATTGGAAATTTTGCAAATATACATTTGTTCAAAAGTTCACTTCGGTTGAAGAAATTCCTACCTCAGAATTTTGTTTTCCCAAGTTACAGGTTGGGATGTACATGTTGGCAGCAGTAGTGTATGTTGTACGCCTGCAATAGCAGGTGGGGATGATCCTGCAGAGGTGAGCAGAGAATGCAGGAGACCCAACATCCACACTAACAACTTCTTAAAGAAACGTTTCCATCCTGCTGAATAAATGCCCATGAACAGATGGACCACATTCAGTGCACCCCAGTTTAGTTTCATCCCAAATGAACGGAGTCTGTCTGCTCTGAGATTACCTTGCAGTGAACAGCAAAATGAAATAAAGGGGATGCTCAGGAGAGTCTCTTCAAAAGCACACTCCTGACTGCAGCTAAAATACCAGTGAAGCTGAGATTTTCAGACTGAGGTAGCAGATTAGTTGCCCCAAGACTTGTATTCAGACACCTGGAAAAAAAGTATTTCTCAACAGGATAGGCTGCTGCATCATTTATTTGCTGAGCTGGAGCAGAAATTCTGTATTTTGAATTCTACAGTAGAGTCCGACGTTTTGGTTAAAATGCTTTTAGGTCTTAATACACCTCTGAAGTGTAAGACCCAGTGAGGTTTCCTTAAACACAATCTTTTTTCCTTCAGCTTCCAGCCCTATCCTGCCATTTTTAGTAGGAAAGCTAACTATCCTCCCCTGCAGCAGAGGATTGAAGCCCTGGAGATAATGATGTGCAAAGCTGCAATAAATATGTTTTCTGCACACAGTTCCAGTCCAGGCATGGTGCTGGAAGAGGACTTGCATTTTTCTTACTATATGACCAGGGGGGCCAGGTTGGTTATGTGCTCTGCCTGCTGGCTTTCACTGGGAGTGAAAAGTCTGTCTCTCTCGTGTTCCTTGAGTTGAAAAGCTTATTTTCATTTCATTAGTATAGCTCTCTAACCTCCTGCTGACTCAGCCTTTCCTCCTGCAGTAAGAAATGTCATGTGGACACAGTAATTTTCAAATATCCTAGTTCAGACTTCACTATAATTTATTATTAAGTCTCTCATATGTAAGTCTTGAGCAGCTTACCTATCAGTATGGTGACTGAGCAAGCATACTGGGAAAGTATGTCAGTAATTTCTTTATCTCATCTGAATAATATCAGATATTACAATTATTGCAATTCATTCTTGGCACCCACATTTTTTCATTAGCAACATACTGCTCACAACTCTTTTCTTGCTACCTACTTTAATCAGAGAAATGAATACCTACTGACCTACCTGTGCACTGTGGTACAAATGAGTAAAATGATCACAGTTTGGGAACTGTTACACATGCATGTAAGTGATGCATAACATAATTATACTGCTAGAAATAAGACATTCCCAGACAAAATAATCACTTGTGGTTGCTCTGAATAAACTAAAAGTCAGGTATCATGTCACAACTGTGTCAGAAATTTACTTTTTGTTGAGTGAGTATTTTATTTTTTAAGCCCTAAATCTGATATAAGGGTCACAATTTAAAACACATTCTTGATTTAAAAAGAATTTTAGATTTGGATTCCTTTTACCACTATGGATTTTTGGGCATGTATTTTTATTTTAGAACAGATTATTGCTCAAAGGGGATCCCATCTTCACAGTACTGCAGGCTGAAATCTTTTCTACATGGAATACTTGATTGGGTCAGTATAAAAAAAAAGAAGTTCACAAAGTTCAAAATTCTATCTGCAAAACAGTACAATTTTAACTTCAGTAGAATTTAGGTTTGTGTCTATTATTTTGAGCATTATTTTGAGGTTGGTAAGTTTTCAGAATGGGTTCCTCATTTAGGCTATAATAGAATACCTGCACGTACATTATGAATGACAGTCTACAGGACTTTGCCTTTCTCAGCAAGGTTATCTCTCAGCAAGCTGTGAGCAAAAAGCTTCAGAGCCTTCCAGGTGCCCTACCTTTTAGGTGATGTATTCCATTTCTTTAACCTCTACAGTGCACTCCGGGGGCAGAGCCTCTCCTGCACAGTGGGTTGCAGCTTTAAGGTTTAGGCACATCTGCTCCACTGTTGGGAAACGGGTCCTGGAAGAAACTTTTTGCCTTCTGGCAGTGCTCATTACATACAAGATAGCCCTTTATTCAGGACCTGGTCTATTCTGTATCTCTCCAGAAATAGTGAAAAGGTAAAACATCTCCACCAATAAAGCCTATCCATCTAGGTCTCATTAGTTTTTCAGCCTTTCCTTGCACGTCATTGCTAGTTCCAAAATTGCTTCTGGTTGGTGGGTAAGAGCCTGCTGTAAATTTCTTTTCCCTGAGTTATGTAACATTTCCTTCCTTCTCTGATTTAATGATCACTTACCTCCGAATGCAACAGCTCTAAATGGTGGCTTTAAGGCAAACCTCATAGATCTGGAAAAAATAAGCCAGTAATATACCTGAAACCAGAGAGACAGTTATTTTCCAGGTGGTTAAACAGAGATTCTTCCCATCAAGGTTCTTTTCCAGCTAATTCCTTTATTTCCTGTTTGTTTTTCACAGGTTTGAATTAAAATAAGATTACTCTACCTCCATCTTCCATTACAGCTGTCTGTCAACTGTCTTGAAAGGTAGGCTATATGTTCGTTGCTGAATTATTGATAAATCTCAAATAAACTGATAGAAATACTGGATATGCTACAGAGGTTCAGCTAAATAAATCTAAATACACTTAGAGGCTGTCTACAACAAGGGTGAAGATTTTAAGTACAATATAGTAACTTATTGACTTGTAATTATTTTTCTATACTGTTCTACATGTGGGTGTGAATAATATGACTGCAAATATTTGCATTTGTTTTCTTCTACATGTTTGTCAAAAAGTAACCTGAAAAGCACACATACAATTTTGTTTCAGGTAGGGAACGACTTTGTTTTGCAGAGGAACCATCTCTGAATTTTGGTTAAAAATATGCCTATGGAAAGCAAGGAGGGAACAGTCAGGTGGACCAGCTCTTATTGTAACAGCACATGGTCTGGGCATCTCACCAGCGTCTCTTTGAAAGACTGAACTGTGGAATTAGATAAGAAAAGGCTTTACTCGATGCTGTAATTCACTTCCCCTGCAGAAGAGAAGGCCCAATGGTGTATTTCAATCAGCATTAGCTGTGTGGCAGCAGGATCAGAGTCCCAGTCACGAGCCAGGCAATACCATCCCCCTGTGCTTGGTCTTGGACAGACATAGATGAAGAAGCTGATGGCTTTTTTTCCACAGTTTGTGACTTACTTGGCAATAGATCTCTTTCCTGCTTTCCTTTTCTCAGGAAAACACTGCATCATGTATTATGGAAACATCAAGGATGCTGTCTTGTCTCTGCTGTTTAGTAAATGACTTATTTCTTCTTGGTAGAATATAGATGTCAACATGAATGTTGAAAATGTCCAAGGGTGTCATGAGTCCTTACATGCAGGGGAGAGATGGCATGGTATTAATGATCCTTTCTTCCACAAGCAACCTCCAGTCATGTTATATAAGGTTGGGACAGAAATAAAAATAGCCCTTCGTTAATAGCAGCCTTGTCTGCTGTACCTGTGGCATACTAGAGTTATTTAAATAACATTGTGAATTCTTGGGGAAAAAAGGACCCAGAGATGCAGCTATTATTTCTGCTGTAGTGTAGCAAGGGCTTTGCTGCTGTGAATACTAACAGCCGTGTTGATGGGTAAACCTAAATTAAAAGTGAAAGAGGTTACTCATTCATTGCAAAAATCCATCTTAATGTGAAGATGAGGGAGTTCAGGGAGTCTTTTGGTTTTATTTTTGCTTTTAGGTCTACTATGTACTATTCAGGGCCTTTTTAAAGTTGGAAAACTGTTAATAATATGACAAATCAGCAAAGTTTTAAACAACTTGAGTTCCCTTTTGAATTATCCACTACTAGGCAATTACAAACTCAGTGAGGGATTTTCCTTGATGCAAAGTGACATACCTGGTGTCTAAAAGAAAGTGGTGACATTTTTCTTTACATATTTTTTTGAAAAAAATTTTTTTTTTGCTTATATTGGTCAACGTTTATCAAAGTGCACCTTGCTGCAGCATCTGAGGTTCTAGTATGTTTGGAATTAGGAAATATCCTTGATCTTAGAGATACTAGAATGTTAACTAGTGTCAAGCATCAACTGATACAGGGACTTAGGGGAGTATAAGCATCATATTTGAATGGGCAGGGCTGGGTGGTGAATGTGGGTCAGTGGAATGAAGTGCCTGAGCTGTTCCATGTGCTTTGAATGGTTTCCTGGCTTCAGGGACTACTCTTGGTACTGAAGCTCAGTGCACTCCTTGTGGACCACATATGGTTCACTGAAGTACTACTTCTTTGGAATTTCCCCTGCCCATAGCCACAGGATGGCCGTGCTTAAAAAACGTTTCCTAGTTTGCTAGTCAGGAGGTTTCAAAGCCACCCTGCTGCCATGTAGCCCCCACGTGCAAAGATGAACCTGTGTACTGAGCAACTTCAGCAGCTGCTCAGTGAAGAACATAGCTGAAATGAAGATATATTTACTAAACCCAGATTTTGCCTTGCTGCCTTTTAGTGAGGGTGTCATTCCCATGACAGATGAAGAGTAAGATGTCTGAGGAATCAGCTTATGTTTTGGGTTTCTGTCCTTGTATGGGGGCTTTCTAGGTGGCAGAGTACTCAAGGCATGGTTATGTGAACAACCTCTGAATTCCTGTAGCTCCGGAAACATGTGCTGTGCCTGAGGTAGCTGCCTGCCTAAATAACTTGATTATTTAAAATCAAACACCCTGGTGCAGAAGCAAGTGTAGGAAAAGTTTTCTGCTCTACCTATCAAAATGTAATAGTATGACTCGCTGCAGGTGTAAAGAGGGAGGGAGCAATTTAGCTCTGCTATAAGGTGTAAATAAGGAGAAAAGAATTTTCTTCCATCTTGAATTATATAGAAAGTAGTTAAATGAAGCCAAGTTGCAGAATTGTCTGATTTGCGTGCCTGAAGGTATTATTCCAAACACAAATAATGGCGAATGGATCCTGAAATATCCCTGAAATTAGGCTCTATAAAAAGGCCTTTTTATTTATTTCTCCCCCCCTTTGAAAAAAAGTAATTTTGTTCTTTGCTGTATGTAAATGCATATGTGTGTTCAGTGGTTCTGATAGATTTACTTTGCTTTCATTGGTGTCATTTCCTGAGGAGAGAATATGAATTTTGAACCTATTTTGATCTTTGTGTGTTGGTAATTTACTCAAGAAGGTGAACTGGTAAAAAGCTTTCATCTTCCATTATTATGGGTCCTTGAAGCCAGAAGTCTTCACAGCAGCATGCTGAGAATGTCAGAAGGAATCTGTCCTTTAGTCCTTCCCCTGGATAAATAGCAGTGGTGTTCAGGAAAATGCAATCTGAAGTCTGGCTAAGGAAATGAAAAAGCAAACAAGCAGGAGCTTTATTTTTAAGGTGAAAAGGTACTTGGGACACTTAAGCCTCTGCAACAAGAAAGAGAAGCAAGGCTAATAAGTGGTACGATTATGCATCAGCATTCGATTAAAAAAAAAGGTGAAATTCAATAAATGTAATTGTAACATGTCAAGAAGAACAAGTACTCTGGACCTAGTTGTAGCTGGGTTCAGAAGTAGCACCTAAACTTTGAACTAGAAGGTCAATTATCAATACCAAGCACATGTAAATAAAAGAACATTTTTCTCTTAAGAAAAATTGCCCTGTGCCCTATTGCTGCGAGATGCATTATTTAGTCTTCCCACCTGATTATTTTAGGTAGAACTAAGTGAGTATTTCTAATGGGCAGAAACATTTCTTGGCACTCTTGGAGTTTTATCTTTACATTTTTATTCCTCACAGAAGAAAGTACCCATGCTAGGTAGTGATTCTGAAGGAGAGAAGTGAGGAAACAGTGCAGGAAGCTTCAAGAGACTGTGACAAGGCAAAGCATTTAACATTTTCTGTAAATTCAGGTTAAGAGATTGGTGCATAGTGAACAGGTTGGGATAGAATGGAGTACCTGCTGGTTTGAAAGGCAAGGATGCAGTGAGAGCACTGCCAACTTATGTTAATCAGGTATAACATATGTTATTGATTGTGGTTTATCCTTCCTTTTCTCCTTCCCAGCCCAATATTTGTTAGAGTCCTTTGGTGCCTGAAAGTTGATCTATGTGCAAAATCACAGAAGGAAGATATAGATTTAAAAGCTCTCCAGTAGCAAAAAGTTTCTGGACCATAATGGGAAAATTCAGGGTGACATAATACTTTGGTGAGTTCAGACCTAGTGCAACACCTTCCAGCTGGGGTCCTGTGAAACACTAGGACAGTTTTTTGTCCCCTGAGTGTGTCAGGGTAAATCTGTAGGCAAGACAGCAGCCGTGGGTAAATGCTGTAAAACACAACTGCAAGTCAAAAGAATATCTTTGTAATTCTGCCATTTGTTGTAATTTTGCCTGTGTTATGAATGTCTCTCACTCTCCTACATATTTCCCTTCTCTGTACACTTGCACACAACTCCAGGATTAGCCAGCTGCCCAGACTGACAGGGTATTTCATTTATTGAGTCACAGCCATGCTAGCAGCAGATCTGAGATCTGAGGACAAAGCTTGGCTGCTTCTTGGGAATACTAACAAAAGAAATGTTTTGATTTTTTTCTGGGCTAAAATAATTTCCAACAAGTTGATATGAATCCATTTGCACCCACCCTATAGATATGCATTTCACCATTTGTATTTTTGAAATATTGAGAGTGACTTTTTGCCAGTGAATGATCTGTGAGCATACTTTGAGATTCCATTAATGTGTCATAACTGTTATTCAGTAAGAGGCTTGTATTTAAGCCTGGTAATTGCTCAAGCACTAAAGGCCACAGTAGCTCAAATGCTAAATTTCTTCTGTAATTCTGGACTGATTGACTAGATAAATTGTGTGGTACTGTTTCTACTGCAGGATTAGATGTCTTCCAGATCCACAGACAGTTTTATAAAAAAATTGCGTAAACATTTCTGCCATAAATAGTCATTAAAAAAGTGATGGCAGATATTTGCAAAATGTTTTTTCTACTCATAGTCATTTTGTGAATAAAACATTGTTTGCAAATTAAACTGCAGAGTTGTTTGAGAGTTTTAATTTACGGGCAAGCAGTTCCAGTAACTTAAAAAAGACTGAAAGGGATAAAAAAGTGAGTATTGCTTCACCTTTAAGAGATTACATGGAAACCTGTGTTTCTGTAGCTAAAGGTATTTATTTCTGTGCTGTGTGAGCTGTAGCTGACAAATGGGGGACATGCATGTGAATGTCTACACAGTGATCGCCTGTGACATCATTGCAGAGACAAAATAATCCAGTGACAGCTAGGTATCTGGAAAAAAGAGTCTCAAAGATGAGGCTTTGATACCAGTGACAGAAGGATGTCAATGGATTCTAAGCAGTCCCTCAAGACTTGTCAGATGTGCCACATTAAAATTAAAATTTAGTGAATGAGGATAAAACTTTAATGTAGCTTCACTGCCCTGACCTAGATAAAGTTGTTAATTTTTGATTTATAACTGGGTAGAGGATTTTAATCTGCATTAAAAAGAGAATTTTTTCCATTTCTGTGAAAATAAGCATCTTCTTTAAATACTAAGAGTCTTAGACCAAACTCTTGTAACATGACATAGTGGCAACAAACCTATTCTACAGAAGAACCAAGTTCAAGATTTGTCATATTCTCTGGACTCTGCCCATGCAGAACTTGATTGTTTGCTCTCTGTCTCTCTGGACAAATCTGATTGTGACTATCTGCAGTTTCAGATGCCTAAAAAACGCTATGATTTTTGGTCTTAAATGGAATTCTTGCTTGCTTCTATGAAGACTCAATTTCTCCTCAAGCTCTTGCCTCTCTTCTGTTACTGCCTGTTGTTCTGCAGTATCACCTTGCCAGGAGGTCCAGTTACATACAGGTGTCCCCTGACATAGTTAACAGTTTGCCAGTTACACACTGAGTATTACACATGTTTTGCAAAATCCCACTTCCCTCCGTTAAATCAAATGGATTATGCTTAAGCAGGGTCTTGCTCTAGACTGAGAATGAGGTTGTCCTCATTTACACCTCAAAATAGAGCTGTACCTGGTTTGCACACGCTGTGACCATGCCTGAAGGTCAGTGCTGCTGTTCCCTGCTGCGGGCTGTGCCCAGCGCCCCTGGAGCACCCCGGGGACCATGAAGCTCACGGAGAACGCGGGCTAGACAGGCTGCAGGAGGACAGGGTGGCAGGAATGGGACAGCTGTAGTGTTGCATTGCCCTCTAGTGACAGGCTGCCTAATTAGCTGGTTTCCACCTCACCTTTCCAAGTGGAGCCAGATGTAACCTCCAGCGGATTTGTAGACATCCAGGCAGGGGTAGCACAGCAGTGCAGAGTAATGATGTGGCTCTGAAAATGGACTCCAGGAGTCCCTAGGCTGAGGTTTTGTTGTATAGAGCCGCTGAGAAAAACTCAGGCCCATCATAAGTTTCATGTTATTTGTTTCCAGACCAAAGAAACATCAATTTCCTACCTGCCAACATCACAGATTCAGTCTGCCAGGAAGAAAGGGATTTGCCTCCTCCGTGCCCATCCTGCAATTAATACCTATTTTTGAAAGCAAAAATCAGCTTCAAGTTAAAGCCTGTCCAACAGCAGTTACAACGCTCTTCTCACCGACAGAATAGTAGATAAGAACTGCAAATATTCTCAGATTTTGGTGATATGGTCAGTAACAACTCTTTTTTTCTTTTTGATAATTGAAAGTAAGGAAGTTGGATCTGACATCACTGGTGATTCACAAACATCTAGTAGCAAGAAGGGATCATATGGAGGAAAAAAAAGTGATTTAAAATGGCCATCAAGCCAAGGTTTTTACAAAATCAGTGAGGTTATGTTTAAGAAAATTACCTGACCTTTTTCTTACTTTCATAATGTCTTTGAATTGTGGACATTTCTTGGCAGCTTCTTAAGCTATATGATATAATTCCAGACAATTAGAGAGCAGGTCAAAGGAAAGAGATTGATTTCATGATGATTTTTTGAAGGTTATATATCTATTTTTGTTCCATACTGGCACAAAGTCACAGCCTTATAATTCTGTTATGTGAAAATGTTTGACTCAAAATGTCAGTTTTCAAATTGAGAAAGGAAGTGTTTTGATTCCTTTTTCTCTTCCTTGTTTTCCTTTTGAAATTGGCATGGGCCCCCTTTAAAATGTCATTGAAATGAATGCTTCTCTGCATAATATTTTAGACTTAACAAAAAATAGTCTGATTGACTTTAATCTATGTGGCTATTTCTCTGTTCAAAAATCCTGTTAAAGAAAATGTTCATTTTATAATTACTGTTTACATTTTCTGATTTATGACTAGTTTCTTTCTCTTACTCTTCCAGATTCATATCTGAATTTTCAAAAATTGAGTCCTCCACACTTTGGGAGAACACAAAAACAGTTAAATCATAGTCCCACTGCAGGCAGTGGCAAATTAATGCTTCATTGCTTCACAAATTTCAGCCATAATGGTGTCCCAAAGGGCATTAAATCTTGTGTCCATTATTTGTATTTGAGTGATATTGTCCTGCACTCATCCTGCAGATTATTTTACCTTCTCTTATGGCACAGCAGGTCAATAAGACCTTGTTCCATTCTTAGTAATGAACTACTTCCCAGTGTGCCAAGCCGAAACTTCGTGAGTCAAAATTTTGATTTATCCATCCTTGCAGTGTAATTACTGGAAGAGGAGCTTTTGAGGTACTCTGCTTATGACTGAGATGGAAAGGAGTGAGTGTGACAAAATCAGAATAAGGAGGAATTTAGTTGCACAAGAAAGAAGAGAATAATACCCTCGTGCCATCTCTGCCTTTCACCTCTGGCTTTGTCTGTCCTTTCTAGTTTCACTGATTGCAGAAGCACTCCTGAGCATGCAGAGGTGATTCTCAGTTGTTTCAAGCTGAAGTTATGGGA
The DNA here is from genome assembly GCA_035583135.1 of Lophotriccus pileatus. Taxonomy (NCBI): domain Eukaryota; kingdom Metazoa; phylum Chordata; class Aves; order Passeriformes; family Tyrannidae; genus Lophotriccus; species Lophotriccus pileatus. Next base: position 102,463,365 of record JAWWES010000001.1, on the reverse strand, counting down.
AACCATGTGGTTTTATGTTTCAATTATGAAGACATAGAATTTTAAAGGCGTTTCTATTGCTTATGTATTTCTGCTTGGCCATTATTTTCCTACCTTTAAAATGATACATTTAATTGAATGAAATCATTACTCTGTCCAGATGTGCACGTGACATAATTTATGTGTCTGTGATACTCTAAAGATAAATAGAAAAGTACCCAAGGTTGGGAAAATTCCCCTAGCACAAGACTGTTTTCAGTAGGCTTCGGTTTTTCCTTAGAAGACTATTGGGACACAGACTGTTTAGTCTGTGTTCACATTTAGTTTAGCTCCATCTGAAGTACTGTTTTAAAGGACTGGCATTATCTTTCCAATAATTTCTTGACTCTTGCTCTTTACCTGCATGCTGTGGTTCTCCACTGACATTAATGAAAAATATCAACCCCCTTTCCTGGTATCTAGCTCAACACACTGAGAGAAGCTACCACTTACAATTTTTTTTGTGGTTAACTTCTTTTAATGTGCAAGGCTTAAGCCAGAAGTCAAAATTGGAAAGACAAAAAAGATTGCCACAATGTGGTGACTGTGGATGTTGTCATGTCACTGAAGGGCATGTAGAGTACATTTAGATCAGACCATCCACTTTGCAACCCTCAGAGGAAAGAGGCCAGTGTTTGAAAACTAGGAATGCCCATCCAGGAGCACTGAAGTTCATGAAGGCTGGGAGGGTTGGGGTTGTTCAGTCTGGAGTAGAGAAGACTCTGGGACAAGGGAAAATGATTTTAAACTGAAAGAGGGTAGGTTTAGATTAGGTATTAAGAACAAATTCTTTACTGTGAGGGTGGTGAGGCACTGGAACGGGTTGCCTGGAGAAGTAGTGGATGCCCCATCCCTGGCAGTGTTCAAGGCCAGGTTGGATGGGGTCCTGAGCGGTCTGGTCTAGTGAAAGCTGTCCCTGCCAGATTGGAACTAGGTGATTTTTAAGGTGCCTTTCAACCCAAAGCATGTAATGATTCTGTGGTGAAGCATGCCCACCTCACACTGGTGGGTAGTGAACATATGCTGAGGCTGAGTGACTCGCTTTCCATTATAAGCAGCAGCAGGTAGTTTAGAGCTAATTCAGATTTGCTCAGGATGCAGTCAAAAACCTAGTGACTGCAAAGGAGCTGTACCCCTAAAAAATGCATAGGAACTGCAATCCTAATGTCTGTACAACACACATTAATAAACTATAGGTTAACACTTACCCTATGCAAGTTGTTAGTGCTATTACCTGAACTATGTCTTCTGTGTGGAGTAAACGGTCCAGTCCTTATTCTGTTTTTCCTTTGGCGCTTATTGAGGTCTTTAAAGCTTTCTTTGACTCTAAGGGTGGGGTAAGCTGAGTCTCAGCTCTTTCTGTTTCCAGCCAAGCACTTCTTTTTTTATTCCATCAGCGCAAAACCTCCGCTTATTAGGAAGGTCTCTCTTGCAGCAGTGTCTGAATGTACAAATTTTCTCACAGTCACAGCTGGAGTGGCTTAGAGTGGAGACAGGTCATGCTGGGATCTTTCACTTTGGCACCAATTAAATTCTTCTATGAAAGCAGAGGAAGAGGTATGAGTTTGAGTTTTAAAGTCAATAGAAGCTGCAGAGCACAGAGCAACTTGTCTTTTCGTGTGCTGTTCTTTGTAGATACAATATTGTTAAGAAGTGAAACTCATGCCTAGCCCTAGGGCTTAGTTGCCTGTCTGTGCTGTCAAATCTGTCCAACTAGGAGAAAAACATCTGAAAATAAGGCCCAAGAACGTTTTGAAGAATGTGCTACTAGGGTAAGCCTTGACAAGTCTTTGTAATGATCAAACTGGAACAGCTTAATATGCAATGTTTTAAACCAGTAAAATGATAGGTACTTCATGGGCTTTTTAAACCTTGCTGCTTAAGGTAATTCAGAGACCAAACTGGACCTCAGTGAGCCTGGGCATAATGACCATTGAAACTTCCCCAAAAAATGTTAGAAATGCAATGATACAGAAATACTAATGAGTTGGTGATGAACTTGCTCAAGAACTTAGTGATTCAGGACATGTGCTTTCTTTGGGCTTTTGTAGCATGTCCTGAAATTTCAATTATAGAACAGCTAATTTTTTGAATTTTTTACTCAGTGTTATTAGAAGCTGAAGCCTGGTTTATCATTTCCTTTCTTTTTGCCCACAAACACAGGCAAAATTTGCCTACTTTGGCTGTAGTTGCACTTTGAATTCTTAGGTTCATTCCAAACCTCAAGAAAAGCTGATGATTTAGTTGAAGTTCAAAAAAAGAACCCCATCAAGTCAGATCTAAAAGAAAAGCTTAGGGATTTTTTGCACAATTGATTGACAATTTGCAGTACTGCACTAGACCATGATAATTACCACTTAATTTTCTTCAGTGACATGGAAAACTGATTTTTTAAAATAGTTTTGCTACCAAGTTAGTGACTAGTTTCAAATCAAGAGAAGGAATCTGACTGTTCATCTGAATGTTTCACAGAAATTGGCCTAGTTTGCTCTGTATGGGTAGGAAGTTTGCTTCGAGAGCAAGTAGAGGAAATGCAATAAGTAGGCAAGTGGCATTTTGACTGGATTAGCCTTTGTTTAGTTCCTACTTTTTCTACCACAGAGTATGAATGTGAAGTGTGAGCTCACATGTGTGATATTTCTAACCTGAAGTTAGAATTAGTGGATATTTGCTCTAGAAGTATTTTCTCCCAGTGGAGAATTGATAGAACAATGTATGATTAATTTGATCAATCATAGCCAATACAGCTAAAATGATAAATATTGAGCACTTCATAGAATAACTTGTGATGCATCTGGAGATGATATCCCTCCTAAGTAATTGTTTGGATAATTGTGTTGTATAATGTTTTTGGATAATTATCTGAGTAATTAACATATTTAGAGAAACTGTGATTTTCTCTTACTGTATAATGATCATAAAAGTTACCAATTAATATGATAATCTATTGGTTTTGGTCAGTGAGTAATTTATTTTAAATTGCAGTGGAGGAAAACAGTGCTAATTCTCTTTTTGAATTAAACTGCTGTAGCAAATTTTGTGCACCAGCACTCACATTTGAACCATGCTGCCCTGTTTTCTGTTTTCTCTACCTTTAATTTTCCATGGAGGAGTTTAAAGCAAATGGACAGTTGTGCTTTATGGTTAAGTTCAGTGAGATCTCTGCAGTTATGTCAGCTTTATAGAGGTATGTGCTCAGCAGAGGTCCAGACTTCGTGCTTTGTCTCTCCTTTGTGTGAGGATTTTGATTTTGCTGTAATTGTTTTGGAATTAGATTGTGCTGTGGAATGAGTCATCTCCACAGACCATAGACCATGGGTGTCTTTGAAGTTTCTTTCTCAAATAATAGCTGCACTGTTTGCCTTTTTTAGTCTGTATTGATTATTGCTGTGGGGTGACAAGAGGTAAAGTAGCTGTGTGGTGGTGGTGCTGCCAGTTATCCTGGAGGAGCAGAGGAGGAGGGAAAGCTGGAAGCCCAGGTTCTCAGACATATATCAAGATCCCCCAAAAGCTTTTCTAAGTCAAGTTTACTGTGTTAAAATCAAAGTCAGTGGAAACTCAGCTGGGTAAAAATAAACGCAGGAAAAAAGTCATAGGGCTGACTTTGAAAAAGCCTTCAAAGTTTAGTCTAAAACCTCGTGCTGCAAGGTATAAAAATGAATGTACAGGAAGTATGAAGGAAAGTGTCTGGGAAGTTGTCCTGGTTTTGCACAGCTTTAAAAACATGGTGTCTATCTAATTCTCCAATTTACTGGCAGTGGGGAGACTTCTCTGCAGCTGAAGCAGATTACTTTTCCAGCATTACAAAGCCTGCTGTTTCATGGTCCACACTATTCAACACCACTTGGTTCACTTGAAATAAAAAATTACGATCTGAATCACTTGTTCACAGGAATCTTTTCTGTGGCTCTCCAAGCTATGTGCTTGTGCAGGAGGCAGGTGGGCAGCCAGGACTTGGGTGCAAGAGAGGGAGATGCTCTCCTCTCTGGGAGGTGTAAGGCCAGTTGGGCTGGAGGCATGTTAACTCCCACCCACCTCTTGCAACACTGAAAACCCTGCCCTACTCTCATAAGGTGCCTGGACCTGACATCCCTTTGTTGTGCGTTGCACTCCATCAGCAGAAGCTCCTGGTGCGGTGACAGCTGGTGGCTCATGGAAATATCTTCCTTGGAGTGCAAAGAGCAGGATACATCCTGCCTTGGCCCTGGAGGATGGGAGGTGGGAGCACCTCTGCTGCCTTTGCCCCACGGATGGTACCTGCCTGGCTCAAAAGTGATGATGCTGAAAGAAGGTGAGCACCTTCTGGATGCTGCCTTCTGCATGGAACATGCAGTGCTGCTGTTTCACGAGCACAGTGCTGTGTTCTGTCACCTTACAGTGTCACTGAGGTCCCCTGTAGCTGTGTGGCACAGGGTTGTACCAGCTTGCAGTCGCAACATGAGTTAGCTAACTATGAGTTAACCACTATGTGGACACATACCTAGAGATCTGGCATGTTTGGGTGGTAACTCTTCCCTGGACTGGTTCAATAAATAAGAAAAGGCAACCATATGGCACCGTGTATGCTGAAGCATAAAATACAACCATTTTTCCAGTAATATGAATAACTAAATTGCTATTGCCACATATTTATTTACTGTTTTATGCTCTCTGAACAGCTAAGGTTTTCCAGAAGAAAAGGTTTTAACAGAGAATGTAATCTAAGCACTGAGAGAAATAATTATATTCTTCTGCATTACTGCTAAGCTAAGCAGGTTTTAATTGTGTTTGAGTCTTTTAAATTTGCAATGTATTGAAAGTATTGATTCCTTCTTTTTGTAAGTATATATTTGTATGTGTGTATTTTTATATTCACTGAGTAGAAGTTTAGTTGCTAAATGAGCTAAAATCAACCTGTGAATTCATGGAAGTTTAATACAGTTACAATTTAATTCAGTTAATATGCACTCAGAGTCCCTCATGCTTTGATCCCTGCTGGCATCATCTATTTCTGATAACAGGGCAGTTGACTGAGCTATTGATGAATGATGGGCACAGTGGGACATCTGAGGATTTCTGTATAAAATCCCTTCTCTAGTTTCTATCTCAGTTCTTAACAGGGTTGTTACATACCTCAGAAACAGAATACAATTTTGAACCGATGGATGCCTGTTAATGCTTGATCCTCAGAAAAGAGTTGTGGAAACACAACTACCAGGATGGAAATCAAGAGAGTAAAGTACCAAAAAGGTACTTTCTAGGGTGTATTTTAGAGAAACATGTGGGTGTGTAGGGATAGGAAGGAGGAAAGCTAGAGAAAGGAAATCAGTGCATGTAATGCCTGTTTACAAATATCTAGCATTCACATAATGTTACCATGGAACTATAACTGAAATGCACTACCCTCTGTAATATTGCTTTGGATAATGCTGAAAGGTATTGGGGAAAACATAAAAAACTATTGGATGAAAGGACTGAGCACCAGTGTTCTGGCCTTCCTTCTGAAAGCAGAGGTATCCTTGTGAGCAACCACACCTCCACGCCTCCACATCCAGGTATCTCAGAGTCACACGGTCATGGTCATGGGGCTTCTGAGAGGGCTTCAGAACCCAACTGGAGGAAGCCAGGTGGGCTTTTCCAGAACTTCTTACACCTCAGAGAAGATTTGCTGTTGTACGAGGCAGAGGCTAAACTGACTTGTTTGAATTCCACTCGGTGTTGTGGATAATGAGGAGTATCCTGTCCACTTGGTAGCTGTTTCAAAGGCAGCCAGTGTCTCTGGAAATGCTGCAGTGACTACTAAAAGCTGGTGGTTACCAAAAGCTCTGAGAGGCTTTGACAAAAATGGCTTTCAAGTTCCAAGGAACTGGTACTGAATTCCCAAAGATATCGGCTCCCTACTTCTTTTTCCCCTGAGAAAGACTAATCATATGCTTGACCCTTCCCCTGTTTGTAAAAAGTACATGAAAAAATAATTGGATTGACAGTGTGGTATTCCTTCCTTCCTGTGCTGATAGGATAATACAAACCCCTCAGAAGCATTCTGATAACATTCAGTAAAGCTAATTTAATAGTAATTGAATTCTTGAAAGTTCTCATTAGGATGCTAAAAGCAAGCATCTGTGTAATATGAGTATGGTCAGTGTCACAGAGGAGCATGGGGAACTGATGTTGAAGCTGCCTGTTCTTCATACAAACATGACTACTTATTTTGCTTCTTAGTAACTTACTGCAAACGTATTTGGAAGGGTTGCACTGGAGAAAGAAGAGGGAGAGAGAAAAAGTGTTCACGTTGTTTTCTTTGCCATAAACCTATTGGTGTATGTGCAGCTGTGTATATTCTCAGCATATACTAGGCCTGATCAAAAGGTATTGTACTCCCTCTAGCTTAAATTCAGTCACTTTATGTTGTGCTGCTGGTATTGTTCCAGTTCATCATATGCTTAGATGACTCAGAGTGCATGCATTGTGGTATTTAACAGAATATGTTTTGCTCTTTTTAAATTAGTCTGCAGAGTATGATGTGAAATACAATTCACAATTAGCATTTCAGCACTATTAAATCCAGCTTGAAGTGTTTTGATGGAAACAGCAATCTGTTTTATTATTCAGATTTCCCTAAACAAAGCAAGTGTATCAATAGCTAATAGTATATATTATACAGAATTAAGTGTTGTCTTTCAAATACAATAATATTTAAGGATTGTTCTTTCATAAGCCACTAGAAGTCAAAGAACCCAGACTCACCCATTCCAACAGTGCTGAATCATAGCAGGTTTGATATGTTTTTGCTTTATCTCCGTCACTTTGCTCATAACGTACAACAGCCAGATGACAGAAAAACTAAGTGAGCTGACTGACATGGTGCTGGATTGTTTTTGTAAGTGAGATAGTCAGAGTTGTTGGCATGTCCATGTTGATTGTGAACCCCTTCCATGTTTGGCATTAAAAGTGATGATCTCCGACAAGGCCTCAGGGACAGAAGAAACCCCAGCTGAGCTGGAAGAGCTGAAGAGAAGCACATATATGCATTTTAGAGGGATGCAAACTGGGTTGAAATAAAGGAGGCATGGCTCTGAAAAAATGCTACAAATAGAAGAAATGGAGATGCATGGGGTAGAAAAACAAAAGAAAAATGAAGTAGAGAGGGGGTTCGTGTGAACCAGTGAGAAATAGGAAAAGAAGAATGATCTAACTGACCACCCCTGAAAAGCAGTGTGAAAATAAGATGGCAGGGATACAGCAGGGTCATCAAATAAAGGGCAGAGGTCAGCAGGACATTGCTCTTTGTCGCTCTCTCATTAGCACCACCATGTGCTGTGATGTTAATGCAGCAATGTGTCTGAGCAGTAATGCAACCAGGGCTGTCTGAAGATCACACATACTACATAGAAAATCTCTCTCCATCTAAGATTGCCTGTGCAGACACAATAAATGTGGTGCCTTGTGGAAATTTTGCACTAACCATGCCTATGTGTATCTTGTAGAATTTGCAAAGTATTAAATCCTTGTATATCTCTTTTTTAATCTGCTGAGCAAAAATATGAGATGTAACAGGCAGTCTATTCAGCTGAGTTGTGTCTGCCATCTGGACTGGGGGTTCTTTTCTTCAAGCCAAGATTCCTCTACCTATGACATTTCAGATGGTTTCAATCAAATGGTTCAGTCAAATAGTGCTTAAAACTGTGCTGATGAGGTTTTTGCATCCTCCTGAAAAATTTATTTTACTGGCTTAACCAATACCAAAAGCTTGTCAAAGCCCTTTTCTCTATCTAAACTTTCAGTATTTTTTCTGATTCATAGAGAACATCTTTTTTTTTTTTTTTTTTCTGTTTTGTGGCTTGCAAGAGTTCTTCCTCAGATAAAACAATTCCAATAGTTTCAATATTTTTTTACCCAGAGATCAAATCTCTTTCACTTTGTTTAGCATTCTTCTCTGGGTTCTCTTTTGATTGTCTACGTCTTTCTCGAAAAGTGATACCCAACACCTGACACATCAGACCTGAGACTCCAGGGCTGGTGAAGAAAGTACAAAAGAAGATTATTTTGTACCTATTACAGATTATACTCTTGTTTATGTAAGGAATGTAAGCTCCCAGTATAAGGAGCATTCATTTCCATAGCAGTAGATCAATGCTGAGTCATTTTCTGTTTGCATCCTCCAGATGTTTTCCAACATGGCTGCTGCCATGGTTAGTTGTTTTCTATGTTGTATTTGTTTACACTTTCTAAAGCTAGAATTTACACCTAGTGAATTACATTTTTCCAGACTATTTCTCCAGTTTGTCAAGAACATCTTGCATTTAATGTCTCCCAGTATTTTCAGCCCTGCACATCCTTTTCTCATCTAACGAAGCATGACCTCTGTTATACTTGGGTTATCAAGAAAATTTCCAATGTACAAGGCCCCATTATTACTGACCAGTAAGTAACCCTACTGGGAATCTAATTCCCTTGCTGACCTTTCTGAACCAAAGTGGAGAGAGAAGATTCACTTTTGATCCTAACTAAAGCAATAATGTAATTGAATGCAAGGAAAATTCTAATAAAGGGAAAGAGATAAGAAAAAAATGGAAATTATTGTTTAAGTGGTAAGATGCAGTTTTGCTTTCCAGTAGTTTTAGCAGCTAAGTAGCTTGTAACTATTCTCTGTCTTCATTTGCTTTTAATTTTGTCCTTATAATTTCTTTTGACTATAATGTTGCAGTTCAACCAGAAGGAACTGACAGACTTACAAATTCCTAAACCAGCAAAATCTGTTTCCTAGCTCTAACTTTGAATGAATAATTGACAAGCCCTGAATAGGATTCTCAAATCTTGAAATCACAGAATGGTTCCAACCCCCTGCCATGACACCTTCCACTAGACCAAGTTGCTCAGGGCCCCATCCAACCTGGCCTTGAACATTTCCAGGGATGAGGCATCCACAGGTTCTCTGGGCAACCTGTTCCAGTGCCTCACCACCCTCACAGTGAAGAATTTTTTTCTTACGTCTAACCTTAACCTGCCCTCTTTCAGTTTGAAGCCATTCTCTCTTGTCCTATCGCTGCATGTCCTTGTTAAAAGTCCCTCTCTAGCTTTCTTGTGGCCCCTTTGGGTACTGGAAGGCTGCTCTGGAGCTTTCTCTTCTCCAGGCTGAACAGGCTAAACTCCCCTCAGCCCGTCTTCTGATCACCTTCTTCGCCCTCCTCTAGACTCATTCCCAGAAGTCCACATTCTTCTTGTGCTGGGGGCCCCAGAACTGGACACAACACTGCAGGTAGAGGTCTCACAAGAACAGAAGGGCAGAATCCCTGTCATCTTCTGACCTGCTGGCTGTGCCCAGGACATGGTTGTTCTTCTGGTTTGTGCGTGCACGTTGCCAGCTCACATCCCGCTTCCCATGCACTGACACCCCCAAGGCCTTCTCCTCAGGGCTTCTCTCAATCCCTTCTCTGCCCAGCCTGTGTTTGTGCTTGGGATTGCCCTGATCCACGTGCAGGACATTGCACTTGGCCTCGCTGAACTTCATGAGGTTCACACAGGTCCACCTCTAAAGCCTGTCAGGGTGCCTCTGGATGGCATCCCTTCCCTATAGCACATGACCACACCACACAGCTTGGGATTGTTGGCAGACTTGCTAAGATCTCATCCAATCCCATGGACTATGCCACCAACAAAGAGGTTGAACAGTGCTGTTCCCAATACTGACCCCTGAGGAACACCACTCGTCACTGTTCCCTGCTTGGACCTTGAGCCATTGGTTGCAACTCAAAAAAATTGAGTGTCACCATTCAGTAAATCTCTTATTCACCAAGTGGTCCATGATCATGAGGGCTTTTGCAGATTGAGAACCTGAGTTTCTGCAAAGTATTTTTTGATGTCCTGCAACCATGTAAATGCAACAACAGAGCTCATTATAAGATTGACCTGGACTCTGAATTCAGTAGAAAGATAACACAAGACAACATGAACTGCCACAATTAGGGTGACAATTAAAACCCTATGATAACTCAAATATAAAGTATCAAAAGAAGATACCACAGCCTTGAAGCATAGAAAAGATCAAGTGTCTCAGAAAACAGATAAAAAATTAAAATTGATATCATGGAACAGCTGGCTATAGTAAATAGTATATGAAGAAAGAATGAACATTCTTTATCTGCATTGTATGACACAGACCAAAATGGGCTGCAGCTCTGAGCATTTCTGAGGTATCTTTGAGGTATACTCTCATACTCCATACTCTTCCCCTGCTGAATTTTTGTTTAGATTCAACCCTTTAGAGGATTCTTGGAGTGTGTTTAATGTATTAAGGATGTTTTCCTCATAACGGTTAAAGCCTGTGTTTAGCGTCCTGTGGACTAAGGAGCCTCCAAGGATATGGCCAAGGAGAGAATTTGCCCTTTCTGTTTGATAATTGAACAGCCTGATACAATGAGAAGCATGTACAGACTCTAAGTTTAAAAAATTTGTTTGTTATTAGTAGTAAATTGGATGAGGCAGTTCTCTAGGTCTCAGAAATAGAAATATATCAACAAATCGAAAAACAAACAACTAGCAAACTTGTGTTACTGTTACAGTCACCTTGTTATTTCATCCTTATTATTCTTCTGGTAGTGTCCTGTGAAGCTTTTCTTCCTTGTCCCTGCCCTGCAGAGTCAGATAGTCTTTTGGGTAGAATCTCTTTAATGTATTCTGAGCCTTCAAAATATCAGGTGCTTTAGTCCATGCTAATGATTTGACCTCCATCTATCAGTGTGGAGAGAGTGACACCTCTGCAGAGCAACTTTAGGGCATATAAGGTGAATGAATTGCTGCCTTAGAGGTGTGTTTGGCTTTCCCATCCCCTTCTCCAGGTTAGGAGAGACTGAGTGCACGCCTCTGATCTCCACCTCACCTTGCAAGCTGTTCACCTTTCTCTGTTTAATAGATCTAATTATTCATATTTTGGATTCTGAGATCCAAAGCCCTTTTGCTTTTAAAGCCTGCTAAATGATTGCAATAGCCTTGTGCTGAAGAATGGGGAGGGTGGAGAAAACAAAGCAATTATACTACTCATAGGGCGGAGAGTCTTGCACATCTGACAATATATGTATAATAGTAACAAGGTAGTAAACAATGTATATAAAGTAAGAGTAAAAAGACTAAATAATAAAATGTATTCCCTCAGCTCTGAGGCTGCATTTCATTTGGGGCATTAATTTTCCAGAATTATCTGAGTGGCTACTTACACTGTCATTTTCAAAATGGCTTTGCTATTGCAGTAACTTCGGTGGAGAGAGACATTTGTCTCCTAATCTGCATACTCTATGTGTGTGAGCATTACAGGGCATGTAGGTGAATGGGGGAGCTATTATATATTATTATAATATAAATCAAGTGCAAATTAAAACCTGAGGTAAGAGTATTTCTTTGCCTAAGTGCTCCAGGGCTCTGGGGCTGAGTGCCTCCGGTTATGTTTTCTTGTGCTGGAACTTGGCTTGTGAAAACTTTGTTTGCCAGCTTAACATTTTTTGCCTCCTAAAGGAGGCATCCTACTAACCAGTAGGCATGAAACATGTTTTTTATCCATCCTCCAAAGCTGTGAGGTTGTCAGGGTTTGTCCCACAGCTGGTAAAGAAAAACTTGCTCATAACAAATCCTTTGGAGTGAACCCGTTTGCTCCCTCTGCTCCTGAAGAACTCCCCAGTCCATTCTTCTCAGCTTCCTCAGCTGTGATCTCCTTTATCGTGATACTAAACAACATACTGTTTTTAAGCTTTCACTTCTCCAAGCAGCATTTTATGACAGTCTGCAGTGCAACCATTTCCTTCATTTTACTGGATTGTGATTTTTAATACTGGGGGGATAAGTGTGCATAATACAGCAAATAATAAATATTCTAATTTTGAGATTAATCAGCTTCACCGCTCATATTTTTTGGACTTATTCTTAGTGTTTGGACTAATTCTGCATGTATGAATAAAGGCTAAGTGCATCATCTTTATTTTTTGAGCCACTGCTTGTTATAATCCCTTGCTAAAAGGGATTTTTTTCCCCTGTTTTTTCTGGTTGATACAAAATTTAGGATTCTTAGGGACTCTGCAGACTTTTAGTTTCCTAAATTGATTCCTGAATAAAGACCTGCCTGCAAGATATAAAATATCTTGACTGTTTTTTCTTCCTGTTTTGCCTGGTTTGTAATGACTACACTTAAAGTCTTGGTGCATACTCTTAGTTTTTCCATCCCATAATGTATTGCTGCAACAGCCTCTGACTAAGAGCATCATTTTTATTCACCTTATAGCATATTTGTGTGAATGTTCCTTCAGTGCTTCCACTTCTTGATGACTTCTTAAGTGCATTCATTGCCTTCCTCTTTCTGTATCTGATGCCCTTGGCATTTAATGCTCTTCATTCTGTAATGTTATCTGGTTACTGGGTGTTCAACATACACGGTGTACAGGACACACAGTTTGCACTTAATTTCTGGCTTGTCTCTAGTATCTACACTTTTAACAGGCTGTCAGCTCCAACAAAATTTTTCCAACAAGTTATTTTTCACTAAAGTTGATTTTGGTTCGACTTGGTTCTGATGAAATTCTCAACCCTTCAGGAGTTGTACTATGGACTGATAACAAAGGTACATTCTTTTCTCGGTTGTGGAAGTAAAAACTGGAGAGGTTTCTGAAAAAAAAGTTTCTCACTTCAAGAAAGCATTTGTATTTATAAATAGTAAAATTTTGTGTAAAACATCACTTTTGATAAAATCTAATTGAGGAAAATCTCTTTTTCAGTCTTATTTGTAATGAAATGCTGTGGTTTCTCATTTAAAATTCTTCTTATTTTCACAACCTCTATCCTGAACATAATATTAAATTAAAATCTGAACAAAAATATGCATTTTTTGAAGTGGAACATATTTATCCAATTATTTTTGTTTTATTAAATTTCCTTACAAATAAAATTCAGCTTTTCCCTTTGTCCCTATCATAATGAAAACAAATCTGGTGTTTTCCAGTAGAACAGAAAGTCTGTGTTCAGATCAGCATGCACCGACTTTATTTGCTTAGCATTGTAGGTTAATTTTATTTGTCATGCTATGTCGAGTAGATTCAGCATTAAAATGGTGACTGTTTTTGGATATATATGTCAGCATTTGAAAAGAGGGAGAGATTTTGCCCATAGCTACAGTCTTTTCTGGATTAGTAGCTCCTGACTATGTGGTTACCAATGTGTCTTCAGTGTATTGAAAGTTCCTTGTGTGATTTTTTTCTGCTCATAATGTTCAATCTACTGCTTCTTTTATTTATATTTTCATAGTTTACATAGATGCATAAAAGACTTTATTCAACTTTCTGTTATTTTTCTGTAATGGAAAGCAATTTATAAGTGATTGCACCAAATTTCCATTGATATTATTAGTGATCGACACAGTGGAAAAGAAATTACCAATGGAAAGAGATATGTGATGAGAACCGGAGATAGTAATGTGCAGCTTGACAAAGAACTCTGGGTTTTGGAGGTCTAGTTAAAAATTGCAGTATTTGGAAGGTCTGAAAATAGAAGAAAATATTTAGTACAGTAGATGAATGTGTCTTCATCTCATTGAAGTAATTAAAGGCCTGGCCCATTGAAACCGCTTTTATAAACCTGGATATTGGAGTAGGGAGTATCCAGCCATGACATTACGGGTGATATTATGACACATCAAAAATAACCTGGGCCTCTTAGTGATGTATTGCCTTATGTTTGTCTTTACAGTTTCCCACTTTTCAGTTTTACATATCCACTTGAAATTTACATCTGCATTTTTATGTAAGTCTTGCTTGTAATAAAGGATTCATGACTTTCAGTGGAAAGCAGGAATCTAGTTCTGGCCAAAATAAAGCTGACATCAAACCCACTGTCTCTCTTCTCTGCTTTTGGAGTTTGCTTGTAATATTAGGAAGTCAGATATCAGTCAATGCAATGAATGAGGATGACCATGAATCTAATAAAAGTAAATTTTAAGCCCTTCATTGGAAAAATATAAACCTGGGTTTGGGAAAGGATTAAGAAAACTGCCCTTGAAAGAACAGTCCTGTGTGGGAAGCTCTGAACTAAGAGACATGTGATAGCTTTTGTTTTAACTGCTACTTACCAAAACTTACTGTTTCACACATTGGGAGCCTGGTGCTGCCTTTCAAGTCATTGTGCCAGACCCTGTGGTTCCAGACCTCCACACTCTCGGTACAATTATGGATCCCCCATTTCACATGCTTTATTGAAAACGTCTTGCACATTTCCACCAGAATCCACAGTTCGGTGGAATGCAAGTTTTAGTTGTTTCAGAATTCACCATGGCTTGAAAATTATCATTCCAAGATTCTAAGGCATAGAGGTATCATAGATTTTGCTGAAGTTCATCCTTACAAAATGCCACCTATTAGGATGAAGTCACTTAACCTTTCCAGGCTATTTCTCACTATTTTTAGCATTAACATTCTTAGACTGATGGCTGGAAAATGAAGGTACAAACTGAAACAAGAATATTTATCTTCAGCTTTTGCTTTTTCTCTCTATTATGTCCTGTGGTGGTGCTCTTTGTGAAGAGGTCTGGGGATACATTCTCCCACACGCACACACTGACTTTTTTCTCTTCAATACCTTCAGTTATGAAAACTACTAGTTCCTACAATGCATGGTTTTTAAAACAGAGTGGCATTGGGACAAGTGGAAGCCACTGGTAATGAAGTATCCAGAGAACTCAGGCCACACTGCAATTCCATGGCTGTGCAAAGTGTTGATTGACAGGAAAATAATGCTTGCTAAATGATAGTCTGGTTTTCAGAGAGTTACGTTTACTCGAATAAAACCATGATTTTCGGAACAAAGAGCAATCAAAGGCCTTTCATTTTGAATGTTTATTGTGGAGCTGTTCTTTATGTTTACTGTTCCATTGTATATTTTGTTAAAAAGTTGGTGTCTTTAACAAATTATATTTTCTCTCTTCCTTTTTTTTTCATGCCTAGACATTTAATACAGGCACTAGAGCATAGATTTCAAAAAAATTTGCCATTGCTCTGACATGAATCATATTTTATGAGATAAAATAGCTATGGTTTGACTGCAAAGAACAGGGAAAACAACAGTTGAAAACAACACTGCCCCTTTGTAACCTGCACTATTAAAACCCCTACCTAGAAAGAAATTTCATGGCTTTTTGCTTAGATTCCTTTAGCAATGAAGAAATTCATCAGATTCTGTGCAAAGATTTAGCCACTAAAGTACTTGTTGACTCAGTGGTGCTATTTGCATATTTTACTGTTTAGGAGCACAGGATGGTATTTTTCTTCTGAGGAAGTAGTATAGATTTTCTCCCCTGTTTAATAATGTCCTTAGCCTGGTATCATCAGGTGTCTTCTCTCTACATCCTTTGGTCACGTCCTTAGTGGTCACACTGAAGTTTTAGCGACCCATAATTTCTCTGAGTCCACAAGTTCATTGCCAACATGAAACCACATAAGTCAGTTCTTACTTCAGAGTTCAGTGTTTTTCTGCATTCCTAGCCAAATCAGTTCAAGATCAGAGTGTGGAAAAGTTGCATACCTGAAAGAGACTGCTCTCTAACATGTTTTTCTCCAAGTTTTGAAATTCAGAAAGACAAAAAGAGCTGCAGAAATTCCTTTAAATGGTGTGCTCTAACAAGGAAAGAACTCCTCAGGAACTCTGAATGATAAAATTGCAAAGAATGCCTGGTGAGAGGCACAGGCCCCTAGGGAGTATTTGAAAGGCACATGCAAAGCAAACACGATGTAAAAACTTAGATTACAAGGTTTCTTGTGTTTGTTTTCCTTTCTTAAAGAAGTGAGAAAGTATTTTGAAATATTATGCTTCACTTCAGACTTTGCTGAGGCATTGGCAGAGAGGCAGCAACTGGACAGCCAGCCTAACCCTGGGAGCTGCACTTTAAGTTGAACTGGGTATAGATTTTTTTTTACTGAAATAGAAGTGTTTTCCTTGTAATTCTACAACAATTTTTCGTTAGATAGCAATCCCTTTCTTGACTGTTTTTGCCTTTCAGATGTGTTACTTTTCAGCACTTCACTGCATGAATATTTTACATTTTTCTGTTTCTGATTGTATTGTTCTTTCCTTACTGTTAGCCAGAATTTACTATCAGGAATAGACAGCAGAAACTTTTGATGCCATTGAGAGGCTGAAGATATCCTGATCTCTATTGCAACCCCTTATAAATTCTTATCCTCTTCAAATTCACTTCGTCTCCTTGGCCAATTTGCAGCCCAGTGAGCCAATTTTTCAGTTATTTCATATTTCTGCACTTTAACCTTTGATGAAGTGCTTGGCTAAATGCTCTTTGAAGGTGCAAGTACTTCATTCTATTTTTGCCAAATACTGTAGGATTGAAAACTCTGCAGAGCAAGTCAGGCTGTTTTTAACTTTTGAATAGTTTTTATTTTTATTTATACATAGATGCTTTTCTCAACAACAAGAACAAGAAACAAATTAAGGGCTTATATATCTATCACTTGCAAAATTATACTTGAATTAAATGTCAGGATTAATTCTTGGGCCAAGAAAATCCCATGGAGACAAAGAAAAAGGTCAAATTTTTCATATCTTCTGCACAAAAAGAAGGGCAAGAGCACAGCTGAGGTGCAGAGAAGGGCACGGCTGGATTCTGCCGGAGAGGCAGCTGATGCCAGGCCAAGGCTGCCGGTCCCTGATGCCAAGTGCAGGACCCTGGGCTGTTGGCCTCCGGCAGCTGCTGCAGTCTAAGTGTTTAATGATAGCAGTGGCCACAGGGGCACAGCCCCACTGGGAGCTGCACGGTGGGTGCACTGCAGCTTCACAGGGTGTTTGCTTCCTGGCGTGTGTGGAGCAACTTCCAATAGCTGTGATTTCTAGTGACAGGTTTCCTAAGAAGTTGGGAGACAAAGTCAGGACTCTTTATGCAGAGCTGATGGATCTGAAGGGAGATTCCCTGTGGTGGGCTATGGCAGACCCCTTTTGGAGGTCAGATCTGGCTCTGCTGCCTGTTCTTGCCCTGTCTGGGGCTAAAGAAGTTCAAGGCAATAGCACAGAGCTAAGAGTGGGAGGCTGATGCGTTTGAGGAGGAGGTGTGCTCTTCTCCTGTGCTAAAGACCTCTGGGAATAGAGACCTCAATGATAGTCACAGCTTTTAAGTTACCTCTGATGCATTTAAAAACATGCTAATTGAATACTGAAGTTATTTATAAATTAATATATTTGATCCTAAACCTACCTGAGGCCCGTCTTGCCTGTCTCCCCAAATGCCAAGTGTCAGTGCCACAGAATAATGATCAAGCAGTAGGGAGAGCTGCTGTATTTCAGCTGGGGAGAAGGAGGATATGACAAGGCTGGGCTATGCTCCCAGAAGTCTAAACTAGCAAGAACTATCACCATCACCAGTCCAGGTGCTGCTCTCCAAGCCTGAGCATGGAAGAGTTGCGCTGGACTATTGAATCACCTCCATGCTTAATGTTAAGCCCACGCTTCCTGTTGATATTCTGAAATGTAAACATGTGCCAAAGGCATGTGCATCCTTTTACTCATGAGATGGGCTCCAGTTTCTGAAAATAAATGCTTTGCATACTGTTGCCAGTGTATGAACCATGTAAAAATTGTCTTGCCCTGGATCCATCGATACTCTAGAACTTACCTGTCAGTCCCCTGTTGAGAGCACCCTCACTCTCAGCTGCATTTGTCCCTTAATATAGTTTCTTTTCCCATAATAGATTTGGTGCTTTTTTCCACCACAGTCAGTGCGTGGGAAGGATGGGGAAGGATAGGTGGAAAGGCTCTGGCACTTTTGCTGAGGGGTTTCTTGTCATCCACAGGGTTGCACCACTGTCACACATCTTGGAATTCGTTCAGCTGCATTCTCCTGTGGGACGTACTTTCCTATATTCTCTGTGTCAGATAACTTGATCATTGGAGAGATATTTGCTCCCAGGAAATTTTGTCTGAGATCTGGGATACAGCTGATTAAGCAGCTGCACTTGACCTAACGAGACTTGTGGAACTCAACTGCTGCAGTTCTCAGCAGCACTTCCCAAGCACACTGCCACAGTTTTAGTTTGTATGTGTTAAACCAGATCTTTGTTCAAGAGTGACTTCAGAATATGTTCAAGATTCTGGAATGATTTGTCTTTCTCTCTGGAATCAAACTGTGTCCCATCTTCCCTAAAAACATCCTAATTCAATTATTCTGATGAAGAATCACGGACATGGTGGCTATCAAAGCTTGTGTCTGAAGCTTGTTCACTGCCTTGCATCCTGAGACAGAACCAAAGGAATCCCAGCACAAGGATGGCTGTTGGGAGGGAGGAGGGGAGGGAGACACTGAACAGAAAACTGAGATTGAATGACAGAACTGGTATTTTAAGGAGATGGTTTAAAGGATTTAAAATTTTGCTGAGTCTCATGTAACAATAGGGGTTATAAAAAGAAATTATAAATCACTATGTTTTCATTATTTGCTGTTGGTCCCACTGGCTTTTGTTGAAAGTAAATATTCATAGTTATTTTTGGTACAGCCCCAAAACAATATCTTACAGTAAGGCATTGTTCTTATTACAATTTTAGAGTGTTTATGAAAACGAATCAATTAGTTAGCTGGCAGAATTGAATTTCAAATGTGAAATGAGCCACCTGTGTTAGGTATAGCCATACATAGAAATTGCGTGCACTCTGCCATAAATTACACAGGCGTTCAATGCTGAAATGCATTTCACTGCATTTGAAAGATTTGAAAATCCTTTAATTTGCATCTTTGAAAAATGGCTAATAATTCAGACCTATTCCATGGAAAATATGGCTAGAAAGAAATACATAAATACCCTAACAAGGAAGCTTTTGTCACTATTTTGCTATTGCTAAACAAGCTAAAATTTTACCATAAGAAGATCTGTGCAGGTAAATCTTCACCCCCGTATAAACAGCTCTAGATGGGCAAACAGATCAACTTAATACTTTTCAAATTACACAGACTAATGATGGATTTTAGGCCTCATTATTCTAGAGAGGTCTATTTAATTCTATTTTCAGTGAAAATATTCTGTAGTCAGTAATCTCTTGCAATACTGACTCACCAGCAGTAACCTTAATTCCCTCATGTGTTTGTCCATTTTCCCTCTTTTCCTACATTCCAAATGAACAGACAACTCTCAATAAAATGAAAAGTCTGTTTCCTGAACAAATCTTCATTTCTTTAAGAAAAAAAAAAAAAAAGGAGCTATTTTTTCTGGGGTTGATACAGAAGAACCTCCAATATGACATAGCTGAAAATTAATGTGCTGATATATGCAGAAGAGGGAGTGCATTTTTGACAGGCTGTGTTTCAGTCAAGAGCAGAGAAATAGGCAGCGGTATATAGAGCGGAAAGCAGTTTGCAGCAGTGCAGGAAACCATGGTGATCTCTTAGGGTGATGTCCCTTGCCATCCTTGCTATCTCAGCATCTAATCTGTCATGGTTCATGAAGCAACATTTTAAAACCAGCAAGATATCTTCCCACCATTGTTCCCACTGACAGCTCTCTTGGAATCTCCCAGCTCAACTGTTGGAAGCCTCTTTCTAACTTCAGGCCTGAATATATTAAAGAACATAACATAATGTAAGGATATAAAAAATTACTGTTCCTGATCAGCCTAGAGCTCTTTCCAAACAAGCAGTCCATTTCTGCTGCAGTCAGAGTCAGGTGACTCTTCTGCAGGAGCACTCGAGCAGAGCAAACAAAATGAGTCCCTGGTATATTCTCCCCACTCTTTTTCTTTTTGCCCCTGAAGAAAGACATTGGTTTGAGCAGAGGAGTCCTGCAGACTGAATGCAGCCTGTGGTCCAGTTGGGCAATACAGTCCTGTGTATTAACTGTGGAAGAAATTGCTCTTCTCAGACTATACCATATAGCCTTTCCTTTCCCAGAGGCCAAGTGGTGATTTTCTTGCTGACACTGAGTGCTATCTTATTTCTAGGGGAGTACCACTGAGACCGTGAGCAAGTCACATAAGTAAGGGAATCTTAGATGTGAATTTTGTATTCTGAGTTCAGAATTTATTTCACTCAGCATGTTGTAGCCTCCCGTCTTTCTAAAAAGGGTCCCTCTTTTTATGCCACACTGTGAGGCTAATTATTCTCAATTTATTTGCATAGCCCTGCATTTGCCATCTATTATTCCAGAAATATAAAATGATCTAAAATCTTTTATATCTGGCTGCACTACCTAATTATTTCTCATTTGTTTTTATTCTCTTCCAATTTAGTATCATCTGCAAAGTTGGAAATCGTGTTTTCATATCATAATTAGACCTCTAAGAACCTAAGAAAGTTGCTTGGTGAATAAGCCTGCAAAGGGCTTGGTTTTTTCCCCTCTTCTATTTTCATTTTAATGGAGATTTAAAGTGAGACAATAAATTAGAAATGCATGAAGTTATAAGCTAAAAAAATTTAAGTTGTTTGCCTGTGGGCCATAATGCTTCAGCAACCAGAACTGATAGGAAGAAGTAGTTATGATGAGAAAGTTGGTTAGGAATGACTGATAAGGAGGTGGAAGATGAGCTGACATGTGCCCAACTGTGCTGCATTAGAAGATGTATTTATTTGGATAGTGTATTGCTGGTGTTAGGAGTGCAGAAGTTCCTCTTCTGCTGTAGCTATATGTAGCCAACGTGCAGAGGGAAGTCAATAAGCAGCTGTGACTGGGATGCAGATGTAATTCTTTACCTTAAGCAAGTAGTTTCCTACCCCCAGCATTAAAGATTATCCCACCTTTAAAATATGGCTTATAGTGCTTCCTGCACCTCAGAGATACACGTATCTCACACTGAATAACAGAGAAGATGTTAACACATTTACAGTATGAGAGAAGAGGGCTCCTTTAATTATGTTTCTTAGCATAATGCAGCAGAAATCAGCCAGTTTGACATTTTCTAAGGCCAGAAAGGCAGAGCAACTCAGGAGCCTTTGCTTCAGTCATCTGTATATCTGGCAGTCTCTATCTTAAATAGAATGAGCACCATATAGCATCTGTCTTTTTATGTCTCCCTTTGGCTCTAGTTGTAGCAGTTAATGCATTGTTTCAAGATGTTACAGAGCTGTAGGCAATTCAAACCAGGTCCCTTCCAACCCAAACTACTCTATGATTCTGTATTTTTTTCAAATGTGTAGAAACAGAATAAAAGGTTAACTGTCCCATAAACAAACAAGCAAAGCACACAAAAGGTCTCTCTCCACTGTTCATATTCCATTCTGTGTTCTTCTGAACAAGACTGATGTTGAGATCTGCAGCCCTCTCAGAAGAGGAGCAAATCCGATGGACCAACCCAGTACAGGATCAGCCCTGAGGCCACAGACCCTGTTCAGATCCTGGATTACTCTTCCTCTTCATGTCCACGTAGAAGAGATGATGTTCTGATTCCTGCACTATAGGCACATAACCATCCTCAGCTGATTTCCAGCAAGGAATCACAGAGTGTTGGCTGTGTGAGTTCACAGGCACCTGAAGAGTGAAGCTCATTTTCCAAGGACACTGCCATTAGTTGTGGGTTCAACAAAGGCTATTGGGAATGAGACAGGCCAAGCGATCACACATGTGGAATCCATCTGACTTCCCCAACTATGTCAGTCAAGAACAGCCCTTTCAAGTTCAGAACAATTGCGCTGGTGACATTATTGTCATATGACACAAGAGATCAGAGTCATGTCAGACCTGCCAGAAGGAACAGATTTTAAAATTGCTTTCTCTGGTGTTTTTAGCCCCCACTTTTTAGGCACATTCAATTACAGGTGCAACTTAAGTCATTTATATGTCTTCCTGACTGACAGATATATTGGTTAATGTCCTAGCTGCAAAATTATGCCCACAGGTATGTGCAGCTGTTGTTCTGAGCTGTTCCTGAGAAGGAATGTGTAGATACGGTACTTTAGCAACTATATCTTTTCTCTGTAGGATGTTGAAAAGAAAACACATTTTTTTAAAAATCCAATTGATCCTAATAGGATAAGATATTTAAATGTAGTTATTAAATATCATCTCTGCAGGACAAGGTTAAGGGCATTTGTGTAATATAACTTCATATTTTTCCCTAAATCTGTCAGATATTACTCTTAATTGTAGCTTCAACTGTAAATTTACAAGATTTGGAGTGGCTTGGTTTTAGATGCTGACATTCCTGCAAAAGCAATGATGTTGCTGGGTGAGTGAGTCATTTATCTTGAGAAGTAAAAATGTTCATGAAAAGGTTGCAGTGAATACTCTAAAGTCTGACTCTGTTTCTGTAGAGATCACACTGAATATGGATTAAATTGTTCTTTGATTGCATGGTTAGTCTCCTAAATCTAACATAGACTTTCTATTCCTTCTTGAGATGACTCAAAGATTTCAAAGGGAGTTAATTAATTAAAAATTACAGATTTCAGGAAAAAGGCTATTAAACATTAACACATGCCTATTAAAAAAAAAATCTGGAACATTTTCAAGCATACCCAGTATTTCTTTAAATATTCAAAATAATTCACAGTGAAACCCAATACGTTACAGCAATCTGGATGTTATTCATATGTGATTGAAGTGATAAGGGAACTCTAAGAAATTGTACAAAAGAAAAAAAAATGGAAGAGGGACAAAGACACCTGAAAATACCATCTAAATGGTATAATTTTAAAGCTTGGAAATATGAACTTGATTTTTGTGATGAGAAGCCACATCTTAATAAAGGATTGTCAACAGAGTTCTCTGTTTTCATATCCACCAGTTTACCACAGCTCATACTGTTTGTGAGACAACACTGAAATGTGGATAAGGCAAGCATGGATGTACATAATGCCATTTTTTAAAAAGAATCAGCACTCTGTTGTTTCCCTTATACCCTAACTTGTAATAGCATAAATGTTCCCTTAAAGTCCATGGTCCATAAACTGACTTTGAGATAGTAAAAAAACTGAGTTCAAAGGGAAAACCTAAGGCGAGACCCCTCCTTAAATCCAGTGTGCCCTAACTGTGAAAATCTTCCAATACTGGCTTGACCCAACAGAGTCCTCAGTGTCTCATTTTCCTCCTTCCCATTTCTCATTGAGCCAGAATAACTCCCATGCCATCCCTGAGGTGGTGACAGTGCTGACCATAACCCTTCCAAACCCACGGAGGAGGTGAGCATCTGTGGGCTCTTGTGCCCCATCTTTTCTACTGTGATCAGTACAGGTACCTTGCTGTTCAGTGCCTGGTGAAAAGGTAGCACAGAGCTGTTTTCTGTAGCAATGACTGGTCCTAAAATTCCAGCCTGTATTGCTCCAGCCCCCTCTATCCGGCACTATCAAAAATATAAGTTGCTGTAGAGAGCACTGAATATCTAACTTTCTAAATGTTTTATCTGCAAATGGCGTTCAGTGTAATTAAGGAGGAATTATAACAAATTCTCACATTATGCCTGGATTCAGTAGAGAGGGCTGTAGAGTAGTTTTGAAGAAATTAGTGTGTTCTTAGGCTATTTGTGATGGAAGTTCCTTCAGATTTCATGGCTTTGTCACGCTTGAGATCTTGGGTACTGCACTGATCAGCCGTAAAACTGTCCTTTATTTGAAATTTAATGTGGAGAAATTTAAATTGTTCTGTGTGTATACAGACATAAGTAGCTCATCTTTGGCAGTACTCAGATTATTTATACTGCAGCTGCAGTAAATTTGAGTTGCACCAAATGTAGCTCTCTAAATGTCAGCTTGATTTTCTCAAGACCTACTTTTCTCTCGTTATAAATATTACTTGTTACAGATGCTAAAACTCTTCAGAAGAGGAATGTCACTGAGTGCAGAAATACGTATTATGACAGGACATTTATTTATTTTTTCCTAAAAATTTAGTAAAATGACCTTTTTTTATATGCATCTGAGGATTTTAAGGTTGTGGGAATTCACCTTCTCTGTAGGTAGGTACACTCAACTTTCCCAGAACTTCTGATGACTGCAGTTAATGTTAATGTAAATGTTTTGTACGTATGTGTGGAGCCACATCCAACAATCTTTTCTAAAATTGAATTAATGTAATCAATTCTAAGAAATGTTAATTTAAAAGCTGACAAAGGAAAAAAAAAGAAATATGAATGTCAATTTATATAGACTTCTTACTGATTATGTTATTTATTATCTTCAAAAGCTGTCTACTTTTTTGTGTGTGTGTGTGTATAACAAAAGCAAGAAGATAATTCACTGTTTATAATTTAAGACCTTCAGTTGCTCCCAGGCAATTAGATGGTCCATAATTCACAGCTCAAAAGTGAAAAGGAATACCCAGCATCTTTTTCAGAAACTCAGCACTGAGCTCAGTCTCAGTTCATATTTTTTTATTCATTGAGACAATATAAAAGGGTCAATGCGATGTATAGGAGTTGGATTAAAATAATATTGATTGTAATTTTCTTGATCGAAGGGAGTGTCAGTTTTCCATTTTTACACCGTGGCAAAGCAGAAATGAGAAGAATTTGTGTGCGTGTGGGACAGATCAGCCACATTTGGAAGAAAAATGACCTATCTTAGAAGACAGCTTTAAAGTAGACAGGTCACTCTTCAAAGAGTGTTCTATTTCCATCGTGCAATTATTGGATCTGGTGAAAAAAACCCAGCGCCTGTGTTCTTAGCTGTAGAGTTTTTAAGACCCCCATTGCCTTGCTTATTACTCTGGATGTTGATTCTACAGTGGGGCAGTGGCAGTGTGACACACCTTGCCCTTCTGCAGCTTTGACTCTCCCACTGCACTGATCCCAGTTACTGTTTGTTAGTGTTTTCCTTTCCGACCAGTCACCTTTAATTACCCAAAGTCTTAGCTTCACTTCGTTGCTAAACAAGAAGCTAAGGTTCTAGCGAGAAAAGAGATATTTTTCATCGAGTCTTCACTGGTTACTTTATTTGTCTAAACCAGGGACTGTTTGAATGGGATGGTATAATGGAAGAAATGTCAGTTTGAGCAAAGGTCCACAGAAATTGTCTTAGTTAGATGTATTTTTTTCCGCTTCATGTATTTATTTCTGACATACTCCCAAATCATTTTATTTACTATGTCTAGACTCTAATTTTTATTGATCTCGCAGTTCACTCACTGAAATTTCCACTAGAGTTACACCAGCATATATCATGTTATTGGCATGTAAAAAACAATTCTAGCAATTTTTGCAACTCTTCTTGGCCATCCTCAGCCTCCAGAGGGGTCAGTGGTTGCTGCCTCCAGGGCCTCCAGGAAGGGTGATGCAGAGTGGTGCTGAGCCCATGAAATACTCTCAGGCACATTCTAGATTCCAAATGCTGCACCACATAGTCTGGGGTGAATCTGTGGCTGTTGATATAGTTAGCAAAGTTTTCTGTACAAATTAAAGCAGAAACTGTTCTTTGCTTTAGGTCCAAGCAGGAAAGAAAGAATTTGTTCTGATTTGTAGTAAATATTTTTCTATAATTTATGAGAATTAGGGAAACTCGTGTATTCAGCAGTACCAGTCCTTTTACCTGTGCAGAACTAAGACACAGAAAACCTGAAACTAGATGAAAATAATTTATATGTAAGATAGAAAGACAAGAGAAAAAGAAATCGATTCTGCTAGAATATTCCAAAACAAATTTATGTTTTTTGCTGGAGGATCAAGTACAAGGGCTTTGAACATTTGGGTTAGCTGGGGGACATCACCTGAATTAGATCCACTTGAAAGGGTGAAAAAGCATCACTGCTCTATTCAGTAATGCCACAAGTCTTCAGCTTTTGTGCTTGCTGTTATTAATGCGACATCTTGCTTTCAGTAAGGAATGTTTACATTCCAATTGTAGCTTCCAGCTTGAGCTCACAGTTCATATATTTTGTAACATTTAAGTTCCATTGCATTGAAGCCCAGTTTAATTCGTCATCTTAAGTTTGCTATGTAATCTTGATTTCTTAAGCACATTTTCCAGCTTTGGTATTCTCTTACTAGACTCAGGATATTATGACATTTTCAAAATGCTCTCTATTTATAACTTAACATTATACAATGTCAAGAATAATCAAAAGCATAAAGAGATGACAGAGAAAAATCCCATTTATATGACCTTTTTGGGTCACAGTTTCACTTAGAATGCCTGCTTCAGGAGCTAAAATTTCCCTTTTTAGTGAGTGAAATGTGAACAGAAGTTAACAGAAGATGGTCATGATCACTCAATAACTTTATTAGCACAGGTTGTCAAAGTTTAGATCTGGATGATTCATCATAGGTGGTTCAGGATCAGTATCTGGCCCACAGTGCAACTGACTCCCTCAGTGCATGAGGAAATCAACCCAGCTGACAGTTACTCTGTTTGACTTTGGGACAAAGCTTCTCTGAGGTTTTGAGGGGCTGTGGAAGGTGAAGATTTAATATCTCCCTCTGTCTTGCTGACTATGGAGCTGATGGTGCATCAGTGGGATCACACAAGGAGCGCTAGACTGGCTGCAGTGAGGGGAGCAGTGGATGAGAAGAGAAATTCAGAGGTACAGCAAGGCCATGAAAACACAGAATAGGTCAAGGCATAAACAGTGACATGTCATACATGGGATGGTAAGGCACAAGAGTGGAAGGGAAGGCACACATCACTGTTGTCATCACCTACTGAGTTTGGTGACTGTTGGCACATAAAGGAATTAAATCCAGTACCTCAGTATGTCTCCTGCCAGTGCAGATATGCATATACCTGCATGTATATCATGGTCTGTTCCAGGTGCTGAAAGGTATCATGTCTGAATGATCAGAAACATCGAGTGTTATACGTGTAAAAGAAGTAATCAAGTTATTGATAAGTTATAGATGTTTAAGTTTTGGTCAAACAAGGACTTTGATACTACATAATATTTGGAGACTCATGGCAGAAGCTGTAGCCTTGAGTCAGAGTCATGGATTTCCTATACAATGGCAAGGAAAGAACGTATGATTCATGGGGTTGTGCACAACTCTCAGCAGTGAGCCATCTGAGGTAGCAATAGCAGAGCCCTCAGGACTTACTCATGTTTTAAATCCCCACCCTCCCGGAGGCTTAAGTGCTTAACTGTGCATTTCTCTTCATGCTTTTCTCTCCACACATGATTTACAGCCATGAAAGTAGGAATTTAATCCTCTTCTTCACAGAAAAACACACAGAAGAATCAATCTTTTCATTTAAAAGGGAACCAGAGAAGTAGGTGGTGATTCCTCTCACCTCCTCCTCAGCTCCTTTTCAAGAGGACATCTCGTTTCAGTCTTTTTTTCTGCTAGTACAAGCACAATCTGACCTGGAAAGTTCCCCAGCATATAGCTGGGGAGGACAAGTGCTTTCAAACTCTGCCCCGTAAGATTGTATAAAAGATTTAAACATTCAGTGAGCTGGGGAGTAGGGGTAAGTGTAACCCTGATTTTGCAGTTTGGCAGTTAGATAATTTCCATGGGTTTGGAGGACTCTAGTCTCTGCTTCAAGGGCAATGTAGTTATACTCTATTACTTACTTAGAGACTGATAGATGGGACTCTTTGGAAAGTTTCCCCAGACAATGTTCCTATAGAGACAATCTTGCTTCTTTAGCTCTGCCCCAATGAATGCAAAAATGCTCCAAAATGACCCAAATGAAATTCCTAAGAAAATTATAATGCAAACCTATGCATTATGCATTTCCTCTAGAAAATTTTGAGAACTGATCAAAATAATTTAGTTAGGTACTTCATTGTGAAAAATGTTTTAAGAGCCAGTTAGACAAGGTGTCATGGTTTTACCCCATCCAGCAACCAAGCATCACGCAGCTGCTCTCTCACTCCCCCACCAGCAGGATCGGGCAGCGAATCAGGAGGGTAAAAGTGAGAAAATTTATGGGTTGAGATAAAGACAGTTAAATAGAGAAAGCAAAAGCTACACATACAAGCAAGCAAAACAGGGAATTAATTCTCTGCTTCCCAGGAGCAGGCAGGAGTTCAGCTACCTCCAAGAGAGCAGAGCCCCATCAAGCATAACAGTAACTTGGGAAGACAAACATCATCACTCCAAGCGTCCCCCCTTTCCTCCTTCCTCTCCCCAGCTTTATATACTGAGCATGTTGTCATATGATATGGAATATCCCTTTGGTCTATTGGGATTACCTGTCCTGGTGGTGTCTCCTCCCAGCTTTCCATGCACCAGCATACCAGCATGAAAAGCAGAAAGTGCCTCGCCTCTGTGTAAGCCCTGCTCAGCAATAATGAGAACATACCAATATTATCAACCCTGTGTTCAACACAAATCCCAAACATAGTCCCATACTAGCCTCTGTGCAGAAAATTATCTCTACCTCAACCAACACCAGCACACAAAGCAAGTCGGGAGAGCTGCAAGCTCGAAATATAGAAGCAATAAAGTGAAATATTCTTCTAAGGAAAAACGTGATGACAGTACATGAAAGGGAAGTGATCTGCAGGTGAAAGGCACAATAGCAGTAAAAGTCACACAAGGAGGGTGATAACATGAACTGATGGGGGTGCAAGTGGGATCAGTGCAAATGGGCATAGAGTCACTGAATGGCAGTACTTGGAAAGAACAATCTTGCGATGCAGCAGTCTTTAACAAGGAATTGCTACTGCTCAGGTAATGATCTAATTGTGGAGAAAGCCATGCAAAAATAGTTACCTAGCATACATAAAAATACGTATTTATGTATTTTAGTTAAAATAGTCAAATGCTTGCCCTGTGCTGTGATGTGTCTTTGTAGGACTTTGGCAATAACCACTGTTTCCTTGTGTGTTTCAATGATTTTAATTGTTGTTGATAGTGTAGTTAGTTTTTCCAGCTCCTGTACACCACACAGATTTGTATATACACCAGATTATCTTTGTCTGCATATCCACAAAACATTTGTCAGGGAACATTTAGTGAAATTATATAAAACTAATAACACAGGACCTATCAACAGGCCTATGTCAGAGAGAGCACCAGACCGACGCTTCATACTTGAGCAGTGTGGAAAAAACCTGAAGTGTCCAAGTTTTCTCGTGTGTGCAATATCATGCATGTATATATTGGCCCAAGCTCTACCTACAGAATAGACTTTGACAGTTGTCAGGGCACTACATGAATGAACAGGCTGAGCAGGGCATGTATGTTATGCATCCTCTTTCTCCTGTGCCCTGCAGTGCTGGCAGCGCTGCCAGGCCTGCAGACTTTTGTCTCCATCTTATAAGTCCCAACATCATATGCACAAGTCTGGCAGTGTGAAGCAAATTTAGAATTTCCCCCTTTCTCTATGTGTCATTACAGATGGCTGCAGATGGTTCTGTTCTGTACAAGGGTCTGTTGCAGAAGGTAAAAGCTATGAAAGTACACACTTACATATGTGAAAAGGATGTGAATGTCAAGTGTAAGCTAGATTGGTTGGGCAAGATAACCCAGAGTTTACCTCAAGTTCAATAGAAGTACTTATGGAGGAAGAAAAATGCATCACATGAAAAAGGGAGAGCTCTTGTAGCTGCAAGGAAGGCTGAAGATATTGATGATAAATCGATGATAAGCAAAATTTAGACTTTAATAGTTTAATAATAATGCTAATTAATGACATTAATATGGTAAAAATAAATGGGTTTAAAAGCATAGAATATGTACGGAGTTATCTGTCAAATCTAGCTTGTAAGGTCATAAAGCAACATGAATAAGAGCTATTGTTAGTAAAGAATTTATTTCAGAGAACTCGTGTTTTCTCTTCCATAGTATAGGCATTTCTGAAAAAAGCTTAAGGTCACATCTGGAAGATGGGAATATATTTTCCCACAGAAGGCACTAAAGGCTTTATGATTTTGCCAGAACACACAGTTAAGTATATGAAACCATTACATTTTGACAAGGCACCTGATCTAGATGAATAACATTCACAAATTCTAGAGAAATCATTAAGGTGAAGTAAGAAAAGCCTTTAGAATGTTTTTGTTTTGTTTGTTTTTTTCCACATCTGGTTAACAGCCAGGGAAACATCAAAAGACAGAAAGGGGTGTTTCTGTATTTTTGAGAAAAAGTTGGAGAGATAATTCAATGGAATGTGTAATACAGAAAGAACAATCACTGTTGACCAGACAATCAAACTTGATGAATGAGCAATATTTCTGTGTGGACAGTGCTGAATAGCCAGAGAAAAGCAAACTAAAGGACTTGTTTTGGCTGGACATAAGAGCCTCTTGAAACTATGTCATATGTAGACATGCACAAAATCGATTACTCTAAAAAGCTAGGCTGAGATAAACATGGAAGGCTGCTGAAAAGAATTTTAAATGAATTTAAGAGAGGAAAAAATTAAGAATGTGAGCTAGAGGAGTACACCTTATAAGAAGAGATGAAACAAATGAGGCAGAACAAGTGGTCAAAGCTGAACACCACTCCGGTACACAAGAGGCCAGTTACTGGTAAGAGCTGATTTTGCAAAAGAAAAAAAAATGAATTAACGGAAAAAGACATCTGTCTAAAGATAAAATAATGATTTAAATATGATGCTGATAGGAAAGCAGGAGTAAAGTTTAAAATAGTAGAAGAATGCGATTAAACCCACCCCCAGCAGCAGAACACTGAATGTCAATCAGTAATAAGAGCTGGGCCTACATGTAATAAATGATCTGTGTAATGCTTATCAAGATAAATAATGTAACATACTTAATTTCCACATATAATTATACCATATACCATATGTAATACAGTTATTCTCTTAAGTGCTAAATCCATACAAGACAGACTGATGGAAAAAGATGAATGATACTCTGCTGAACTCCTAAGGTTTTAATGTTCTGTGCAGACTATCCATTTATCCATTTTATTTTGTTGAGAATCATTCATAGGATCATAGATTCATAGAATCATAGAATGGTTTGGGTGGGAAGGGACCTTTAAAGGTCATCTAGACCAACCCCTGTACAATGAGCAGGGACATCTTCAATTCATCCTCCTAGGATGTTATGTTCCCATTCTTTGAGCAAGTAATCTCCAGACAGAACTTCACAGTTTTTTAATATAGCTATAGTTTATTTTTTAGGTTAATCTGTGTCAAGTTTGTACTGTTCCTTTGATTTTTGAATGGTACTTTAGGTTGTGGGTAGAATCAGAAAAGCATGTTGTACAAATGGTAAGCAGTGCAGTACAGAAATAACAGTAAAGCCTTTAGACCATATCATATTTCCATCTTCATGCCACATATGTCACAGATAAATGATTTTAAGGATACAGAAGAGAATTTTACCATGTAGTTTAGTGTGCATTTCTTTCTGCTTATAAAGCTTCATACTTCTGCACATTAAGATCAACTCTGCAGAGTGAGTTATCCTTATGAAGAGGGAAAAAGACATAAAGCTCTCTAAAATTAGGTATAAGACCAGCTTGTCTCTCATAAAAATGTCAGAGTTTTAAGTGCCAGTTTCTCACAGATCTGCAAGGTCAGGAAAAGATGTAAAATCGTACATTGGAGAGAGGAATCAACTCTTGTGAATACTGTCACATGAAGCCATATTTGCTCTCCCTGAAGGACTATACATCGTTGAACTTTGCAGCTGTAGTGGTTTTGGGAATAGGAAGGATGCTGTAGATGGATAAGTGAAAGCTTCTTACAGAAGTAATTTCAATGAAAGAAATACCTACTTTGGTGGTTGCCATTTTTATAAGTTTTTAAGGTTGTTTAAAGCTGAGTCTCTGGCTTGAACTGTTAAGTACATCCCAGATAATGAGGAGTGGGCAGAAGAAAATAATATCTGGTTTGAGCTGTAAATGTGGTTGGCAATACCCACATGATGATCCACAGGTAAAATTCACTTCAACAAACTTACTCCATAGCTCATATAAGTTTCAAATATACATTATTAAAATTGCTGTCCAGAAAAATAAATATTTTTAAAACATCCCTTCCTTGTGGAAAATATATTTCACAATTAAAACTGCTCAGGCAGTGTGCTTGCCCACTGCACTGTCTTTACATTTTAACATGTTTATGTATAGGAACACAACTTTTAAAATCTTCCATAGCAAACACCATCATGCTCTCCAGGCAAATGTGTAAGATGGGCTAGAATCTCCATTTGTCTGTGCCGTGCATGCTCATTTAGATTAGGGTAAAGTGGGTATAAAACACTACTGGAACACAATGCAAATGATGTATGCCTCTTTGCAATGAGATAAACGATTATATGTGGTATTAGAGCCATAATTTTATGCTTGTTAGTCATCCAATTTTGATTAAGGGAGCATTTATTTTAAGACTAAGTCTGCACCACTGTTCAGATTTTCTCCTTCTACATCAAGTTGTATGTTAAAGTGCAGGACAAAGAGCAATTCAAGAATAGAGCAGTTGGGAACCATGCAATGAAAACAGCACAGCACAGAGCTGAACAGTGGAAAAGGTACAAAATGGAACTGTTCGTTACTGGCTTCAAAGGGAATTTGGGTTTAAAGGTACTTGGGCCCTTGAGCTAAACAACTGGAATTTCCACATTGCTCATAAAATGCTAAAACTGACACAGGATGTTTTCCTTCCAAACACCAAAACCTTTCTGGATTAATTCCACAGCTGTATATACTGTGGGGTTTTTGACAGTTCTTGTGGATTGAAACAGTTATATACGAGACAGATACTCTTGAACCAAGTCAAAATCAAAAGAGGAAAGAGAGATATTTAAAATTTTACTGCTACCTCCCAAATCTCTCTTGTGCAAGTGTTATGAGTAAAATCTGGAAATTTTGTTGGTTTTTTTTTCTCTCTAGATAATTGAGTTGGAGTAACACAGAGGAGTAATTATCCCTTCTGACAGGTAAGATGGGTAACTCAGTGTCAGAAGGAAGATGTTCTTAGATGTACCATGAGTAGAGGATTGCTATTTGGATTCAGGAAAATGCTGCCTCATGAAACTTATAGGAGGGGTCTTCTCTAAGGCCTGTATCTGAGTACGTGTTCACTTCCTTTATAATGGACTAGCTGATTCCTAGGGCTACCTGGCCCTAAGCTCGTTCATGCACCAGAAAAAGAGAATGCATCTTTAAGTACATCTGAATTTAAAACTTTGGTTCAAACATAGGGGGAATAAAGGGTTTTGAAATACAAGCTAACAGCTGAACTTTCTTTATGTTGTATCTTAGGCAATCAGTTTGCTGCTCTTTTATATAGGCCAGCTAAGAAGGGTGCAAAATTCTTATCCTGGCTTTCAAAAGAAATAGGCTGACATAATTCAGGTATTTCAAATCATCTGCCGTTTGAAGCGTGATGCAACCCTTTGCGACACAGCTAGAAGGGCTTTAAATTCCCAGCTCGTGCATCGGTCACTGTTGAGCTGCTGCAGAGGGTCAGACCATGGGAAGTGGGATGCACCGCAGGCCCTGAGATGCTGTGGCTGCCCTGCAGTGGAGAGTGAGTTCAAAGCTGGCTTGGGCAACTTCTGCAAACAAGACTCAAGCCTTTGACGCTGGAATTTGCTGCCTGGAAGTTGTGGCTCCTTGCTGAAGGATGGTGGGGTCCTGTGACACCTACTTAGTAAACACAGGTTGTTGGAAAATTTAAAGTGCCACGGTTTTCAGTCCTGGCAAAGTGACTTAATATATATTTAAACTTACATTAGCCAGGACATATTTCATATCCTGGTTTTCTTTTCCTCTAGATATTGCCACCGTTTCAGTGGGCCCGCAGGGCACATTTTCCTGAAAGACAGATATGCTTTTTCATGTAACACCCCATTAAGTAAAGCCCTTTAGCAAGGACAAAGAGTCTCTGAAGATCCTCTCCTGGCATAGGATGTTTACAGACTGAAACACAAAGCTGGCTGTTTCACCAAAAAAGAAAAAAATTTTGAAGTTCCTCGGTTTATTTCAGTTTGATATTTCCCAAGAAAGCTGCTAGTTCTTCTTCTTTAACCCCTTTCTAATAGCTTTGCCAATACCTTTCAAGCATTTGTTTTTGTGTCAAGTTTGCATACGTTAGATATATGTAAATGACAAGGGTGTTTTAAAAGAAAAGGGCTGCTGTAAATGTGCAAGGCTCTGAGAGCTGAAAAATTAGTGAGCTGTAGGTGTAGAATAGTTGTACTGTGAGGGATTTGGACTCCAGCTGTGGAAATAGGGGGAAGTATGCACAGAGCTGAAGTGTGCACACAATAGTGAGGGATGTCAGGTAAATCTTAGAGAATGGCAGTTTGGGGTCAAAAGTACTGTCTTGGTGCAGTGGAGTGATTTCATGAGCCTTGTCTCTCCTCAACTTGCATACGTGGGTTAGTGAAGAGCAGCAGAAGCAGTGAAAAAAGTGTGACTGACAGTTCAATGTATTGCTTGACTGCAGAGCTATTCGAAATAAATTGTACCATGTGGAGCTCGTGGCCATGGGATCGGTGTCTTCCTGATGGACGTGTTCCATGTTCTTAGCTTCAGATCAGCCTTGGACAGCTTTTTTCTAATTTTTCTCTGCCTGCCAAAGTGTTCCTATCAGCCATTCACAACTTCAGTAGAATTTATTTCTTTCTGCTTACCATGCAGAGGAAATTTGACTCAGAAATATGAGATGCAAATATTATGCGGGGTTGACCTTTTCATTTACAGGGTAACTAATTAGCTTGACAAGTAACACATTTAGTAAAATACGTATATGTCATTAGATAATCCTGCCTACCTCTTTATGGTTGCTCCCTAAAATACATCCTACTTTTGTTGCAATTAACTGCAGGCTTGCTGTTGACTTCAGTATGAGCAGGACTACAGACCTAGACCAAATGCAAAGGAACTTGATGCTCAGTCTCTGATCTGGCAACCTCACAGTTACTTCTTCAGTTGTGCTTTGGCACCACAGTGTAATGCTGACTGAGTACCTTTTCCAGTTCTGCTTACTTTTTGCTAGGACAGGATATAACGTGGTATTTAATGTGAAAGACAGTAAAATAGAAACACTTTTAAAGCAAACTTCAGGGAAAGTTAGAAATTTCTGAGGCAGACTAAACTGAAGTATCAGTCTGAACATGACTTTAAGGAA
The DNA here is from genome assembly GCA_035583135.1 of Lophotriccus pileatus. NCBI lineage: Eukaryota > Metazoa > Chordata > Aves > Passeriformes > Tyrannidae > Lophotriccus > Lophotriccus pileatus. The sequence goes on along the minus strand of JAWWES010000001.1, from coordinate 102,428,435 downwards.
AGAGTGTGCAACTGGCTGAACAGATTCCTTTAGCTAAGCTGTGAGATGGTGTTTGTGCATAGACTGCTGTGCTGAGATCTGCATAGGAGTTGTAATTTGTATTGTTACTTTGCTGCAACTAAATGGAGAAAGTCACAGTCCTGTTCATTATTTACTGTGCGTGGCACCCTGGTGGCATTCAAAACATCTGAGGAGAAGTGGTTGTGCCCTTCACTGAAGGAAGGGGACAGAAGAGGTGGTTATGTAGATGCAGGGGATCAAAACAAATGGCCAAGAATTTGACCCAGGTCTTCTAGGCAAACAGAAAGAGGCTGGCCATGTCAAAAACATAAAGCCCACTCCACACTGCCTTTGGGAGACATTTACTGCCATGAACAGATGTTCTCAACCACAGTTAACCTTGAATCCCACATGGGTTTGGGCCTGAGGTAGGATGATTAGCATTCCCTAGCTCTGGATTGCTGCATCTGGTTTTTGGTGCCACCTCACAGTATGGTGTGGCAAGAGAGATAAATGGTGTCCTGCTGCAAATGGTAAGCAGTGATACTTTGCAATTCTAATGAACCCATCCTGTGCTTTTCAGTGTCCTTTAAACCTTGACAATTAGGAAGAGTAAAGAAGGAGGGAAGAGTCTTGCTAGATGGGACGTAACAGGGAAGCAGAGCCGGTGAATGCTTACAGCAAAGAGAGCAGATTAATTTCTTATTAAAATTTTGAATTGTCCCATTCCCGTTTCAGATTTGTTTTGGAAGAGGCTTATATTTTCATTATAAAATACATCAGTTAACTACTCCAGTGTTTTATATGATTTTTTTTTTTTTTAATCTGGACCTGAGTCTGATGTTGCCATTAAATCATCTGCTTTGTTCTTCTTTATTTATATTCTTCCTTGTCAATTTATTGCCTCTTTGCCTTTAATGAAGCAGAGGTGGCAGCTTTACAGATGGGAAACTAAATCACAGAGAAACTACGTGACTTTTTACATGATCTGTGCATAATTAATAATTACTCTTATTGACAGGTGCAGGCAAGTACTGTAAGTAGTTTAGCTATGTAGGCTGTGCTGACTTGTGAAAAGTTCAGTTTTTATGACAGAACAGTGCAAATTTTCTTCTTTTCCTTATATTTTTACTCACAGTGAATCCATTCGGTGAAGGCTTTACATACCTTTAGGTCCTTTCCTGGCTACCACTGGGTTGGATTTCTCTCCTCTGTTACTGAAGTGCCATTGGTAAAGCTGCACCAGTTTTGGCTTTTGACATGGTCCCTGAGCAGAACTGTTTCTTCATGGAACTCTCTTTATCCTTCCTGCTTGGTTTCCTTTTCCTTCATGTTAGCTTGTCTTCACATCTTACAGCCTTTTCTCATGCTCTTGCTTTCTCCCTTCCTTTTAGCAGAGTCTCCTGTTTGAAGTTTAGAGGAAGCCTTCCCTCTCTGTTGAAACATTTCACTGTCCTCTGCCATTCACTTTGTTCTTTCCCCCTCGTAGAGCGGCTGCCTGTGCTGACATCATTCCCCCAAAAGATTGCTTTGCTAATTCCTATGACAGAGAACTTGGTTTTTGGTTTTGTTTCGCTTTGTTTTGTTTTCATTTTGCTTTCTATTTTGTCCTTTCTGCATTGGGCTGATCATTCTCTGGTGAGCTCAGCAAGGTCACAGGAATCATTGGCAGGTTTGTATAAAAGGTTATCCTATATGATGCATATGAGGCATACAACGAAATCTCTGATGTCTATTAACAACTCCCAAGATTTTGTAAATACCAGAACTTTAGCTGAAGCTGTGCTATTTTTAGTTGTCAGAACTGGAAGATTGCTGATCATATTTTACCTATGTAACTGTACCAGGCCTTACATGGATACAAAAGAAGTCCTTCCGTAGATTGTCACCTTGCTTAGCAACATAATACTAAGGTTTGAAAAGAAGCTTATGGAAAGTTGCCTGGCTCAGTAAGACAATTTTAAATCAGGTCACTTGTATGGATGCCATTGCTGGATTTTTAACAGTAAGAAGATGCTTCTGAAAGCTTTATTAGTAAATATATTTGAGAAGTGAGGAGTTTGTTGAGGTGCCACTAGGTGAAACAAAGGCAAATATCTTTCAAGATGCATGAAAAAGAAGAGCAAGGAGAATACAGATCTCTCAGCTTCTTCAATAGCCAGAGAAATGATAATTGATGCTAGAGGCAAAATCTTATTTTGTGGGAATGTAAAAGGTTTTTCTACCAAGTGTCAGTTAAAAGTTAACAAATTAAACTCTTACTGAAATACATTTCTCACCAGACATATCATATGCCTCTGAAGGATAGAAAGGTCTTGGAACAGTAAGGGAGGATATGAATGAGACAGGAAGTACAGAACAAACCAAAACTTTCACCCACAACCTTTTTTTTTCTCTAGAGAAAAACCCTTCGTTTTTTCATATGTTCATTGCAATGCCTGGCATTTAAGTGGGCAACGGCAATGCCTTTTTCATATAGCAAAGTGTTTAAACTAAAATTTAGCCTAGGCTCTTAGAGGTGAGAATTTGGTAATTAGCAAATATACTGCTTTGCAGATGTGGCTAATCGTGTGACCCATGACTAAAGCACCATTTTGAGAGTGTGAATTGATTTCATAGAGCTTCTCTCACTTTCTCTCATAAAAGGCAGAAGTGGAAGAAGCATCTTAGGGCCTGTGACAGCCAGGGAGCATTCTGTGATATATCATCATCATTGGACAAGTTTGCTCTGAGCCCAGCCTACAAACCTTAAAGTGTCTGATAAGTATCCAAGTACTGGCATCTTTCTTTTTTGCTTATCCATAGCCAATAGCCCCCATCAATGAACTGCTCCTACCAAAGAAAACACTCCTGTTGAAATGGAGAAGAGCTAAAGTCTTAGTCTTACACCTCTGCTACAGGTCAAATAAATCACCCTGAATTTTTGGTACAATGACAGTGACAGATGGGAAAAACAATTCATTAAGGACAATTACATTTGTCCAAAGAACTGTTGTCCAAAATAAAAGATTCAGTGCAGAAAGAAAAGAATCTAAAATATTGCTGAAATAGATTGTCCTTTTCAGATCAAATGTTAATATTATTTGTAGCACTGCAGTGATCTGGCTAAGCACCACTGCTGGCCAGTTACCCACCTCCTGCTCTGCAGCACCGACGGAGAAGCTGGTTCACCACGAACCACCTTTGTCTTCACCTCTTACCCATGGGGCAGATGGAGTGCCTGAGGCCTTGATACTGCTTCTGCAGAATCAATTCTAGTAAGAGAGAGAGAGCTGGAGGAGTATCCAACCCTACTGGCTTTAAATTTTCACATTCTGCACCATCTGCAGAACAGGAGGAAAGGCAAATTAAGAATTCTTCATTTCCAATCCTTGACTAGGAATCCTAGGGTCGTGTGACAATATGCTGTTTGTTAACCTGTGCAGGTGATAATGATGCAGGCTGACTCTTGTGTCATAATTTTATGAGCTTTTAAAAGAGTGACAGACAGTAGATTCAGTAACCTGAGCTAAATGTATGGTAGCATATACAATGCATCATGCATTTATTTGTTTCTGTATCAAGCCTTTCATGAAGTGATGGCAATGTGAAAATCTCTTCTGGATTCAAAACGCAGAATTTGGGTACTGGAGGAAATCACATCGTGCTTAAGTTCCAGAGTTTCTTTACATACTCATATAACAGCATGACAAGTAGTGTATAACACATGACAACTTATGTACCAATCTTTGCCAAGTAGACTCTGCTCCACAAAATAGGCACAATAGCAACACTGGAAAAGAAAGGGTGCCATTGTATTGTAAGTATCACCTTCTGCTCCTCACTCCTGTATGGATCAGGAGTCTGGTCATGGTATAATTCACTCACTTTTTTTTGCTTCTTGGCTAAAATATCTGGATTCCTTTGGATAGTCATCTGATAAATCTATTAATAACTTTTCCATTGCCTTTCTAAAGTAATTTGGCTAATGTGCAGAGCTGAACTTCCAGCCAAGTCTGAAAGGCTTTTTTTCCCCATTTAGAAATTGCAACTGTTCCTTATGTGAAGCAATAGTTTTTGCTTAGAAGAGGGTAAGATGGCTCTATTAGAAGCGCTTATCGTTTTCAGATATGTCTCTTGGGTACATTTACACAGAAAATGATCACACTGAAGTACTTATGAAAGGCAAACCTTTTTACCTCTTTTGAAGCTGGCATGGGGCATACTAGGTAGGTCTGGATAACTGTGCTCTGTTTTTGCAGAGCCCTCCTCTCTAGGACAGGACAGCTTAGAGCACCATTAGAGACATACTTGCCTTATTGTTATGGCTGTACTGCCTTTGATCCTCAGCCTCTGAAGATGAAAAACTAGTTGGTGTCAACAACTGCACTGAGTTTTTGTTAATTGCCAGGCTGTATCAAAGAGTGGAATATTTTTGCTGGGATTGCACCAGGATGTTGCCTCATGCCAGTGGGATAGAGGCAGGCTGGGCACATAAGGGATGGCTTTGCCTTGGGCTGCTGTGGCTTTCTGTGACAACATGATGGCAGAAGCAGATTGCTGGGGTAGATGTTGGGGATGAGCCAGTGGCATTAAAGTAGCATCCAGTTCAAGTTGGCATTTGTGTCTGGTCTCCAAGACGCCCGGCCTTGGTGCCGTCAGGCGTAGTGCATGTACAGCTCGCTGCCGGCGGGTAGAGTTATCTAAGAAACAGCAAGGCTGGTGCAGGGATGATTGGAATATTTTCCCATAAATATTCCTTAAGCATAAATGATTGTGATGAAATCATAAAAGTAATTGCCTCTTGTAACTCCTTTTTTTGAAAACAAATTAAGCCTAAAAACATGTAAAGACCTCCTTCCTTTCCAGAATATTATTGAAAATTAATAGGCCATCTGAGCCTGCAGTATCATAAAGTCTGTATCCATTTTTTTTCCACATATCTGCAGATTCATCTCCAGCAGCTCTCCATCTGTTTCCAGGCTGTTTCCTAAACCAGTGTGATGCCTCAGGTGCAAAAGAGAGAGACAATAATTAACAATGTGGCCTACAGCATCTTGGGGAACAATTAATTTTAGTGAATGGACAGGGGGAGGAAGAAGAGGGAAGGTAAACTTTGCTCATTTGTCTGCTCATTTGTTCACAGTTGTTCATATTGGATAGATGTACATGCAGATACGCATTTATCTCCCAGGAAAACTATTTTCAGCATTCCAACTTTCACTCTTTTGCAGTTGCTGTTGTGCGCAGAAGCTACTTGAAAACGACGGTGCCATCTGTGCTGAGGAGATTAGGGGGTGTCAAGGAATACTCTTTTTCACTTCTCACATTCCTGCTTCTCTCCATCCTGTCCCTGGAAAAATCCCAGCTTTTAACCTGTCAAAACAGTTTTAAAGCTGTCCTCTGATGTATAGAAACCTGTGAGACAGAACCATGACAGTTATGTACTGTCAAAGGAATATGACTGCATTAAAAAAACGAAAACCCAACGCTGCTGAATAAAAGAACAGGGAAATGTGGGAGGCTGCACTGACATGTGGGGTAGGTCTTTCATGTACATTGATCAGGGAATACTAAATTTATATGCAGGAAGACCATTTGACTGATTTATAGAGAGAGAGATTATAGAGTATATATGCACAGAATGGAAAATTAAAGATCTGCACATCTACAGAGAGGTTAAAAATGAAAACTGTATGATGAATTAGACTTTCCTCTCCCCAAAAGTAGGTACTGAAATAGGAAAACTAAATCCATTTATAAGCTCTTAAGTGCAAGTGGCCTCATTTCCGATGTGCTGAGCAACTGCTGCATCTGCCTGTTTCTATTATTAACACTGGTTCTATTTTTGAAAAACAGATGTCAGGAAGGAGATCCTACAGGATCTCCTCTGATGTGTCTAGCTGGCAAATAGCCAAATATGACTGCAGTACCTACATACCATGTGAGTACAGCTGGAGATATGGGGAAGTGGTGCTGAGCTTTGTGACTGGATATGTAATCTTCAGGTAGGAATCTGGCAGAGATGCTGAGGGAGGAACCCCACCACACTCTAATTAAGTATTTTTCTGCTTTGACTTCTTTTTCATATCCCTCTGTCGCTTCTTCTTCACACACTGGTGCCCTTGTTGAAGGCAGAGACTATTTGAACCAGAAGAAGAAACTCTGGCAGTGTTGGTTTTGAGAGTGAGATATCACAGATGTGGCCACTTACATCTGGGTGGTGCACAGGCAAATCAGGTTTTTCAAAACTGGGTCACATCTCACAAGTGCATGGCCAGAACTGGAAAACGGTCGTGTTAATAAAGGGCACCTGAAAGCTCAGTTGTGAGCCCAGATAAGGTGGGTTTTGAACCTTTGGTTTTATTCTGCAATTTTCTAATTGCTCAAGTGTGTGTTCTGCAGAGAGAAAACAAAGTGCCCCACTGGAAAGCTGGTAGTGCATTTATCCCCTCGGCGAACAAACTCATTTGCCCTTTTCTTTTTATGTTATGTGCTTATCCAAAATATTAAATAAATTTAAAAAAAAAAAATCTGCTCTGAGCCACTCTCAAATGTTTTCAGGCAGTAAAATAAATGAGAATCGGTAATCTAATACAGAACTGATTTGAGTGTGTTTACATGTGATTAAGAAGCTAAAAGGTTTATTCATGCCTTTGGCTCTGTATATATGTAGAAACAGCTGCATGAGAAGGCTGATCTTGGCTGACTGCTTTCTGTGCAGAAAACCCCCAAAACTTGGGCATTTGTCTTTTTCTGCTCCAAATGTCCAGTCTGTGACAGCAGGGAAGACTATAGAGTGTCTTTCAGGACGTAAAAGCTGTCATTTGTGCATCCAAGGAAGGACTGTGCTATGAAGGTAGAAGTATCTTTCTGTAAGAAAATTACATACTGGAAAAAAATGTGAATTTCTCTGGAATGTGAGGAGTGGATTATGTTAATATCTGCAAATCAGCTTTGCCCTCTTGATTCACTTCACGCTGCATCAATTATATTGTAACTTTTCAAACTGCTGTCTGTAAGTAGCATTGTTAACTATAGTCAAAGTTTGGTAAAAGGTAATCCTTTTCAAACTTCATTGCTTGGTCACTAAGAAAGCAACTAGAAGGGGAAAAAAAAAAAAAAAAAAGGCTTTACCAGATCCTGCAAAGAAAAGGAATTCTGTCTATTTTCACTTCTAAATACAATAAACCCCCCAAAAATTCCCATTTTTGACAATATAAAATATCACAATGTGAAATATAATTTTGGTTGTATTATATATGATATTGCATAGAAGTACATATCACACAGAGGTTCTTTATTCTGCCAAAATGCAACATTTCACTGTCATAAGAGCTTACTCAAAATCAATTTTACATGGGGAAATTCATCAAAATCCATAGGTTCCCATGAATTTTCTCATACCACTCAAGCTGCTAACTCCAGCAAAAAACTGTTCAGTTTAAACATTTTCAACCTGTCATAAGTTCCACAGGCTTATTTTGGTTTAAAATGTAGTTTTTCACGTGGTTTGTGTTACTCCTTTTTTGCATTATGAATGGAAATGAGTTTATGACCTGAAAAAGAAAGCAAATGGTAGAGAGCTCTTCCATAATGTAAGGAGTAGAGCAAAGAGCTGACAAAGTAAATCCCAATATGCAAGCTTTGCACAGCTGTAACTTCTGTAATGCAGTGATATTTCTTTCATTTCTTCCAGTTCTTGGTGGAATGGCTGCTGAACATAAAGGGTGAGATGCTCTTAACTCACTTTTAAAACACTTGTTAGCAAAATTACTTTTTCTCTTTCATGTCACTAGGGGTTAATGTTACACCCTGAAAGAATATCAGGCTTCCATGATCCAAGAAAAGTTTCCTCAGTGCTAAACATTCACTTGTATGATTATAGACAGTCTAGGTATTGACCTTCTGATGTTAAAGATAACACAAAAAGAGCTGTATAAGTGACACCAGTGAGTAAAGGATGAGAAGGAAGAAAAGGTAAAGTGGGAGTGACACCCTCAAAAGATTTACTGGAAAAAAATGCTTACTGTGAAAAGCTTACCATCATTAGTAATGAATGAAGAATCTAACAGAAGGAAAGCAGGACAAAGGTGGCTGTTGAAAAATTAGAAGTTAAACGTAGGGGAGAATAATAAGTAAGAACTGTCCTGGCACAAATTCTATGCTGCTCACAAGCACGGTTGGAATCTCTGCCCTTCCTGACTGGTTATGATCTACCTAAACATTCCTAAACATATTACTTCTGAGAGGTTAGACTGGGGTGTGTCTGTTTTCAGATGCTGTGCATATTCCTGAAGACAGAATGGATGAAAACCCAAAAAAACACAAAACCAAAAACGACAACAAAAAAAAACAGATGGGAGGAGAAATTCTCATTCTCAAAAATTGTGATATTATTTATTATTTCATTGAAGTTATATGAGCCTAAGGTATTTCAAGGCTGTTTGGTCCTGCAATAATAAGGCATAGAAGAAGGAGCAATTTGGTAGCAGTACTGGAAATGTTCATAAATTATTTTGAACATGCCTTGTTGAAATGTTCTTGGTTTCAGAGAGAACTGGTTCCTTAGCCCTGTGTAATGATAAGCCTGGCCTGGAGCAGTAAGAAAGGAGGCAAACAAATGAATTATAAAACAGAATCCAAAGTGCACTACTAAGGAAGAGGGCTTTTTCTCAGTGTTTGTGTCTTTCCTGCTGCTGGCAGTCCATGATGACATGGTACAGCTACCATGTACCAAGAAGAAATTAAAGGAAAAGAATATTAATGATATGACAAATTCTTCCTCCTCCTCAATGATAGACCTCTTCATTTACACCTCTACCTAGGAATGGCTAGTAGTTACTGTATTACCCATCCCTGACCTACAGTGGTTCCTTAGCCATGCTATGCATATTTTAACTCATTTAATCTTTCCTTTGAAGTCATTTCCTCCAGCTCTTTGTCATTTGTCTTGCTTTTGTCTGAACTCTTTCCAATTCATCCTGGCACAAAGGTAGCTAGATGGGGGTGTTTGGAGTGTGCTTTCAAGAATATGCCATCAGAAAGGGCCATCCAACCCTTGGCTATCTCCCAGGTTGACTCGGTAAATCCATGGGAACATTAAGTGGTGCCTCCCTGCTCCTAAACTCTATATCGCAGACTGCACACTGTGGAGCATCTAAAAAAAGATCTGCAGATTGCACTGGCTGTTAGTTTGGGTTTATTTTTTGTTGTTACTGAATACCACAATCCCAGTTCTGATCCTTCTTGCTGTGTATACTCCTTAGATCTTTTTCAGCATTGCTATGTTTCTCTTTCTCCCACAGAATATCTGTGCTGCAGTGTATGATTCATGAGATACTCTCTTCTGCATTTTTCCAATATGTATATCCTTCAGTGTTTCTAGACAGTATCATGAGGATTCTTAGTGCATTGCCTTAGGTATTTGTGTTTCTCCTCTTTGGGCTCCTCCTGTGAACTACGAAATTGATTATTGTCTGGATTTTATGAGGTCAAGTCACATAATGATCCCGGCATTACAAACAGTAGATTCTGGCTTAGTTTGCTGATCTTTTTCAATTTCCTAAGTCTCTCTCCAGAGCCTTAGTCAAGAAGACAGGCTATTGGGTTTCTCAAAATATTTCCCTCCTATGCTTCTTATTTGGAACTGAAATTAATTAATAATTCTTTCCGGCACTTGTTGACCTTCAGTGATGCTTCAACAGTGAGTTCTGCAGCCTTGAAAGTGAGACTATAAGTAAGATCTCTTTGGTCAGTTTTTAAATTAAGAGATTGCTGTCCCATCCCCAAGAAAAAATATTGTTGTTCTTCATAAAACCAGCACACGCTCCCCTCATTTTCCCAAATGTGAAGACAGTGTCAAAGGACAGGGTAGTGGAAATACCACGTGAGATGTCTCAGTGTGATATTACAGGTAGACAAACTATGGTACCCTGAGTATGTCCAAACCAATGCAAGAACATTTTAAAATGTTTCAAATGCCTTATTATAATTAAAGTTTTGTACTTATATCCTATTTCATCAACCGTGTAGCTCATAGTTGTGCCAAAAAAAGCTACCAAGATGATATGCATTATTTATTCATTAGTATTTCATGATTCCTACAGTATATTCATCTGGATATTTGTTTGCTTGATTCTCTACTGTGCATGCTGCTGTTCATGGATTTCATAAAGATACTGTAAATGACCTTATCTACATAACTATAACTTTAGCTGACAGAGACCATCTACCTTTAAAAGCATTATTTGTATGCACATTTAAGCACAAATCCATGCTATGTATTCATGGAAACAGATACAGAAAATTATTTTAGATCACAGAATCACAGAATCAGTTAGGTTGAAAAAGACCTCTGAGATCATCAAGTCCAACCCTTGACAGAACACCATCTTGCCAACTAGGCGGTGGCCCTAAGTGCCACATTCAGTCATTTCTGGAACAAGAGAGAGTCAAAATAATTTCAGAAAGGCCATTAAGGACAGTTATCAGCTGCCCACAGACAGCTCCGAGGGCTTTGTGAGGTGCTTGTAGGTCCCCCAGATGTCTGCCCAAGACTGGCCAGTATCAGAGTGGTCCAGGACCGCTCCCCGGAGCACGAGTAAGGAGCTGGCTGGGGGCTCCACAGCACCCAAACAACATGAGGTGTCTGTGTTTAGACATCTGAATCCAAGGAAGGCATCCAAATGAGCTCTTCCTAGGGAGCTCCTTAGCATTCACTTACTAAAAATAGAGTTTAGGCATTTCACGTGAATGCCTAAATGTAAATGTCTTCACACCAAACTGAATTCCTCCCATGCTGTCAAATGTGTAACTCAATATGAGTTATCAAGACTAGGTAGAAAAGTATATGGTGGCATCCAAAGTCATTCTGTTTCATTTTGTGCCTTTTTTTTCCTTTGTTCAGATACCTGCACTAATTGCCTCCAATTAATTAGCTTCCTCACTGTTGCTTTTCAGGCTTTGAGCAAGCAAAGATAACTAAGCAACTGCCTGATATCATCTCTTGTTCTGCACCTGGTGTTATGTGCAACACTGTGTCACCAACGAGCAGATCTTGCGATACATCTGTAGTGTTGGGACATTGCAAAGGTCACTTTTCTGAGGAGCAGGGCACAGAGCTAAGCAGGATGAATAAATACAGATATAGTTCTGCTGCTGTCAGAAAATTAGCTGTTTCAGTAGTCCCTGATCACACCCTGCTGGAGCCATGTTCTACGTATCTATAGCCATCCCCTATACAGATATAGAGATGAGTTTTCTTATAATGGTGATGGTGAGGCTGATTAATGTCATGCCAGTCAGAGACCAGTCTATTTCTGTAATGCCAAGATAACGCCTTTTTAAATAAAATGAGCTCCTGCTTCTGGCTGAATGCTGCTAAGCCTTAAGAAATATGTAAGGTTTTAAGAACTGTAGGATCATCCATCTTTTCTCCAGGTCTTCCTAACTCTTATTCCCCATCTGCCCCTCAGTTTCCCTGCGCCTGTGTGTCTTTGTCATGGGTGGGAGTGGAGCTTCAGACACAGGTTATTAGAGAAGCCCTCCTGCTGAGTCATGAGCTGCAAGAAGGACCCCCTTGCTTCCCAAACTCCTTCTCAGAGAGGAGCTTGGGTACAGCTGGATCCAATCTTAGCCCCAGACTATGTCCACACTTTTAAGTACAACTTTGTCCTGCAGATTTATAGATGGCGAACCAGGTATATTTATATAAAATGAATTCTTTATTATGACAAATGATCAGATAAAGAATCTTAATCAGAATTATTTACTATACAATGTAAAAGAAACTACTAGTAGTGTATAGTATAGTGCACTATATTAAAGCAACTATATTGAAGCAACTATATTAAAGCCAGTAAAATAAAAAACAATACTAAATAGAGATTTGATGTAACTCACCATACTAATGCTTGTGGGCAGATCTCTTTCACTTAACCGCAAGAAGTATCTTTGAATGGGTGTCCCCCCTTCAAGAGACAATCTCCACACACTCCAAGAAGAGTATTTTAGAAAAATCTGATCGTATGACAGTAGACTGGACTTTTATAGCATAAAGTGATTGACTGTCAGTTGCATGTCTCCAGATCAGTTTAGCAGCTTATGTGCCAAGTCTTGGCCTCACTACAAGTATGCTGGTTTGGGGTTGAAGAGCCAGACTGGTTTTAGCGTCACCTGATGCCCCTCTCAGCCCACCACTCATAGCTTGCAAAACAGGGCATTGTTTAGGACATTTGACTGCATAGGACAAAATGTTCTGCCACAGCCCTGTCCTTTCCTTTTCTACCTAGCCTGAAGAATGCTGTCCTCATTCACCTTGGACCTGACCTACCACCTTTATCATGCTGTAATGCCAGTCCCTTTCTCCTCTTTAGCCAATCAACTCTTGTATGGCAGAAGCAGAGTTTAAAACTATTGTCACCAGGTGTTAACTGGAGATATGCTGGGGCCTGTGATTTTGGAAGGACACTGTTAAAAAGGATTGATGAAAACCTTTAACATATGGAAAAGACTATTTCCATCTAGTAACAAAGGCAAAATTCACTGAAAAGTGGAAGGTCAGTGCAAGGGGAATGAAATATTTAATTATAGCTTGAGAAACCAAGATAATGATTTGAGGTGGTTTCCTACAGAGATAAATTTCATCTGGCGACAGCAAAACTAGGCAAGTCTCCTCAGGTGTGGCCAGGGCTGACAGGACATGAGGCAGGGCTGACCAGGAGACTGAATCACCATATTTGCTTGGTGGGAAACCAATGTGCTCAGCTCCAATGTTCAAAATTATGTGCTGCTCTACCTAATATGCAAGTGTGTGGTTTTCAGACAATCTATGTCAGATGTCCAGGCAGCTGAATGCAAACAGTTGGAATTTGGCTTTCTCAGCATTTTCTCAGGCAGATGTACCACTTTCTCACTTATTTTTCTTTTTTTGTGTCATATTTCCTGGAGTTTATTTGAGCAGTTAACTGAATATCTAATTATTCTCTGATTACATTGAAGAAATGCATGCAGCTTTTTAAAACACTGTTTTTTTTCCTCAAGGTGGATCAATGATGTCTCAAAAGCTCCATTCCTTCTCTTTTTGCAGTTGCTTAAGATGGGACCTGTGGGATTAAGGACATGGACAACAGATCTACTAAGCAAGGAGGGAGCTTCAAAGGATATATAATTCTCTGAGTCTTGTTCCTTACTCGTTGTGCTAGACAGTGCACTTAACATCTGACTATGTGCATACTGTAGGAAGCTGTGTGTGCCTTGGGGTCACCTGTTCTCTGTTAGTTGCCGAATATGCACATGTAGTTTAAGTGTGTATGATGGTTGTTTCTTACTGTTTATCCTGTCATAGTGGCTAAAAGCCATGACCAGCTGGGTCCCACTGCACTCCTTATATGTAATGCTACATAGTCAATGGGGTTTTCAAGATGGCGGCGGGCGATGAGCCACGCTGTCGCCAGGCTCCTGCAGCAAGGCAGGGACCCGCTCCCCCAGTGCGGCCCGTCGCCACGCTGCTGGCATGGGAGACGCTGCCGTGCCGATTTGTGCAGCTGCCACAGCGGTGGAACCACCGGGGTGCTCGCGCTGGAACGCCGCTGCTCATCCTTCGAGGAGCGAGGACAGGCTAGCCTCCGGCCTTTCATGGCCGCCGCGGGGCCGCGGGGCCGGGCCGGGCGGGCTGCGC
>JAWWES010000001.1:102376996-102414675 GCA_035583135.1 Lophotriccus pileatus | reverse complement strand
TTTTTAGCCACCAGCGCGCTTGTAGCAAGCGTGGTTAGATCCCTTCCCAAATCTTCGTTCGCGAAGCCTTGCCATGACATAGTCAATGGAATCATTGCCCAGGGGTCTGGAAAGCAACATGTGTGCTGGGACCCTGAGTCCACTGCGTGTTCCTGCAGCCTCTTCCTCCCTCCCCTGGTGTTTGGCTGCCTGTGCTCAAGGCCTTTAATCTCTGATGTGGCGCTGCTGTGCAGCCAGGGGTCAACCATGGCAGAGAAACAGCTCAGTTATAAGAAAGAGCTGAGAGAAGCCTCCTCTAGACACCAGCCCTTAGCACAGGAGCTGTGTCCCTGCATGGTCACTGTAGCCTGCCCACTGCCCTAGCTAAGCCCACTCTTGCCTTCCCACCTTGACTCTGAAGCTATCCCATCCCCATGAGTACATCTGACTGTCCCAGGGCTGCAGGAGGGCCTGGTCATCCTTCCTGGCCCAGCTCTACTTGCCACCTCTGTCTGTGGTGAAATGGGGCTGTGGAGGGAGGTCTCTGCACCATCCTACCCCAGTGATCCAATGTGCCCTGCCCTCACCTCACAGCCTGCTCTTGTTGCTGTATGACAGGTATGTCTGGTTCTATGAGCATGTGTCACTTGTGCAGATGCAGCCTTCCTGTAATTCCCAGAGAGCTGTACACGTTTAAAGACACGTATCCCTCCTCACAATCATGAGTGGTTTGGCTTGGAAGACATCTTAAAGATCATCTAGTCCAGCTTCCCCTGCTGTGGGCAGGTTCAACCTCTGCTAGACAAGGGTGCTCAAAGCCCTGTCCAACCCTCTCACTTGGAGATTACCATGCAAGGGTGCTTAATATGACTGTCCTGTGGAGATTTGTTTTACTGTAGGACAGAGGACATTTCTCTGCAGAAGAGGCTGCTCAGAGGTTGCTCAAAGGGATCTAAAGAGCATTTTGGCCATGAAATAAGCCCTGAGGCAACTGTAAAACCACCTGAATGAGGAATAGTGAAGAATCTAGCTATAACGTGAATGTAGGCATAGATGCCCCTGTTGGAAGGATATGCTTCAATTCCAGAATTTATGAATGACAGTTTAATTGCTGTGTCTCTGTGTTTGTGCTCCATCCACTCCAAAGGAAGAAATAAGTGGGAATTGAAACATAGGAATAGACATACTGGTCATAACTAAGCTGCACTGAAATGCTGTGTACAAGCATTTTATAATGGGCACATCTGCCTACCTCACAAACCCACCACAAAAATTGGCAGGATTTGCAGCATCTGTTGTGAAAGTTTCAGCTTCAGAATAGAAAAAGGTGATGAGTTTTAGTGTTTAGCTGCACAGGTCTTTATAGTTTTGTTTCTTCTTGTGCTCTGTGGATGAGTCCTAAATCCTGCCCTCAGCAGGCACATTTTCTCTTGTCTTTTTTCTGGCCTTCCTCTGAGATATCTATTTTTTCCCCCCTACTACTGAAAGCTGGCTCTCCACCTCTCATAGTTTCTCTGTGTAAATAAGGCTCTCCTTACAATTTATCCACTCAGCAGAATTAGCAAGTTTAACAGATATTTCCATGAACCTCTCAGTTTTTCTAGAAGTTCTACTGGTTTTGGCACTGCATCTTTCAAAAGATGTCAAGTATTCATCATAAAGTTTCTTTACACAGAATATATCACATTCTCCTGTAGTAAAGTGCTAAAGTGGTCTAAGCTTTCCACTCTTGCTGTAGATGATGTACATCTTGGGATCTTCTGTTAAATGTGTGAACATTTTGCTCTCTTTCAAAAAAATAAGTCATTCCTCTGTATATGAGTCTTCTCTGTAAGATGAGCGTGACCAATTCTCCTCATGGTATATGGTCATTTAGCTACCCCGCAGCTACTTATTTCAGCCCTAACTCCCAATCAGTCCTAATGGTCTTCGGCAATTCCACCCACCTCTCGTAAGTAACAATTTCTGCTCCCTGTGTCTGCACCTCTAGTCTTGAACAAAACTCCTGCTGCTTTACCACCAGCAAGTTCCTTCACTGGAAAACCAAAAGTGCGGTCGGTTGTCCAGTGTGGATGGAACTCTGTACCTGCCTTTCAGCACTAATGCATCCTCTGAAAAGTTTTCCAATGCCATCATTGCTTCTGTGTAAGCAGATTTCTGATGTCTACATGTATATACACCTGACTGGCTCATCAGGCTCTGTTTGATTCAGTTTACAAAGTGCTGCTTTGTTCATGGCTCTGTAATACCACCCTGTCCTTTATCAAGAAAAGGCTTTTATATTCCAGTTGCTCGCTCCCTGCCTTGGGAACAAGATTTCCTCTGAAAATGTTGTCTCTTTTCTACACTCATTTGTATTCTCCAAATAAAGAGAAAGTAAGCAAAGCAAATATACACCGGATCTCTGAAGCATTGCAAATTGGTCTTATGTTGTCAGGGAACAGCTATGATTTAAATAAAATGACAGGCAGACAGAAGTCCTGCCTCATCTTTGCTGTTTTTAAGAACTCCTGGAGGACCTTCAGTGTTCTGGCATACCATTTTACCATTTGATTCTCACTTTCCTACAACTTGCCAGGGTTAGTCCTATGCTGCTGGCCAGTGAAAGATGCATCTTACACGCAGGTTCTTGAATTACCAGCTTCCAGGCTGACCCTTGCATTAAAATTGAGTGCATCCTGCTGCTTTACAGATACCCTGGAGGATTGTATTGCTGTGGTGGACTTTGCCAGAGCACTCCAGTGCCATCATCTTAAAGCTTGCTATACCAGTACGAATGGCCTGACACAACAAAAGTAAAGTGAACTGTACATTTGCAATGTCAAAATGGAGTCACACGCTCACAGAGCCTTATAAAAATGTAGGCAATGGGAACACAGGAAACTCCAGATTGGTGTTATCCTTGTATCAAACCCAGAAGACCGAGTGAAACTCCTTCTGTTGGCAAGGTGTAACAGTTACTACGCATGGCCAAGGATTTGAATATGGTCTGTGCAACATGTCCTCAGAGTCCTGGCTGCTAGAAGAGTGCTGACCCGAATGTGCCAGGGTCTCATTCTGTTTCAACTCAGAATGAAAGACTTTCTCATCCAGCTCAGGGATTTCCTAATCCCTCCCAGCACATCACTGGCTTCCACCCGCCACTTTGAAAATTATGTTGTTCCTTGCCAGAGACAGGTGCAATTATTCCCTGCTTAGATTATAAAAAGAATCAGATAATGTCTGCTTTGGTGTTTGATTAGGCATTCAAATTTAGTTTCTGTAAAGGCAGGAAACCCTTTTCCACAAGGCTTAGTGATATTTTTCTCATATAGATGACATATTTCATGCAAGTGTCATTTGCATAATTACATAACTATTCAATTTGTATATGCTACTTAGTGCTTGCACTTGTTTGAGACTGCATTAGCAACTAAACTTCCCTGAGGGGATATGAGGTTAAGGGGTGGCATTCACTTGAACTCTGTCCTTGGGAGCACTAATTGTGCACTGCATGAAAACTAGTTGTTACTCCTGTTATTTATCATCCTCAAACAAAATAAGTAAAATCACCAAATGATATAGATAAGTCTAAGGTCATAGAAGCAGAGCTTATACTAAAAATATGCAGTTGAACTTCTATGGTTTGATTTAAAATTTAAATTTAAAATCTTTTAACAACTCTATATACTTGACACTGAAGTACTGCCGTTATCTATTACTAAGACTGCCTGTCTTTGTGAGACACTTCAGTAACAGCACATAACTGGAGATGGAAATCCCTAATTGCCAAATGTGTGGACCAGCATGCTTAGATTTCATGAAATAAATACACAGGGAGGTGATGTTGCTGAATTGATAAGCAGCAGCAAATACAAGTCATAAACAGGATGGGGATTTCCATTCTTCTCATATCACAAGATTGTGCTCCCTAAGCCAGTGACCTTACAGTCTAAAACAAACACAGAAGGGAGATATCAGTTCCTGGGGGTTTTCATGTAAGCCAGTCAATATGATGGGACATAAGCAATGTTGTTCTAGTGATATACCCCAGCCTGATTTGAAATGTCATTGATGTTTTTGTAGGATAATTTTAGGTTAATTGTTATTTGGGAAAGATCAGGTTAAATGTCTCTGTTTGTGGTTTAGTATTAGATAGTTTATGATCTCATTCATACAACAGAGGCTCAAAAGCACTTGTCTGGGAAACCCACAGTTCACTGTGACTGCAATTTTGTTTTCTTGTGAAGAACAGAAGGGATTTTTTGGTGCTTACCGTAGGTCTCTGAAGGCTATACCTACACATGCAAGAAGCTCAGCACTGTAGGAAGAGATCCAGCTGGTGCTGAGGACTAAATGAGGGCAATATTTTCCTATTTCAGGTGAGTTTTACTGCAAATCAGCTCTTTTCTGGTCCAAAGGTCAAAATAGCTGTAGCAGCTGGAGAACAGTAAATGTGTTCCTCAATCTCGTCTTCCATTTTGATTTAATTTGAAAATAATCCAGTTAATTGTAAGAAAATCCTCTGAGGCCTTTCCATCATATGAATCAAAGCATGCTAAGTGGAAAAAAGTGCAAGATCTGCCTTCAAAAGCATGTTCATGATCTGAACTAAAGCACAAACATAGCATACTCTGTACGAAAATAAACACAGCTGCACTAAAAGGATTCAGTTTTTGTCAGAGTCCCATACTTTGGGACTTGGCCTTAAGTAAGCCTGAAAAGTGGCAACTTCCCCCATAGGCATTTCAGTATAAAGGCCTGGATTTATTATTTTATTGCTTTTAATATTTTGCAGATTTCTGAAAAAGAAACTCACAACATCCTGATTTAATTTGCTAATTGCCTGAAAAATCACCTGTAATAAACTATGTAATTGTACAGGGAAATGGTGACTTCAGCCAAAGCATATTATTCTGTGTCTGTAATTCCTTTTTCTGTGATATTGCCATTCAGATGCTGCTGACGTTTTATAGGATGCTGTAGGTTTATTGAACTGCCTGCTCACTGAGCATTAAGAATACTTGCATGTATGCAACATTTAAGGAAATACAAATTCATTTCAATTGTTCATTTTAAATAAGCAAATCTAATACAGCTTGGTCTTCAATGACAGAGTGGCAGTTTAATGTCTTTTTTACTTAATGTAGCTAGCTTGCTATAAAAAAAATCAAAACAAAACAAAAAAAACCCCCCAAACAACAACAAAACAACAACAAAATTTAATGCTAACAGATTTCCCCCCACCCAATCTTTTATCACAGTTTCTATAAATCAATGTAAAAGGAGAGTGATAAAAAATATCACTAGCTGGAAATTACCTTGACTGAATTCTGAGACATGTAGCTCACCTAGAGGTGCTGGAACTAGAACAGTCAAATATAGTTCCAATGAAAAGTTATAGATTAGAGCTGTGAGTGTGGGACCACCTGCCTGGTGAATGGTCCTGATTTCATATACATATATAAAAAGGTCATTGAGTTGCAGAACTCATAAAATTGAAGCAAATAGATTCTGTCTCATCAGGTCTCAAGAGAAAAGCAAACACTGAAACTACTCTCCTTAGGATGTAATATTGTAGCCGAGTTTCTTATTACAGGAAAATTTACCCTCTGATTTGCAGATATAAGAAGGAAGGAATAGCTAACCAAGTTGGACACTAATGGTCTTGAGCTAATTACTTTAAAAAGTTTGTTGGCATGCAGAAGCCACAGGTTCAAGCTCCCCTTATCCTCAAATAGACCAGCTATGTGCATGACATTTTTCTTGGGGGATTACACTCTTCTGACCTGGTCAATTGGTCCAGCCCGGTCCAGGAAATAATTTAAATTCTTATTTTCAGGAGGGAATTTTTACTTTGATCTCCAGACACCCCTGAATCTTAGAAGCCATGACTAAAACTGGTACATTTCTATCAATGGCGGTGTTGATGGAGCAATATATTCCTGTGAGAACACTTTTTATCAAGCCAACTGTACTTGGGCTTTTATCTTTCACCTCTCAGATACATTATTGCCATCTGTCTGACGAGTTGCACGGACTTTCCCACATAAGGTCAGACTTCTCAGCAGCAATGGTTTCAGGGTCACTTTTCACTTAAATGAACATTCAGTTTCTGAGATACAGCTAGAAACCAGCTATAATGACGAATTTGCCATTGTGCAATCAATAAGCAAGCTATCTGAGTACTTTATGTCTGGAACATAGGGTTACCTGATACTTTTATTAGAAGGGACACATGTGATGATGTGAGACTTTCTCGAAGCAGCAGATTGTCTCAGCTTGAAGCTTTGTGTCAGAAACCACTGAAAAATCCCTCCCCATGAAACTTTTCGCTTTGTACCTAGCACTTCGCCATGACCCCGTGGTTTCCCAGACTTATCTCAGTTTGCATATGGCTTGTCTGCAACATCACTTGAATGTGTTACATCCCTAACGCTGATGTACTCTAAATTTATCAAAATACTGTGGCTAGACAAGCTTAACATCAAATTAGGAAGGCAAAGAGAAAAGCTCTTGATTACGGAGATGGAGCTGCTGCTATGAAAGCATCAAATTAAGAATGGTAAACTTGTGTCAAAAACTGATCTGTTCCTGAAGCTGTAGCTGAGCACTTCAGGAAAACTGCCTTGATGGCTGTAGTTGAAGCTTAGATCTCTGGGCTCTCCCAAGGTGGAGTCCTTTGGAGCAGAGCACATGCCCTTGCTCTTGATGGCCTCATTCCTATGATACCTGCACAGTGCAAGCATGCCCCTGCATGCAAATGAATCTTCAAAGCAACTTGCTAGGAAGGTCTGCTTTCCCCTCCTTCTGGCTAATCAATTAGAGAAGCTTATTGTAGCACACTTTGCTGTGTGTGCAAATGCAAATGAAGTCTTTTTTGAGCTTGTCTGTGACTGGGATAGATAGAGCTCTTCTAATGTGTTGATTTTCCACACCTTGCTCTTTCACCTGTGTCAGAAGTGGTTTGAATTGCATTCTTTCTGACAACTCCCTTCCTGGACACAGAACTTGTGAATCTTTTTATGGTGCCACAGCAATTTCACAGAATGAGTAAGTTTGGAAGGTCGTCTGGTCCAACCTCCCTGCTCAAGCAGGGCCATCCAGAGCACATGGCACAGGATTGCATCCAGATGGTTCTTGGATATCTCCAGTGAGGGAGAATCGACACCCTCTCTGGGCAACCTGTTCCACTGCTCAGCCACCCACACAGTAAAGAAGTTCTTCCTCATATTCAGGTGGAATTTTCTGTGTGTGGGTTTCTGCCTACTGTGGTTTGTCCTATTGCTCAGCACCAGGAGCAGAGCCTGGCTCCATCCTCTTGGCACCCTCCATTCAGATGCTTATAGACATTGATGGGGGTCCCCTCTTCTCGAGGCTGAACAGGCCCAGCTCCCTCAGCTTTTTCTCCTGAGAGAGATGCTCCAGTCCCTTAAGCATCTTTGTCAACTCCCACTGGACCTGCTCCAGGAGCTCCTCTTGTACTGAGTGGCCCAGAACTGGACACAGCACTCCAAATGCAGCCTAAGTAGGGCTGAGCAGAGGGCCAGGATCACCTCCCTTGACCTGTTGGCAGTGCTCTTCTCAATGCAGCCCAGGATACCTTTGACTTGCTTCTGCACAAGGCCACTGCTGGCTCATAGACAGCTTTTTGTCCCCCAGGACCCCAGGTCCTTTTCCACAGAGAACGCTGCTTTTCAGCATATCAGCTCCCAGACTCTACTGGTGCCTGTGGTTATTCTTCCCCAGGTGCAGGACCCTGCATTTGCCCTTGTTGAATTTCAGACAATTCATGGAATCACAGAATCATAGAATCAGCCAGGTTGAAAAGGGCCTCTGAGATCTTCAAGTCCAATCCTTAAACCACTACCACCGTGGTTACTAGACTATGGCACTAAATGCCACATCCAGTCTCGTCTTAAAAACCTCCAGAGACAGAGACTCCACCACTTCCCTGGGCAGCCCATTCCAGTACCTGATTACCCTCTCTGTAAAGAATTTCTTCCTAATATACCTTCATCCACACTCTCATTTCCCTGGTCCTGGGATTCCAGGGCCTCATACCTGTTCTATAAAGGTAGCTGGGGAGGTGAAGTGGGTTGGGAGGGACTTGCCTGCCATTCTGAGCAGAAAACCATTTCCACTTCCCTCCTTCTCTAAGGTGTCCTCCTTCTGCCTGATGGTGAAGGTTAGGGGATCCATTGTTTCCTGTGAAGCGGATGGTGGGTGTGTTTTTCTAAGGCATGGTAGCGTGCAGCTCCACTAGTCAGTCTCTTCTTCAGAGTCCCTAATAGTTCTTGGTCTTTCTGCTTCATCTCTCAGCCCTGCCACTAGGCCTGCACAGGATTATGTTTAGGATATCTGTGATTGTCTTGCAGTGCAGGGTGAATTACTGGGTTTATACCAGGGCTGCACTTGGTGTATTAAGAATACTTGTACCAATGTGGTGTTCTGCTCACTGCCCACCACTGCAATTTTTTGTAACTCCTGTCAATCATAATACAGGCTTCTGTCCACCTTTACGAGCAACATCTGCATGTAAGAGCAACTATATATCTCACTTTATTTCTGCCTCCTGATAACCAACATATCCATAGATATCTATATAAACAGGTGCAAGTAAGGCAAGGTATTAAGTACAAAACCCAAAGAGACTCATAGAAGATTAGCTGGCCAAGTACTGTTTTTTTTTTTTTTAACTAGGCATGAAATTTTGACATAGAGTATGCTCAGGGGGGATGTTCGGTTGGAATATTTCCCCTAAATATTGGGAAGAATGTTTAGACTGTGTTAAATAAAGGTTTTGAAAGGTGAGTGGGAATAATATTGTATAACATCTATTGCCCATAACTAGAAGGTTGTGTAATGTTAGTAGTTGTATAGAGTTAGAAATTTTTTTTGTGATGGATAGATAGATGATTGATAGATAAATAGGTAGGTAGATAGATAACAGAGAGGGGAAGCTAAAGCAGATTTCCAAGCATCTCTGCTGCTATTTAACAGCACAATCAATAGTTCTGAAAAGGGAAAGACATTTGCAATGCTAATTGCAATTCACAAGTGGGGGCATACTGAGTGGGTGGAAGAGTTAGTTGTTTGCTTGCCGAGGGACATTTCAGAGCTGCTGAAGTTCTGATACTAGTAATTCTTTTTGTAAAACAATTATCTGGCTGACTAGAACGCAGGAATAATTTCTAAATCAAAGAAATCAATGAGGGTGGTACTTCCTCAGGTAGTGATTTTCTGGCAGTTTTTTCTGGTTGTCTCAGTGATCCCACTGAGAGGACAGATGTGATGAAGAGCTTCCAGCTGTGGAGCTAGTGGGACCAATAGCCTTTGCTAGATCTTAATGGTCCACAAGGCTCATCTGTTCATCCAAAATTTTGTCAAATATCTCTTGTCTATTTTCTGGTATCTACTTTTTTATTTCTGAATAATAATGTATATTTTTACCTATGGTGTGACCTGAATCTGCCAATCCTATTTAACCTGATTAGTGCTCTACTCTGTGCATGCAGAGAGATTTGTTGGCCCCAGTTGAAGCACTTGCAGAATAAAGTACACACCAGTGTGACAGAGGATGACAAAACTGCGCTCTTCACTCCTCTCTTCTTCCTTAAGCTAGGGTGAATGTTCCCTGGGCTCCACAAACTGGCTCCACATCATGAGAACATGAGTTTGTGTGTATAAGACCAGAGTGCAGAATCATTTTGAGCAAGAAGAGGCAGAAAAAACAATGTTCTGATGCCAAGTCTTGTTAATTCCAACGCTTTAAAGTGTCACTTTAAGCGTGTGGGATGAAGTAATAGCAAAGGAACCAATCTCCTGGCGCTCTGCAGTTTGCTGTTGGCCTCCCAGTGTCTCCCAGGATATTCAAGAATAAGCTGGGGTCGGATGTAGTGTGGAGTCAATGTTACCTTGTGCACTCAGAAACAACTCTTAACTTGGTCTAGGTGAGAATTTCTGCTTTACACAGGGTAAAATATAAATGTCTGTGGCACCTAGATGTCGCAGACATACAGTTTAAATACCTGAACTAAGAATTTTAAAGGAAAATCAAATATTAATATATGGGTTCTTTTTGATTTTTTTCTCAAACAACTAACAGAGGAGTGACTACTATTACTATATATGTTTTTATCATTAAGAAATGGAGGTATGCAATTTCTTTTCTAAATAACTTTGAAATCAGAGAAAATGTTTTTGTTTCTTGTAAAAAATCCCATTTTTTTAGAAAAAATCCTGAAATTCCTTGTTAACTTCTGCTGAGTTCAAACAAATAATTATTGGATAAGGGGGAACCTGGAAAGGGTAATAGATTTTCCTTTTCCATTTCAATACAGTGTTCTGAAGCTATTTTATCATGTTCAACTTCTCAAACCAGTTAAAAAGCTTCATAAAATAAATGCAACAATTCATCTCAAAGCATTTTGATAATCTCCAGCTTTTCCCTAAAAAATCTTATCACCTCTTTGGTCAACGTAAAATGTATTTATTACCTGCAGCACTATGTGAACATGATTACTCTGAAGTAAAGGAGATATCTGTTCCTATGATCTTCATTGCCTTGCACCAACACTCTGCATAGTCCTTTTTGGTAACATCTCGGTAAAGCTGGAAAGATCTGGCTGATTCCAGTGGGGTTAGTTAGAATATATCCAGGAGTAGCTACTCTCCCTGCTTAGACATAGGCTGACACGAGATAAGCTGGTGGCTGATGTGGGAGCAAAGAAAAAAGGACTTTGCTTAACTGCGTGACAGTACAGAGAGGTGTAATGGTAGGAACAGTCTCCTTTTGTTTCCCTTTCAGAAAGTTTCAAGGATCTTGCTGTTAATATTATATTTTTGTATTGAAATATGATTCAGTATCCCTTAAGAGGACCGAGACATGGTTGTTCCAGCTGTGAAATGAGGGCAGGAAGAAGAGGGACAAGGCAGATGGGAACCACAGGGACAGTCTAGCATAGAGGCGGTTCAGGACCTGTGCTCCAAATAGCCACCTGCCCTGCAGGCTCGAGGTAGAGTGGCTAGATTGCACTTGTGGTTTTAAAAAATACCATTTGTATATATATATATATAGAATGGAGGAATTCTGAAAACACTGGTCCTGCATACTGATCTGCAGGTGATAAATCTCTGACTATTAGCTCTTGTAAAACAGTTTGTAGATCACAGAATCACAGAATGGTTTGGGTTGGAGGGGATCTGAAAGGTGATCTAGTTCCAACTCCTCTACAATGGGCAGGGGACACCTTCCACTAGACCAGGTTGCCTGGTCCAGCTTGGTTGTGAACACCTTCCAGGGATGGGGCATCCACCACTACTGTAGTGCCTCACCACACTCACAGTGAAGAATTTCTTAATATCTAACCTAAAGCTGCCCTCTTTCATCTTAAAGCCATTCCCCCTTGTCCTATCACTACTTGCCCTTGTGAGATGTTCCTCTCCACCTTTCCTGTAGGCCGCTTTAGGTACCGGAAGGCTGCTGTAAGGTCTCGTGGAGCCTTCTTCAGGATGAACAATCCAAACTGTCTTAGCTTGTCTTCATAGGAGAGGTCCTCCAGCCCTCTGATCTGGTCCTGCTCTGGACTCATTCCAACAGGTCCATATCCTTGTGTTGGTGATCCAAGAGCTGGATGCTGTACTCCAGGTGGCGTCTCATGGGAAGGGAGTAAGAGGGAGAATTACTTCCCTTGACCTGTTGGCCACGCTTCCTAGAGATTTCCTAGTTTGGTTTGCAATAAGATAAACAAACCACTTAATGAACACAGGATGTGTGGATCATTATGCACTGTGTAAATACTGAAAAAATCAACAAATAAATACAATGGATACCACTTTAAAAAAAAAATCAACATTGATGAATTGCAACAGGGCTGAAGCAGCAGTAAGATTGAGGAGCAAGTTTGAGGAAATGCTCCAAATGAGCTCTCATAGGGTGTGTCCTACTATCTGTAGTACACAGCAATGTGAGATTCCTTTAAAAGACTCAACAGTGAAGGCTTATTTGGTTTTTTTTTTGAGGCAGATCCAACTGAAGTGGAGGCAGCTTGTGATGAGGGAAGCATGCCCTGATTGGAACACTAGGCTGTGCCACATGGGTCTGGGAAGGCTTGCTCAGATCAGAGGTCAAGGTAGCTGCTTTTAGATGATACAGAGCTCAAGTTAATGAGCTGACAAGACTTCTAGCTTGAACAAGGCACAAATGTGGTACTCCTGCTCCTGGACATGAATTGTCTGCAGTGGAGTGCTTGAACGCCAAATGAACTTTCTGAGTGAAACCCCCTGGGCACAAAATGATATTTTCCAATGAAAGTTTATTTCCTCTGAAAATTTCCAATCAATTCTTCCACTCTCCTGTTAGTTTAGGCATGTAAAAATGTTTTTATGGATTGCCAGTCACCTCAGCCTGAGGTTGGCATACTTTTCTTATTTGCACTTAATCATAACTTCATTATTTCTAACAGATTCTTTGTAAGTTATTGTTCGTAAGAATTGAAAGATCTGTGGAATTCATTACAAGATTTTAAGGTTAATCTGCAACATGGTACAGAGATTCTTCTTTCTAAAAACTCTGAGTATTTCTTATGTCTTTCACAGACATCCAGGCATTACTGAGGGTGTGACCAGTGCTCTTCCTGCCTAACCCTACAGGCCAGTAATTTCCCTCGACTGTTCTTGGCTGTATGTCTACTTTTAAAAAAAGCAAAATCACTCTTTTCATAGTCAAATATTAATATTTAGTTTAAACAACATTAGGGCTGCGATATAAAATCCAGGCAGCTTTAAAAGAAGATTGACACTTTCTCCTTTAATCATATGGCTTTGTGTCTTGGCGCATGCTTGGCATGCATTGTCAGATTAACTGTGGTAGGATTTCCAATTTCATGGAGTTCAGCACTTCATCTTTAACCTTTAACAAACATGATGACCTCTTCCACCACAGAGCTTCTCACGAGGGTAGCAGTCTCTTGTGACAATATCAAAAAAAGTGTACCAAACACACGTACATTAGGTGGAATAACATGCTGAGGTGATTTTGAGGAGTATAGCACATTCCAGTCTTCACTTATGGCTGCTTCCTATCAGGAGCTGGGAGGAATTTGGTAAGAAAGCTTCAAATTTATATATAAGTATAAAAATTAAATTTAAAATAAACGAAGCTGTTTGAGTGAGATTTGAACCCTGGAGAATAAAAGCATGTAGCAATACTTCTATTATTCAGGTATCAGAAATAGTAATAGAACTTTTATTTCCTTCAAATAAATATGTCAGCTTTTTAAGATCTAAACCATTACATTAAAACATTAAGAATCTTTAAACTAGCTCAGATTCAACTTGACAAAAACTAGAAGTATCTTGAGAATGTGAATAAGGAGAGAAATCTGTTTTGCCAGCAGAGTGACAGTAGCTTCTTTTATGAGTTTAGAGGTGAAGAAACTAAAAATGTGTTGCATTATGTTGCAAAAGAAGAAGCGAACTCAAAGTCCTCTGACATAATTTTATTTTGCAGACCCTGGTTAGGAAGCATAGTTATAATTTGAAAATCAGAAAGACTAAATGTTCTTCCTGAGCTTTTTGTTTTTTTCTAATATATTGAAAAAATTGTGCTTAGCAAAACAAAAGCTGTGTGAGTGATGTTAGTATTTTGAGGTTTGGATTGGGGGTTTCATGCTATGTTGGGTAACATAAGAGGGTCATAATCAGTATATAATGCATATATAATGAACATATATATATATATTATATATATAATGTATATAATTTATAAAGCATAACACTAGGAACTGCTCCTGAGAACCAGCATTTGTCAGGATGTTCTTTTACCCCATAAAAAATGTATCTCTGAGGTAGAGACTGTGAGACGTCCTCCTCAAACGGCAGAACTACAGCAGAACTTGTGGTTGGGTGTGCCAGAGATGGTACGTTCAACCCAAGGGCTTCCAGGGTGCCTCAAGCCACAGGTCACTCTAACTGTCTTTCCAAATACCTGTCTCACCATACTTCTCCTTTAATGCCTCCTTCTGCATTGTGGTCTCTGTTCTGCAAAGACTTTGACGCAGTTGCAGGACAGTGCACGGGTAGACTCTCTAATGGCTGTGGATGTGCCGCACAGAGCTCACGGTCAACCTGGGGTGCTTTGATCTCCCTTTGGCATCTGACATTTGCGTACCCAACTCAAGAACTGGTGAACGGGCTATTGAACCTGCTCAGTTCTGTGTCAGCACGTCTCTATTACACTTTTCCTGACTCACAAATCAAATATTTCATTCTTCAGCACCATGAGAGGCTCCCTCAGCAACTGACATATTTGACAGCCACACTGCACTTCAAAGAACTTCACAGGGTTGTTAGCAGTAGCAGGGATTTTTCACCAAGTTGTATTTTTAGCGCAGAGTCTGAAAGAATGACTTGACATATAGTACAGTGATCCTAACCTTACTCTAAGCACAATAGGCTGCTTAATTTATAACTTCTTTTGGAAATAAAAATGCAACATGGAATACTTAGCAACGTCAAATCTTCTGTATAAGAAACACAGAACTGCAGAAATGCTGGCTGAGCATTTATTAAAAGTAGCTCTGATTACGTCTTTCATTGCATAGTATGAATGATGACCTACTTTTCCCTATAGTGTTTATTTCTTGGGTTTCTGGTTGCTGTTGTTACTGTCAAAGGTGCAGAGTTATAATGAAAACACATTAGCAGACTGGTTTAAGCTAAATACTTTCTGTAATATTTGGAACAAAGGGAAAAAATCCTGCTCTGGAACATTCATTATCTGAGATAAATTCCGGAGAACAATGGCAATATGTTAAATCTTCTTGTCTGTTGAGTGCCCGTGTGTCTTCTTTTTGACTCATCCAGGCATGTGTCCAATGATGAGTATTTCTAAAGGGAAAAATTATCTTTCAAAAATCCAACAGAATATACTAGGTCAGTGAATTGGCAAAAGTTGTTCCACCTACTCTTGATTGCCTCCCTTCTTCTTACTTTCCTCATTTTGTCCTTTTAATTCACCTATTTTTTCCACATCGTATCATCTGTCCTTTCTAACTACTCCATTCAGTGAGGAATTGGAAACTGAAGCAAGTAGAACACGAGCTTGCCATTATCCTAACACATTTGCTTACATGGTATTATGTACAGACATCTTCTCACCTTTTGGTTTCTTGTTTGTTTCTTTGTTTGTTTGGGGGTTTTTTGGTGGTTTGTTTTTTTGGTTTTTTTTTGGTTTTTTTTTAAACATTTTCTTGTGTGGATGTGCCTGACCCACTGGATAACCATAGAGATGGGAATTGAGTCCATGTGATTGAGCTGGTGTCTTTTCTGTCCTTCTCTAGGCTGATGTTCACAGCTCTGTTGTAGCTTGTGAGAACTTACTGTAAATTTCCTCAGCTAATACCACTGCAGGTGCTTGTCTTAGTGGTGCACACTCAGTGCTTGTGGTGTACGCTCAGCCCTGTCCGAGTGTGAGCGGTGAGCGTGTGCGTTGTGGACCAAATTGTTCAGGCTACCATTCATGTGATGGCATTTAATTTAAACCTCCACTGTTCTGAGTTGCCATGGATGCACTAACTCTGTTCTGTACCTGCCCTCGACGGAGACACTGTGCCGCTGCTGGAGCTCTGCTTTCTGCAGCCTGGACTGTGAGGCCTTGGGGGATTTCACATCATAGATAAGAGTGTGTGTCTGGTGTCTCTAAACAAGACATTGACTTGATTTTTGTTGATTTAAACAGACTAATGCAAAATAAGACTACTGAAAATTCAAAGGCTGCAGCTGAAAATTTAAGGGGAGAAGCATTTTCCTGGGTGGATCTTCCTGGGGTTGAAGAATTGGGTGTCATAACATTTTCATTTCTCTGATGCCATGTGTATTTGTCAGTGCTGCTCCGAGCTCTGGCAGGAGTTATGTAAATACATCTCTCTCTCACATTGCCTTGAATGTGGAAAATTGATTTCAGAAAGACTAATTTGTTAATTTCAGTTCCCATACGTGATGGGTTTGATTTTTTTTTATTTTTATTAAAAAAAAAAAATGAACCAAAACATTAAAAGGTGTACTGAGTCTTTTATCTATTTTTCTGGTTTATCCTAGCCACATGGAACCACATTTCTAAAACTTGCAGCTTATAAATACTGTTTAAGACTTTCTATGGATTTATCCACCACATTTTAAGTTAAACTGGGGGATTAATTTGTGTTGTATATTCTTTCATTATGTGAATTTGTCCAGAGGAAAAAAATCATAAAAGAAAGGTTTTTATTAGAGGAAATATTGTGAGGTTTTCTCCTTCCCTTTTGCAAAGGATAAGAAACAATGAAAAACAACAAATACTAAAGCCTATTAATATGAAGAATATAGTCTCTCTAAAATCTAGGTAGCATTTTCTTGCATCTAAATCCATATTCTGTGAACCTTTGATGTGACATAAAATTGTAACTGCTGAGGTGGGGAGTGGGACAGAAAGCCACAGGGAGCAGCAGCTCCCTGCTATTTTTCTTCATTTCTATCTTAGTGCAGACAGAAGGAAACCTCTTTTAGAGTTCTTTTGTTCTTATTTCTACTTTTTCTAAATACATTTTAATTTATTGAACCCTTAGGTCAAGTTACAATCAAAATTTGAAACGAATCAGACCCTGTAAGTGAGCAGTGGGGCAGGTAGCAGGTGTGTAGGCATCAGAGAGCATTTTCCTTTCTGCAGCTGCCTGACTAACCCTTCTGCAGCCTCCTCAGCCTCTCCTCATCTCCTTCCTACCAGACATGTCTCACTGCCTAAGCCTATGCTATTTTGTGATGGTTATCTCAGGCTGTAGGCAATGGAGATCTTATTTTCCAATCCTGTCCCCTTTAAAAAGATCTGGGTTGCCCCGGTTACAGATTGCACATTGAAATCATGGTTCTTACACAACCACGCAGTGGGAAACCAGATAATTACTGGATACAAGTTTTTCTTTCATTTATCCTATATACCAGGACAAGGTCAGCAAATGTCTGGAGCATCTTATTAGCCTGGGCCATGTGCCATCCCATCTTGATCCAAGCTCTCCAAAGGGCCTTTGAAGACAGCAGTGCCCTTTTGGTGTGGACACTATACAAATGTGCAAAGCTCACCAGACTTGGACCTATGCCACTGGAGCATGGGACCAGCTTAGGACATTCTCATACTGACAGAGCAACTGCAGGTTGAGATATCCACTCCTGCAGTGGTTTCGAATTCATGCCTTATTCGTAATGTGGCACTGCACCTGAAGGATGCTGGTATAAATGTTACTGCTCCTGATGCCAAAAGTCCACTGAGTTGTTGTGCTCATAGCTGGGAGAAGAACTGTGTTTGAATTTTTTAAAAGTTCTGTACAAGTATATTTGGTGAGCTGGGATCTGGATTCTTAGGTGATGAGAAAACCACACAGAGGTTATGATGAAGTACACTGGCACTTCTAGGTGGGCTCCTTTAGCTGCAGCATAGTTCCTCACTACTGAAGGACCCTGGATTATGGGCTTTGATGGAGAGAGAGTTTTGAGCAATCTCTCAGTATCTGTCTCTAAATATGACATTTTAACTTGAAATCTGTAGTTGAGAAACCTCTAAAATCTCTTGAGCAAAATATAGCAACCAAAAAAGTACACCTTTGAATCAAATGAAAAGGTCAAGTTAAACCAGCTGAGCTAGTAACATTTATGTTCTCCTGCTTTCCCCAGGTAATATAAGAAACTGCCTAAAATCAAAACCAGCAAAAATCATAATGTAGGAAAATATTCTCTTTCATGATGAGGGTCATAACTTTGTGTCTTGACTGAATAATATTGAATCAAGTAAAGAGTATTAAGTAAAAACTAAGTTTTAATTAAATCCACAGCAGTTGCTATTTTTCAACGTGTATAGGAAGAGACAGGGTATGATATATTTCCTTGATTGAAGAATTTTCAAGTTCCAGCTGGACGGCACTTTAATTAACTTCATTTTCTCCCTTTTTCTCAGCTGTGGTCCCATTCCGTTATGGTTCTGAATCAATCTTAAATGTAGCATTTTGGAAAAGACAGATTTCTCACTGTGTGAATGCTGAATGAAAACCTTTGAACTTGATATTCTTAAAGTCGTGGTGTCAAGGGGGATGTGGGGAATCCAAAGTGAAGATGACGAACGTGGGAAGTGTGTCCCATCAAAGGCTGGTGTGCAGCCCATGCTTTTAATGGAGCTACTCCTGTTTCTGCTGTTTGCCAGCTGTAGTGTGACACTGGGGAGCTGCTCAGTGAAATGGTAACACTTGCAAAACAAACTGTTTGTCCCTGGCTGGTTGACAACTGAGAGCAGCAGTATCATTACTGAACAAGAGCCCAGAGTCTCCTCCTTGTCATCCTCTCACACTGAGCTAATTGCTAACAGTCTAAAGAGAGCATCTACTTCACAGGTTAAAGTTGAAAGAATTTGTAGAAGTACCCGAGAGCCCAGGTTGAGGTTTTTCTCAAGTCTGACTTCAAAGGTGTGGATAAATCTTCATGAGGGCTTTGCACAACTCAGGCAAAAGGCTGGAGGAGGGGACTTGTCACTAGTGGAAGCCAACACCAATTCTTCCTTCCCTGACAGCCACTGGAAATGTACTTTATAGCACATTTCAGTGGGTAAAATATGACAGGTGTTATGCATGTAGTAACAATAATTTATCTTCTCAAACAGTTTGGATTTCAAAAGAAGGATACCAGCCAAATGGGGTTGGCCTTTGTAAACTGATCATTTGGGAAGGTTCCATTGGAAAGACAAGTGCAATGCGTGGGTATCTACACCATGTTTTATAGCTGTGACTTTATTTCTACTTAGAAGCGGCAGAATTAAGACAGAGAGTGTGTCAGCAGACTAATAACGTCTAAACCAGGGAGCTGTCTGTGAGTTTGGCACATCAGAGAAGTCATGCCATGGCATGTCACGTGTCATGTTAGGGAACATGATGTTTCAATTATTAAATCAAGGTTGAAACTTAGAGATTGTATTTTTTCCCTCTGGATTTTTGTTTAGTGAGTTTCCTTTCTTCCCCCTTGTCAGTATTGTAGATAGGATATCTTGGATCTCAGTGTTTTTTTTTCTGTGAAAGCTTCTGTTGGGTTTTCAAATTATCTAATTTATTTGGATTATAACAGTTACTGGGAGGCAATAGTACTGCCAATTTATTTCTTTTTATTTCTTTTTGTTAGGGATGTTTGTAGTGTTACTTTTAGGACAAAAGAAGAGGAAGCTTTGAGTGGAGGTGTAGTTGTTTAGCTCTCTATCTTCCTTGCTGAGACAGAGTATGGCAGTGCTGCAGTGCAGTGATACTCAAGCTGGCATTAAACTAATTATTTTGGGTACATGAAGCATTTTGGCTACAGCAGAGTGAAGTCAAGTATGCTCTGATTTTCCCTGCCAAAAGGCTTAGCAACTTGGGCACCAGTGAACGAATAACAATAAATAGCAGTGTCTGGATAGGAACTTATGGGGATGTCGTGGTTCAAGCCCAGCTGGCAACTAAGTACCAGGCAGCTGCTCACTCAATTCCCACCCCACTTCAAGTGGGATGGGGACAAGAATTGGGGGGGTGGGGAGGGGGAGGGAAGTAAAACTTATGGGTAGACATAAGAAGTGAAATGAAGTAAAATATAATAATAGTAATAAAGAGGAAGAGAGAAAAGCTGAGAGAAAAAAGTGATACACGATTGCTCACCACTCACTGTTTGATATCCTGCCCATATGTGAGCTGAAATCAGTCCCTTTCTGGGTAACTCCTCCCATTCATGGGCTGGGCATGATATCCCTTTGGCCAGTTTTGGTCAGCTGTCCCAGCTATGTTCCCTTCCAGCTTTTGTGCAGCTCTTCACTGGTAGAGCATGAAACAATGAAAAGTCCTTGAATTCATGTAAACACTACTTAGCAACAACCAAAATATCAGTGTGCTACCAGTGCTATTCTCATACTGAATTCAAAACACAAGACTGTACCAGATACTAGGAAGAAAATTATCCCAGCTGAAACCAGGACAGGGAGAGCTTGTCATTCTGAAATTTTTCATATTCCCTGCGTTGCTACCTCTCTTGCTTCTGTAGTCTTTTATCTCTCTTTTCTAACTTCAAAGGAAAAAATGAAGCAAAGAAGGATGACAGAATGCAGAAGCTGTGGGCAATGCATCATCCAACAGCAGACACCTGACTGTAGCTATTTCTCAGACAAAGGGTCTGGGCAATATTATGCCATGTTAGGCAAAGCCGACACCTGACGCAGAAAATAGGAGTTGAACTGAATGAGAAGATGGACTGGATTGTGGTGATCAGATGCAGAGCTCAAGCATACTGACCAGCAACTCAGCTGTCCCCTTTGTTCCACTCCCTTCAATTTCCCACGCCTACTCTTCTGTTTAACATGATTGACCTCTCTTTATTCCCCACTGTCTACTCTCAAATAACTTTCCACCCTGACTACTTTTTCCTCACAAGTCTCACTTTTGCTACCTCTGTACCCAAACTTTGTGTTTCTAGTGGGGTTACCTAGCCAATCGTTTAGCAGTCACTCAGCAAGTTTTACTCTTCAAGATGTCCTTAGTTCATAGAATCATTTGGGTTGAAAACGACCTTTAAGGTCATAGAGTCCAACTGTTAGCTTAACACTGCCAAGTCCATCATTAAGCCATGTCCCTAAGTGCCCCCTCTACACTTTTAAATATTTTAAATACCTGCAGGGTAATACCTTCTCTGGGCCACTTGCTCCAATTCTTAATAAACCTATCAGTGAAGAAAGTTTACCTAATATCTAATCTAAACCTCCCATCTTGGCCATCCTCATACTATTCTCTCTTAACCATCTGTGAAATTTAGTCATTCTTCATGGTATTATTTGTAACTGGACATTGGGAAGCATTACTTTACCAAGAGAGTGGTCAAACACTGGAATAGGCTTGCTGGAGAGGTGATGGATGCCCCAAGCCTGTCAGCATTTAAGAGGCATTTAGATAGTGCCCTTAATAACAGCCCTGAAGTGGTGCAGCAGTTGGATGAGATGTTTCTTGTAGGAAAATGTTCTTTGTACTGTAACAATGCTCCTTACAAATGAAATAATCAATTCTAAATATTGTTCAGACTGGATGTAAATGATATTTCTAACCAAGAGACAAGTGAGTGTCTGAAATGTGCTCCCCAAAAATGTTTTGAGCAGAACAATCTCCAATAACAACTAATGAAGCTTCATCAAGTGTAAGTGAATGTGGTTGCAAGTCTGTGTTAAATTTATCTTGTGATGTGCCTGCGATTTGATACCTAATACTGGTGCCAAAACATATCATAAGGAAGTGGCTATGTTTTTTTCATAGATTTTAATAATGACAAATATAGACCAGAAAATAAAATGTATAGTTTCATTCCAAACTGCAAACAAAGTTTGTGTTCTGTGATCTTCATAACATTTTTACAGTTGTTATTATCATTATTATTATTATTATTATTATTATTATTGAGGGTTTGAATCATAGAAGGAAAGAAAAATTCTGCTGCAAGTTTGAAATTTCAACCTAGTTTTACAAATAAATACCAAACTTTTTTGAAGTGCTGGCAAGAAAGAATAGTGAGAGAAAACAACTTTGCCTTTTCCCCCACTACCATTTTCTTTATTTCCTCTAAAAACCTGCTGTGCTTGCCTGAGGAACTGGAGACTTTGCCATGACTTTTCATTCCTACAGGAAGGAGTCCTGACCACAGTTTTCCAGAACTAAACATGTGTCTCAAGCCATTTTCATGTGTTCATGGTTTTGCTTTCTCCAGAAATTAAATCCAATATCAGAGAAATATGTTTAGTAAACAATGTTCTTTTAGACAGTGAAAGAAGAACTGGTATTTTAATTAAAAATATAAAATAATATAGGAGACTGTGGAAAAAAACATTATTTGCAGGATAGCACATGATATGTAGAAAATTTAAAACTATCTATTTGAAAACTGAGAACTCAGACCCAGGTGAAGTGAAAGACATTTGTATTTAGTCCCAGCCCAAGCTGTGAAGTGTAGAGGAGAACAGAGTCCTGAAAAACATAAAGCATTTAAAAAACTTTATTACTATTTTAAAAGCCCTCCTAAACATATCTGAGTTTTTAATTTTTTCTTTGTTCTTAGCATAAAAAATGAAGTGAGAGAAGTATGAAAAATGGAAATGCAGAAATTTAAGACTCATGTTAAACAGTTTGATTAAAAATTTGAAGATAAGATTTAGAATCTTGGCATTTAAATAACCAGCTCCTTCTGGTATCCTTTGCAGAAGGAAGTACTGGATGTGAGTATAAAATGAGGATAAAATATGATATTAATTTGCACTGAAGTAGCAAATATTCTACAGAAGTCTCAGGTCATTAATCTATCTTCTAGCTAAGGGAACTACATTAATAGCTTATGGGATTTACAGGGCAAGCTTCAATTTAATGGTTCACCCTAAGTTTGGGGAAAATAGGAAAGGGCAGGATACTGGAGGATACATTATATCTTGATGCATTAAAATCAATGGCAAAACTTTCTTGGCCCAAAATGGCCTCTAGATAGCTTCTAATTTCAGTGCTGCTGCTGAACGTTAATTGCCTGTCTGCAAAGTGGAAGAAACCATATTTTCTTGACAAGTGTTGAAACTGACAGTAATCCTCATAGCTCTGTCTTGAATAGGAAAATAATCTGAATTAATGTTAAGCTTTAATTGCGCTTTTGGAGGCGAATGGGATGGGGGTTGGTTTTTTTTGCCTCAGCCAAAAAAAGACAAATATTTGCAGTGAATTATAAGAAGATACCTGAAGGGTCACACAGTTTCACTTGCAGTATTTTGTAAGGAGCTCTCATCACTGGAGTCCTGCCTGTGTTTTGTCACTAGTCACTATGTTCTTTAGATTATAGTATTTTCCTGTGCTTTGAAGCTAGGTGAGAAACCCTTTTTTATGTTTCTTGCTGTTGGAGATAGGGGCTACCTTTGTAAATGGAGAGAGGAGCACATTACATAGTTTGCAGCTGATTCATGAGAAGGCTCAGAACAAGAACCCGAGAATAATGTTGTAATTTAATAGCTGAAATTCTGTCTTCACAGGGGAGAGTCCCTCGTACAGCACCTATAAATCAGTGTTGGTGCAGTGCATCATCAGATATGCAACCTTTTTTGAGGTGATAATTCCCATAATTTGGGTATTGACCTTGTTCTATGTTGTACAGACTTGTAATCTGTGTTTTTCTGAGTGATCCCCACAGGTGGGACATTTCTAATGTGAAGTCACACTGTGAGACACCTCTGAGTGTGCTGGGAAGATGGGATTATAAATATTCATTGCTCTTGCAACCCTGGGCTATGAATGTTTCAAATTTTGTAAGCTAAGCAGAACTAGGCCTAGTCAGAGAGAAAAGAAAATCTCAAAACTTTGGTAATTCCAGGTGATAAATGAAGCAGAATGAGTAGAAAATGAGAGTTTTTCTGCTAGGCTGATTTTGAGCCAACATGCTAATTTGATTAGAAGAAGTACATAAGCACAATATAAAATCTAATCACTTATGACAAAACCAAGTCAGGCTGGATTTCCCTCCCTTGGAAATACAATAATTGCTCTGTGGTCTGCTTTCATTACTGAAAATATAGGTTTGGTCATCTTACAGGTGTGAGGATCAAGTGTGGGTGCTGTCAGGCTTGCTGTCAGGGTGCTGTCCCATCCCTTCCCTTGGTTGGAGCCTGACCACTGGCCATGGGATTAGAATTAGAAAAGGGCCCACATCATGAGCCTGGTGAAAAATCTGTCTTGGACTGTGTATAATGCCACTAGCAGTTTCTTTCAACTATGTGTCTGACAAGTAAGGGATGAAGGGATGAGTAGGAGCTCATTTCATTCCTTTCCTACTTCATTTGTCCAGGTACAGAAGAAGGACTTGCTAATGCTGGGTGCCTGCCTGTGCTCTACAGTGAGATGCGGCAAAGTCCAGTCCTCGAGCCTCCTTCCTAAAATCAGGTACAAATGTGTTTGGTTTTCTTTTCTTTCTTAAAGAGTAGCTTTGCAGATAAATTATCCTAAGGGAAAAAATAATCTTGTATGCCCCCCTGACCACTGGTAGATCTATGTGGCAGAAGTCCAGAAGGAAGCCTTCTGCCACCAGCTTCATGGCATCACCCTGACGGAGTCTGAAAATCATAACCCAGCACAAATCAGAAGGTAATTGTGTTCCCACTGGGTTGGTACTCATGCAGTGTTTCTTCTGGCACAGGCAAATCTCCAAATGTCTATACCACTGGCTAGTGAGAGCCCTTCTCTCTTTTTTTGTTGTTGTTTTTTGTTTTCTTTAAACCAGAAAAACTGTAATATCAAAAGGCCATCATATTTTCACAAAACAAAATCACTGTTTCCAGTCAGCCCTGAAGTTCTCCTTTAAAGCACAAAACCTCTCCTTGTTTGTGATTTGTTAAGCAGTATGAATTCAGTAGAGAAAATGGGGATGTCTGCCTCGAGGGTGATTGGCAGGAGGGAATTCTCAGGATCTGTCACAGTAGAACATGGTAGCATGAAATATAAAAATGGCTTCAAAATGTAGATCCACCTCCATCCAAAGTCTTCTTCTAATGCCTTTTTTTCCTCTCCACTTGAGAGCTTGGTGTTGCCAAGGGAAAACAAGAAGAGAATTTTGAAATGAAATGGATGAAAATTTGGTAATCCCCAGTGACCTATTTTCTTATAAGATTATGGAATTGTGTAAATCAGTGTGGTTTTTATAATGATTAGAGTATGAGAGTGCCTGAATACATACAGCTGGGACTGCCAAGGCAGGAGCTGAGTTTGGGACTCCTCCCTCTGTCTCTTTCTTGCTATTTCTGTTAGAGAAACAAGGTTTTACTGAAAACTCCTGGAGAGCATCCTACTGTCACCTTCAGTTCAAATTTCATCATACTTCCTGTTGTAAGGGCTTATCCCACTGCCCAGGGGCAACCAACCTGAGATGGGATCCTCAGGATTATCTCTGTGAAACACAGCTGGTAGTTCTTCCATTTTTGCCACCATGACAATTTTCTAGTCTTTCCCAGCGTGCCAGTTGAGCTACTTACAAAGCTGGAGTGGAAAAACAAATCAGTGAAATGCTGCAAACTATAAACATTATCCGTTTAACAATTTTTATAATTATCATGAACCTTAAAGGGGGGGGAAAGGGGGAAATGTTTTAAACTTCTTTCCATTTTGGACAAACAATAACGCTCATTTTTTGATGTCATATGCCCAAAGCATAATATTTCTGTAAGATACTTATCTTCTGCTTGGGGCTCTTTAACAGAGCTTAAAGACACCCTTGACCAAAAACAAATATACTGTGTACTTGAGCAAAGTACAAAGCAGGTGGAGTAATGGTTAAAATCATGAAAATCTTTACCCCCAGGATTCTGGCCTGCAGCTTGTCCCTCCTAAGCTTATGTGATGACTCACATGCATTTACATTCCCTGTGCTTCACGCGGCATCTGCTGCTACACATTTGTTGCAGGATCTTGTCTTTGAACAGCTGGTGACAACCCACTTCCTCTTGCTTTCTTCAGCAGAGATTTTTTTCAATTGTTTCTTGTTGTTTTGATGTGAGACCCAGTGTTGGAAAAACAAGCCCATTTACCCTGATTAGAGCCAGCCCTTTAAACACTTGCCAATTAACAACCCATTTGTTATTTTTCTAAGGACCAGGAAATACTTTCCCTTTCTCTCCTTTCATTTTATTCAGATGTGATTCCACATAACCAGAACAAACTCCAGCAGTTCTTATATAAGATGTTATTAATATTTACCTTCTTCTCCCCCTTTCTTTTGTCCTACAGAGTTGGAGAGGAAAAGATCTTTTTCTTTCTTCAAGCTAATCTTCATTAGCTTGAAGTCATGATAACCAGACTACCTCCTTACACTGCCACTGCCACTAGTGATGAGTTTTGTAGACATGACCTGCTGGAAATTAAACAGGAGAACATCGCATTAGCAACAATGATACAAAGAGTAATTAATTTTAGTTACTTGATGCTAATTCTACTAACAGGCATTAAAAAAAATAATTTAACATGCATGTGTTCTTAGCAAAATTAGGGACGGTCTGATTTGTCCTAGTCAAGTACGTTCAGTGCATTCTTTTTTCAGAGATTTGATCTCAACTATCTCTATGAAATCATACACCATGTTTTTATGCTTTCTGAAGTAAGCTGAATGCTTAATTACTGGGCTTTTTATTTTTTTTCTCATTCAACTCATCCAGATTTCCTTGTCAGAGACCACCTTTATTACATAAATATTTAAGGAAGTACTAAACCTTCAAATGAGATCATCTTGTTTTCATTTTTGAAAATACCATTACTTATCTCAGACAGCTCCAGCAGTAGTTACTTGAGGAACTGCATATGATCCTGTCAGACCTAAAGTTCCTCTGCTTTGAAATACTTGTGTCTTATTACTGATTCAATAACTATGCCACTCTGCAGGAATTTTCCAAGTGGGAGGTTTCCCCCTTTTCATAATTCAGGTTGAGGTTACAATCTATTGTTTAGCCTGTTTATTCCCATAAGTAGTATCTGTTCATATCTTCACCTATACTTTGCCAGTCCCTCAAAACATAGGTATACTTATGGTACATGGCTGTTTAGGTGTTCTGCACCTCTCCACAGAGGTATCTTTGACAACCACTCTACATTCTGAGTTGAGTTTTCCTTTGTAGATGTCACAGAGCATCTGACTACAGAGGAGGGGGTTTTCTTGGAAAGTCACACTTGCTTTTTACCATTGGATATGTTGATTGTTCTTTTCTAATGAAGAGTTCTTTGGCTGCTGAATTTAAATACTGAATAAGCACATATATTTACTGAATCATTGCCAAACTTGTTTTTTATCTGTTTGTTTCCTGTGGCAAGGGAGGATTTCAAATCACTTTGCTGCTCAGGGGAAATTGAAAACAGGATCTATTTTTGGTTCTCATTTGACTTCTCAAGATGGATCAGTGGAAACCTGTTATAACACTAATTTAGTTAAAGATGTATTATGTGCACTTTGCTAAAACACTGAGGGGAAAAAGCTTTGCTTTTGCAGTTGTTTGGCCTGAAGCCAAGATCTTCCATGAAGCTGTATGAAGAAGCCAGAACAGAATTATCCATATAATTTTATACATACAGTATTATCGAACTGATTGGCCAGTGAATCTGTGCCCTTCTTAAAATATATTTAAAGAGACAGTACAGGGCTACAAGTGAGCTGGAGGTGCACCCTTTCTCTATAGCTGTGCAAATCAAAGGCTGATGTGGAGCATTTGGATGAATCTGCTCACCAGACCTGATGTCAAAATAAAATATCGCTTCCCTATAGCCAGAGATTAAATGTTTCTCATTTTACAAAATGCAGTCCAAGTGCAAAGGGAGGTGCTAAGTCTCAATGTTATTTTTTTTACAAGAAACCATAAAGACTAGTTGCACATAACTGTTAGATAATTGTTACTGTATCAGCTGTAACTTCCACTTGAGCACACCATTGTGCTCTACAGCTGAGTACTTAACATCTCTTGGTGCATGGGGCAGTGTTGGTAAAAACTTAGACTGTGGCAACCTGCTCTATGAATAGCAGTGTCATTTGTCATGTGTTGGAACACACTGCCTGTTCAACATAGCTGTAGACAAATTTTAGGTTGAAATAAATTTGTCCTCTAGTTCACAGACTGGCTCTTTTTCCCTCTACATTGTAGTTTGTCTCAGGCTAAGGAGAGAGATCTGCACGTATTTGGATATTCAACACCTGTGTTTCAATTATCATAATATTTGAAGAATCTGGTGCTTCACTTAATGTTCCTCAAGTAGTTCTCTTGATTATTTGCTATTGCAGAGCTGCAGTAAACTTGTTTGTGCCTCCCTTTCTCTCTGCCTGAATTTGATTTCAGAAAGCAATCTCAGATAAAGAAGAGATTTCAGAGTCCTAATCATATGCTGCTGTTGGCTTTGTTGATGCAAGTGGCAACACAGAGTATACTTTACCTTACACAATATGAAATGCCAGGAGCAGAATACATTATATTTTTGTGATGTAATTTTTTTATGAGCTTTTCCAGAACAGGCATATCTGAAGGCCGCAATAGTTGTATTCAGCAAGAATATTATATAATACTTAATTTCAAGACATACGTGCATCGAAGGGTTTTGTGGTGAGAAAACAGCTCAGAGCACATACAACAACATCATTTCTTTCTCTCTCTTCATTTCTTTCTCTCTCTTGTCAATTACCTTGAGTCATCCTGCTTGCATAAGCTTCAGGTCAATAAAACAGATTTCAAAGCAGTATCTGCTGAGACACTAACTTCATCATGTGCCTATAGAAAGTGCATATTTTTTCATCATCTGTTTCTCCCAGTGTGATTGTCCTTCTGATTTTCTTCTATGGAAGGATCCCAATGCACAGTCAATTAGGTTTTATTTAAAGAATTTCTACATGTCCTTGTTTTCCATCAGCATGCACCTTTCTTCTCTGTTTGTAGTGCTGGATGAGAATTGCTAGTTTTGTTTGTACAATTTGCAAAACTCATCATGTCCAGAAGGGGCAAAGGTTATCCCAGAAGTTTGATAAGATGGACAGACTCTCATTATAGGAAATAATAGTAAATTTACTGTAATTCTGTGTTTCATTATGTTTCATTTAATTATGTGTTCTGGAGCTTACAGAGTACTCATTTATTTTATTGTTGGTTTCAATAGCACTGTGCTGTGCTCTATGTTCTAGGCAGTGTCAGTCGTGACGAAATTGAAAACTTCCATTCCTTTTCATCTTTGGTTTTGGTGTAAAATTAGGCAAAACTTTGAAATTCTACAACTCTGTTAAATTTGGACAACAGAAATTTTGGACATTTTTAATTGAAAGAAAATTCTTTTACAATCCTCAAATGGAAGAGCTTTGCTTTGCAAATTCCTGTAGCCTAAAGTGAGTTATAATATTGGTCCCTATTCAATTTCATTGTTCCCAGCTGCTATTACAGTTCTGAACTTCAGGATTCTCATACTATACCACATGGAAGATATACAACCTGAGAGATACAGTTCATTACAGCTGGAGTCCTTTAGAGATCCCTGCCTTGCAAAGAGTAAGGGTTGGAATTAAAAAGCAAACAATGCAATGTAAATACAGGGAAATATACTGGAAAACACAGAAAATCCAGTATATTTTCCAGTGTATATTTTCCAGGAAAGTGTTTCTGTTATCCTCTGCTCTATTTCCAGGTATATGAAATGCTGTATTATGAATAATAATTACTCCATTATAGATAAAAACTTCAAGGGATCACAGTTTTCCCCCTTGTTTTAGAGAACACCACACTAGAGAGGGTTAAAGTGAGTCTTTCATTCCACATGTCTCCTGAGCACGGAGAGCAATAGTTTAGTAGACATTTTAGGGAGAAACCCAGTGCATCACAGTGGCCCTCTACAGAAAAAGCTGCTGACCAACTACAGTGAAATTGTTGAATGACAATTTGTCCTGAGTGCAGAGCTGGGTTTGCAGGAAAGGAGGCAGAGTACATGTCCAGGTTTTCCACAGGATCAAGTAGTGGTACAATCTACCCTATGCAAAGCGAGAGATAAGAAGGAGCCCAGGTTTGAGCCTGAGTCTTTTTTGAGGACTGGGTCTAATCACCTCTGAGAGCACAGGCAGTAGTTCCCAAGAGAGTATGTGCAAAATTCACAGAATCATGTATGCTGGAAAAAAACTT
The DNA here is from genome assembly GCA_035583135.1 of Lophotriccus pileatus. Classification (NCBI taxonomy): domain Eukaryota; kingdom Metazoa; phylum Chordata; class Aves; order Passeriformes; family Tyrannidae; genus Lophotriccus; species Lophotriccus pileatus. The sequence goes on along the minus strand of JAWWES010000001.1, from coordinate 102,384,995 downwards.
AAAGATTATCAAGTTTAACTGTATTTGGACTCTGGATACCATATAATCATATCAAAAAATGGGTACCATACCCTCCATTTTTGTAGGAAATAGTTTAACACCACCTCCGATGGTGGCTGCCACATTTAAGAAAAAAAAAAAAAAAAAAAGGAAAAAAAAGCAGGATAATGGAAATAAATGAAGACAGAGTTAGGTGTTCTTTATTGTTTCTCTGTGGATATCCCAGATAAAATATGATGTGTCTTATGCACCCAAAATTTTTTATTTTATTTTACTCAATTTTTTTCTTTTCGCCCAAATAACCGTCTTACTGTTCAGAAACATGAAGGAGGAGCTAAGTAGGCCTCAGTTTCTGCTGGCCAAAAATATTTTGAATCCTTCAAAGGAAAGCATACACTGGGACACAAGAGGCCACAGATGCCATTTCATTTTCTTCTTCAAACATACTCTGGTGAAAGGCCTGCTGACCTTTTGTGAAAGATTGCTTCCTGAGAATATGGGGGATTTGCCTTCCATTCTTCCCTCTCTCTGGAGATCAGTTTGTCATATGTTTGTAGAGAGTAAACCAGCCACATCTTATTTCCTGGACTGAAGAACCCAACTAGCCCCTCATCTCTTTGACTTTTTCTCTTCCACCAGGTGTTCTTCATATGCTTTGACAGGCAAATCCACCCAGCAAAGCCAAGGAGTAAACACCTAGATTGAAGCTGTATTGCAAACTATTCTATATATGCATGTAAAGTGATAGGAAAAATCACCTGCTGAATTGCATTATATCAAGAATAATTCATCAGGTAAAACCAGGGCATTCTGGGAATTCAGGTGCATACAAAAAGCTGTAATATAGACTTCATGTTTATTCTTAAACATGCAGAGCTCTATTTCTTCATGGATAAGCATGTGCACAATTTTGTTGTAAGCGTTAAAAAGTAATGATTTTTCACCCCCCATACTGCTATTTGTTCCATGTCAGCAGCCTCATAACAGATTCACTGGCCCCTAAGCTACAGCTTGTCACAAGCAAGAGACAAATGCTTAGAGAGCTTTCCCTCTCTTTGATCCTTGTAATCAACTTTATTTCCTCTACAGAATTCCAATTATCCCATTAAACAATGAGTCAGAATGCTTATATTGATACAGGTGCCTTAATTGGTTAATTTATACTCGTGCCAGCCCCGGCTAAGAATTCATTTCCCTGAGGCCTCCTTAGACAACCACAGTTCCTCCTAAGTCTTAATGGTAATTCCTAGCAGGCATAGTACTTGAGCACAACGTTTAGACATACCCACGAGCACCCTGCACAACACACTAATCTGTGTTTAGCCATACATATACTTGCTGCTGAGCTTTTATTTCCCTCCACCTTGTAATTTCTAACCTATTTAGTTTTAATTATAAGACTACAGCACTGACCGTATGCTTCCAAAACCCATTTGCAAGAAAAAAGTCCTAATAATATTGCTTTTTTTAGTAGCACTCCAAAGCAATTAAACACCTATTAGATGCTAGTGAATTCAGCTGCAGTCTATCATGTACACAATTATTTGCATATGCTGTCTGCTGAGCAACATAATTTTCATTATTGACTTATGAGGATAGAAGTAATAGACAGACTATTTACTGAACTGTCTTTAACTCTGCATCAACCAAAATAGCTAATTAAATGTGTAAGAAATTTCACTGACATAAGCTGGGAGGTTTTAAAATCAAGGTGAAGAGAAGGACAAACACTAGTCTGTTCTCTCTAAGACTTGTTCTCACCATGGCAAGAAAATAGGATATCTAGTCCTGTAAATCATCAGAGAAACCAAACAGAACTACAAGTAGATTTTAAAAAGTATTTACCAGGAAATCAGTTTTTCAGGACCAAGCAAACCCACTAAAGAACTGCCAGGATTATTATTTTACCAAACTCACATCCTGATAACTGTCATGAGCAGGAGCGTCTTCGATAGTCCCTTATAAGGCAGTTTCCAAAGGAGCTAAAGAGTAATTAAGTGCCCTACTCAAGGGACTGTAATAGTTGTTCCTCAACTTCATTTCCAGTTTAGCTTACTTCACTGATTTAATTTCTTTCCCTCTGCTTATGTAAATTAAGAACTCACCTTCTCCCCTCCTTATTCTGCTATATTAACTGGCAGCTTGCAGGCAGGAACAGCTGTAGAAGGTGTCAGAGTCATCTCTAGTCTGTAGACATAGTCTGTAGACATTGCCAAAGGTAGCAGCTTGCAGGGAGCAAACAACTCAACCTGCACCTTTTTGAGTTGCAGGCTAACATTCAGAAAGGGGGATGATTCTGCTTTTCTGTTCACGAGAATGTATCTCTATTTATCCTTTCAGAAGATACATTCAGTTAAAGTAAATTACATTAAAGTAAATTAAACCATCAGTTTCTGCCAACGATCATGCACAGTACCTGTTTTACTTTTCTCTCTTGTGCCTCATATTGTGGGTTGACACTGGCTGGACTCCAGGTGTCCACCAAAGCCACTCTGTGAGTCCCCTCCTCAGCTGGACAGGGGAGAGAAAATATAGTGAAAGGCTCATGGGTTGAGGAAAGGACAGGGAGAGCTCACTGAGCAGTTACCATCACGGGCAAAACAGACCCACTTTGGGGAAATAAGTTTAATTTATTGCCAGTCAAATCAGAATAGAATAATGAGAAATAAAATAAATCTTAACAACACCTTTCCCCACTCCACCCTTCTTCCCAGATGTCAGTCCTGATTTTCTCTACCTCCCTCGCATCCAGTGGCTCAAAGGGATGGAAATGTAGGCTTTGGTCAGTTAGGCTTGTTGTCTCAGCCACTTCTTCCTTTTCAGGAGGAGGACTCCTCACTCTTCCCATGCTCCAGTGTGGGTTCCCTTCCATGGAAGACAGTCCTCTATTAACTCCTCCAACATGAGTCCTTTGGGCTTCCCACAGGGTCACAGCCTCCTTTGGGCATCCACCTGCTCCAGCACAGCTCCCTTCCAGGGGCTGCAGGTCCTCCATGGACCTCTATGGACTGCAGGGGCGCAGCTTTCCTCACCATGGCCTTCACTATGAGCTGCAGGGGAATCTCTGCACCAGCTCCTGGAGTATCTCCTCCCTCTTCTTCTGCACTGGCCTTGATGTCTGCAGGGCTGTTTCTCTCATTCTCACTCCTGTGGTGGGTCCATCTTGTAGCTGTCTGGAATTGTCTCTGTCAGACCTGGGAAAAGCTTCTAGCAGCTGCTCACAGAAGCCACCCTTGTAACCCCACTGCAACCAAAACCTGGCCATGCAAATCCAATTCAGTTCAACCATATGACCTGATGTGTCCTTGAAATGTGCTAAAAGCTTCAGATGCATATAATTTTAAATAAGAAATAAAGTAATGTACTTTGACTGGAAAACCCCCATTCACTCCAACAAATTAGTGGTATCTGCAGATGATACATTCCAGCAAAGCATCTTTTTATACACATGAGCTGACAGGGAAAATTTGTCAGTGGTTTAGTCACCACTCAGCTGAATCACCAATCTCTTTTAAAAAATAGCTTGATTGCAGCGAGGGGGTTCATGTCTCCTACAGTAAATTAGATTAAATGCAAAACAACAGGTACTCTGCAGAGGTATATTTTGAGATAGAAAAGAAATCTGTTTCTCTTTGTGGGTGTTTGCTAATATTTTATATTGCTCAAGTAGTACCTTTGATAGACTGGAATGCCAATTGCTGCTGTGCAGCAGTATGACATAATGTCATCTCCAAATGTGCCATCCTCAGGGACACTGCTTCTGGAGATGATCACAAAACCATTGAGGCTTCTCCTCCCAGGCTTAAGCAAACTGTATAAAACAAGTTCCTGTTCGCAAAAAGCATAATCTCCACAAGGGAATAATAGCTGCTTTTAGGATACCTTCCTTAGGGAGGAAACCACTTAAGATGGTGACCTAGTCCCCAGATTAAGCTCGCCTAGGCTCCCCAAAACAGCAGTTGGAGCACCAGGCTCTTGAGCAGAGAGCAATTCCTATAGCACACAAGTATATTTTGCAATTCTGCTTCATAAGAAATTCAGCCAGGATCCATTTCCTTTTTTTCCAAAAGATTCACTGAGATATTTTTGCAGGTGTATGTAGTAGTACGTGGTATTTTGGTTCCTCACAGTCTGTACATTTAATGTCTTTCAAGAAATGTGTTAAGAAAGAGGGTAGAGAAAAACAGATGAACCAGTCTGGGTTACTTGATAACCTGTCCAAGCTTTAATCTCAAAGTCAAAAGGCTGAGCTGAGTAAATTCCAGCAGGTTCAGCATGTTCATCAGGAATATCAGAATTTCTGAATTACTGTCTTCTCACTGATTATGTTTATGAATGTGAAAAAAGTTAACAGAAGTTTTTCATATTTCTGGGACTTCTATGAAGTTTCTTCCCTGTTTTTTCTGGTATCTACAAAACTGTGAATGCAAATGGAAAGTTTTTCCCTTCAGGTGGGACACTTCTTGGATCTCTCTGCTTTGTTAGGCCACTGTTTTCATAATAGATGGAGAAATTTTATTTCTGTTCAGTTCTAAAGATGCTTTTTTATATATATATCCATCTTCATTTTCTACTGTGAGGTGCAGCCCTCAAAATATCATGAACTGGCATCACAGGATTGTATTGCTGACTTTGCAGTGATAGTGTGAGATTTCCAGATTGGTTTTATGTCATCAGGGGACTGATTGCTGAGAAAATTTTTCAAACATTTGAGCCTTCATTGAAAGCAACTTCAAGCATTTTTGAAGGCTTTCCTAGGATTTGCTTTATAGCATCTACGGCTTGGAAGAAACACCCAAGATGTTCTGGGAATTTGAGTTCATCTTGCAAAAGCCACTGAAACAAATTTATACTTCTACATAAGTGTTATCAATACATACATTCTTCAGGAACTGGAATAAGCCCAATATGGCTATGCACTTTCCAGATCAGGAGGGGATGTTCTTTAACATTAGAGCAAGGATACTAACAAGACTTTCCATATTTAAACAAGACGTTTCCATACTGACTGTTTTTGTACAGGAGTCTGTGCTGAAAAATAGTGAGGAGGCTGCAGCAAAGAAGAGCAGGAGTGGAGAGATCATAGATAACTGTAAACTAATCCTGCCTTTATTTTTCTCAGATTTAGTCTGGGTCTATCCCAAGGTACCCATTATAGACAGATAGGGCAGGTGAACAAGCATGCTATTGGGACGCCTATATAGGCAGTACCAGTGAGAATGCTGAGGCATTGAGAGAGGATGGTTTGCAATAGATGGGTGGTAACATTGCTGTGTTTCCTGAACAACACATAGAGTTTAATTTTCAGGGTCTGAATGGTTTCGAACAGTTCCATTGTGGGTAACTGCACTTTTTTTTTATTTTTTTTTTTTTAATTCAGCTGGTTTTATTAACACTTGCCAAATTTTGTACATTGTTCATTTCAAATATTTGCATCTCATCCTAATGACTCTCTTACAGCTACCATAATACATGCTGGGTGTGTATCGTTGCCAGCTATTCCATTGAAATTACAGGTGATTATATCTTGAGCATTATTTGAAATGTATCATCATCACATGTGCCATAACTTACGAGCTTTGGGTGCATAGTGTAGCAACAGTGGGATAATTGGCAGAATATGATGTGGAATAATCATGAATATTCATGCAGAGACTGCATTTCCTGTGTTTATGAATTGTTTTCAATCTCGAGGACTCCATCAGTTGCTCAAATTCCTCAGGGATGGGAACTACACAGAGAAATCCCACGACAATTAATTATTCATTCATTTTGCATAGGAAAACAATAATCTTCAGACTTCATTTGAATCAGTGTTTAAAATGGAAATCTGAGAAAGCCTTTCCTGCTGCTGGAAGTGAATAGCAAATTAAAAGCTTCCTGGAAGACTGCACATAATTTCCACATGTTCTGAGTAGTGTGGTGTGGAAGGGTTTGCACCAGCACTGAGGGACAGCCACCACAGCAGAATGATTGACTCATTGCTCTCTCCAGTTGTTGTCCAAATGTGGCCTCAGCAGAAATGTCACAAGTAAAATTAAAATAGCTTTGAGAAGGTCTAAATAGGCCAACATTGACCTTCTGGGAGTGTGAAAGGGAATGGTACTGCTGTTGCCCAGCCCATGCAGGAAGGAAGCTGTACTGCTTGTCCAGATGACTAAAGTGAAGCAGGAATCTCCTCCAGCAGCAATCTCCCTGGTCCAGGGTCAGCCCTAACAAGGCAGCCTGCCAGGAGTCTGACCAGAGTGTGTTTCAAGGGGGAGCACAGCTAAACCAGTACAGCAGTCCTGGACTTCAGTGAGTTTGAGGTTTAACTTCTCTTCCAACCCACAGTGTCCACAAGAATCTGGTAGCTGATGGTCCTGTAAGTGGCCTTAAAATACTGCAAATACCCAGCACTGTGCTCAGAAAGTCTTTCAGAAGATGCAAATGTGGAGAGCACTGACATTTGTAGGTGGAATCAGTAGTGGTCTCTGGAGCAAAATAATGTTTAATTCATAGCACTTTTTTCCTACGCAAAAATTATGAAAATAGCAATAAAATTAACAATCCACTGGAGCAAGAAGTCAGGCAAGAAAGGCAAGAGACCAGCATGGCTGAGTAGGGAATTGCTGGTCCATCTAAAGGGAAAGAAGCAAATGCACAGGCAGTGGAAACAAGGATAGATGACCTGGGAAGAGTATAGAGATGAGTTGAGTAGGGATGGGGCGACAAGAGACCCAACGAGTAGCAGGAAGGGCTTCTACAGGTGTATTAACCAGAACAGGAAGATCAAAGAAGGTGTAGCCCCCTGATAAATAGGGCTGGTAAACTGCTAACAGTGGATGAGGAGAAGGCTGAGGTACTCACAACTGTTTTGCCTCAGTCTTCAATAGCAACCTCTCTTCCCACACCACAGGTGGATGGACAGCAGGAGAAGGACTGGGAGAGCAAAGTCCCTCCCACTGTAAATAAAGATCTGTTTCATGACTATCTGAAGAACCTGTACACAAGTCAATAGGAGATAGATGATGAGATGCATCCCAGAGTCCTAAGGGAACTGACTGACATAGTTGCCAAGCCACTCTCCATGGCAGTCAGGTAAAGGCCTAGGTGACTAGAAAAAGGGAAACATTGCATGGGTTCTGATGTAGCAAACCATGTGAAGAGACAATGGTAGGGCTGGGATGACCCAGGAAAGCTCTTTAAAGTGTCCAGTGTGGGGGCTATGGTGGTCCTTTCTCTTGGCAGTGACACCCAGAAAAAAGGCAGTAAAAGTTCTGGAAGTGCTTGGGATTTTATCCTGTTTCCTGAGTTCTTGTGATGCTTCACTTCAGGAAACCCCCTCCCTGAGATGCTGGGAACAGTCCCTCCCTGGCTCAGCTCAGTTGCTGGGAGAGGGGTGTCATAGGTTTGTGTGTTCTTACAGCTAAGTTGAAATTTTCCCTTTCCTCTGCCTGTATTGGGGGAGGGCAGTTGGTCGGGAACTGTTTCCAAGTGGCTAATGGCCCAGAAGAACGGGTTAATTGCCTGGCCTTGTCTCCAGGGAAACAGAGGAGGAGAACTGGGAGGTTTGGATTGGAAAAAGGGGTGGAGAGAAATCTGAGCTTGTTCGGGACTGCCGAGAGTGGGGGTGATGCTGCGGTGAGCTGCGGGAGCCACTGGAGGTGCCTGGACCCGCTGCTGTCGGGGGGCTGCTGCCTCTGTGAACGTGCATCAGTTTTGGAGGTGTTTTTGCTTGAATCTTCATTGGAGAGAGACAGAACAACATCACTGCACATCTAAGACCAACAGGAGAAGAGTGAGTTCTCCAGTACCTGGAGTTGTGTTTTCCCTTCCCCTCCTCCCTCCCTTCAGTGAGGAGGAGGACTCCATTTTCCAGCTCGCTCCGGCGTGCGGAGACCACGCATGGCGACTGCCGGTGACCCATCAGTGCCCCCTGCTGACTGACTCAAACAACTGCAGGCTCCACATCTCCAGTGGTCCAACATCGCCTCCTGCTGACTGTGGTTATAATTGC
>JAWWES010000001.1:102322034-102376780 GCA_035583135.1 Lophotriccus pileatus | reverse complement strand
ATAATTTTAATTTCCTTTCCCACACTGTTCCTCAATCGGAGTCTATTAATTTCGGATTTATAATTGCTTAGGGGGAGAAGTTTTGGGTCTTCCTCATAATTTATTCCCAGCAAAACACTTGTGTCTCACTTAAACTGAGACAAGGGGTTCCCCATACTCTGAACCACGTGATGGTATGAAAAAATTCTCCAGAAACTTTCCCATTTAACTAAAACTAAAACAGACAGACAAGACCTAATATGGAGAAGAGTTCTCAGTCTTCTCAGGAAGACACTCCTTTTATCTGTCCCTCCAAGGTGATCAGTGTTATCAGCTGGTTTGAGAGCCCATTTGTGCCAGAGCAGTGCAAAAGGAACAAAGCATGACTGAGAGATACATGCAGTACAGTGCTTTTCAGAGCTTATTTTTAGACTGGAAATAATGTTGGTTTTAATCTTCCTTGACAGCTGTTTTCAAAGGCACACAGAATGGACATTGATATTTTACCTGTCATTCAACCTTGTATACAAAATCGAGGAAACATTTAAATGTACCAAGATTGTAGATTGTAGCTTTCTTTCCAGTCCTTTTTTGTCTCAGCTAAAAAATTTCCAGTAACTAACTGATTTTAACAGAATGTGACATTTTCTTTTCTGTGCACAGGGGAAGTGGGTTTTTGGGATAGAGCAGATTTCCTGTGATTCACTGGATCTGTGTAGTGAGCAAGGTGTCACACTCCAAAACCTGGACTATTTCTTCCGCTTAAATTTGACTGGCATGGGGACCACTTTTGGCTAGAGTGCCTGACCCATAGGTCCAACAGATGACTAAGAAGCAGCTGCAAATGGGCAAGGCCACAGTCGTCTCCCTGATCCTGGCCTTTATCCATGTTCCAGCAACTGTATGGGGTGAGCAAAGACATGGCTGGGGAGGTTCTGTGCAAGGTGAGGACACATCCACCAGGAGGGATTGATCCCACCAGGATGTACTATTAGGTTAGGGCTGCTCTTAGTTTTTTGGTCAGGTCAAACTAGATGGAAAAGGGCCTGGTTTGAATGTGCAGTAGTAGCAAAATAGATAGTCAAAGACGGGGAGAGAGGACTCTCCCTGGAGAATCTGGGCAGGTTTGGTTATTGTAGCCCCTAGTTAATGAAGCTACCAATACTGTAAATGGCAAAGGGAAAAGGAGGCTCAGGCAGAGCAGCAAGAAAACAGGGGACAAACACATTTTAAACCTTTTCCTGCTATCTCAGTAGATGGATTTGATCGTTTCACGGAAACCAGTGGGGGAAAAAATTACCTTAGAGAGGCAAAAAATCCATTTTATTCTCCTTTTTCCTCTTTTCTAATGTGCTTTCCAATACAGGTATGGCAAAAGTACAGAACAAGAGCAGGAAAAAAAAAAGATAGTAATTTAGAGAAAAAGGCAATGCACTAAATCCTACCTGCTGTCTACCCCATTTCAGATAAAAAGTAGTGAGCCTCATTGCATGCTTTAATCTCAAGAATTCAAGTTTTATGTTGAAATCTGTGCTTTCACTGAAAAGTTTAAGGAAAGGCAGAGAGATAGAAGAGAAATATGCAGGAACTAATCAAGGCCTAATTTGTTTCAAAGTCCGTTCTTTCCAAATATCACAGAGAAGTACCTTAACAGAAGAGATGTTTTATCAAAGGAAAGTCAATGTGAGATAATAAAATAAAATATGAAAAGTCTTAATAGAAGATTAATAGAAACATAAATATCCTCAAATTTGTTAGAGAAACAATGCAAAGAGCCTCAGATGAGACACTTAAAGAAAAAAAGTGCCTAGTAATCTTGAAAGAATGGTAACTGCAGTTATGTCAATGCAAGATGGCTAAGTTGAAGCTTTTCTATCCCTTCTTTCTCCCACGCTGCCCTAGGGTTGTGATCGATCACCAGCTGCCATTGGTGCAACAGCTGGTCAGAGACTTTGCCAGCAACGGTGATGTGTTGAAACTTCAGTTCACAAAGGGTGGGTGAGGCCCACACCTACAAAGAAACTCCTCCTGAGCTCTGAGTTGAGACAGTCCCTACAGATCACAGCAATCAGAAACAGCAGTGTGGAGTTTTAAAGAGAAATGGGCATGGTGGAGGCAACCATAGGAGTCACACAGCTCAGGGTGGTTACAAGTCAGGCCTCAGTTTATCAGCAGCTTCCTCAAGCAGCCCAGGAGCTGATGGGTAATCTGGAACGTGTTTCTCTAAGGGCAGTGGATGACTTTTTCTCACGTTGCAGTTTAATTACAAAGTCTTTTGCTCATCTTTACCTGGCTTCAATCATCCCAGATTCAAACAGGTAGACACTATTTTTTAGGCTCTTCCAACCTTACTGTTGTGGAGGAGACAGTGATGTGCTTCAGCATTCTAGGGCTCTTCTGTTCTTAAGGTCAAAATTTGTTAGAGGTTTAACTGGAAACAAGTAGTAGTTTTCTATTGTACCACATTTAATGGACAATGCTAAATATGCCATACTGCTTACATGTCTCTGAAAACCAAAAAGGAGTAGACCTTCTAATCTGTGGAATCAATATAGTAACCAGCTCCTAGTATGGGTCACTTAGCCACTAGATTTGTTTTTTCTTGTATATGTGTACAGATGCATAGTATTTGTATTCTACATATCAACTATGTAAAGGAATTCTACTTTATAGTGCATCTGAAGTACAGGGGAACATATAAATGGCTCAATTTTTAGACAGCTAGGTCTCAATTTCATGAAACTTTACTCTGCTCAGCTGATAGGCACTAGCACCAAGGCATAATACAAAGTCCACTTGAGGCCATTAGAAAGACACTTGCTGGACAACTCTTTGTTATGGTTGGCTTTGTTGTGGCTAAAGATTGCTTTTGAACTTACTGCTTTAAAGAGTGACCCCCACCCATGTATTTATCTCTGCTGCAGGGTTGGACTTGGGCCAGAAACTTTCAAGTAAGGTGACTTTCTGACACCTCTTACTGTGCTTTGAAACAAAGATCTGAAAGATCTATTGTATTTCTTTAGTAAGTCAGTGTTCTCCTGACTAAGTCTTCTCTTACTAAGCTAATTATATGTGACTGAGCTAGGGATGGCTATATTAAATATCACAAGATGAAATTTACGTCAAATACTATATAGACACATATATGAAATCCAAAACTCACAAGGGTGGATTTTCAGTAAGAGTTTTGCTTGCTTTTTTGCTAGTGAATGCCCTCTGTAGTCCCTCTCAACAGTCATAACTGGTTACATTCCTTTATACATGTCAAAAGCAAAAACATGGGGATCCTTTTTAGTCAGCTGTGCAAAAGCACCTGCTGCTGGTCTTGATTTGATAATTGAGGGGAAAGAACCAAACCAAATCAAACCCACCAGATTACTAGATCTGCACAAGCCAAACCAAAGCCAAACTCTAACCAAACCAGAGCCATAAATAACAGTGACCACTCGAATAACATCTCACCCAACCAGTCTACACATTCCTGTCTTCCTGCCCTCACTCATCAGATACTTACTGCTAAGCCTGTCTCATTCCCTCATCCCCAGCTCATACAGTCCTGCAGCCCTGCACTGTTTTGATGCAGTCTTTACTTGATCTGTTCCTTATGCTTCTCCCTGTAGGACTCTTGCAGCAGCACTGCCACAGCTGGGGGAAAGGATGTGTCTTCATCATGAGGATTGCAACACAACATTTTTGTCTCTTTTCTGTTGGCCCCTCCTGCACCTCCTATCTCAGGTGAAAGAAGTTAAGTTTAATGGTTTTTCTCTGATTTCAAGAGGTAAATTCAACTAGCGCTAAGCTTATAGATTTGGGCTGGCATCTTTGCTACAGCGGAATTCACCAGTACCTCTGATGTTACAGGAATATAACAAAAACACTGAGAACCACTGAGGTGGAGGTGGAGTAGCATTTTTCTCTTTGAAAAAAGAGTTTTCAAGGGATTGAGTTGCTCTGTTCCAAATAACCTGTGCTCTTTGGGTGAAACCAACATAATAATATTCTCATGAGACTGCAAAGCCTTCCAGATGTTGGGACCCCAAAGCAGCACAGTCATTTTATATGTCAAATAACCACTATGGCAACTGTGAAACTCAGTGCCACTTTGATGTACAGCTGCTCTTGCCTTAGGGCTCAAGGCAGGATAGCTTTACTGTAAAGGTGCCAGATCCAGAATCACAACTAACATCTTGCACTTCCCACACCAGTGGTCCCTCGAGGCTTGAGGAAGAAACTGGGCTGTGAATAACAAGGTACCCGAACAGTTGGTGACTCACTACAAGTCTGTGGTCTGAGATATTGACAGTCTGCCAACAATTTTATCATAGTTGTCAGTGAGAGGAAAGATAAGAACAAGACCACTAAGTGTTGTTGATTTTTGAAGGTCAGCATACTTATGGTTCAAAGTCACTGTGGGAGGAATCTTCTGGTTTTTCACAGAGATTTCACTGAGAAAGGGATAACTAAAAAGATGTGGATTACCTGCTCTTAATATAAAATACCTATAAATTAGTGTTCTGAATACAGGTAAACCTAGTCTATCAGCGGTCCAAATTTAACTATATATTCTTCTTTGTATTTCCAATGTTGAATTAGCTTGAACTTCTAAACATTTCTCATCAAAGGGATGCCAAATTTATGGAAATACTTGCTTGTGCATTTTACTGTCTCTCATCCCAAAGGTGGTATAAGATAAGTTTGTGCAATGGGATTACCAGGAAGCAACCAATGAACCACATGTGCCTGTAGTTCATGATCTGTAATGAGGAAGGTGGGAGAGCTCCAGGAGTTAAGAGCTGTGTCTGAAAATTGTGCTTTCTTTTTATTGTAGTCCTACTCATCTTTACCAAATTGATAAAATTACATTCAACTGGTAAAAAAATGCTGGTAATCATTTACATTAATGCATCTAATATCCCTGTGGGTTTCATTTTACACAAAACAAATTTAACAAGAAAAAAACCTAACAAAATTATCCTCAGTAAGAGTTATAGTGTGTTCATGGTGCTGCAACCCACATTAAAAATGGAAGATTCCAAACCAGTTAAAAAACATTAGAGACCATGGGAGATCTGTAGGTCCCTGAGCTAGAGGTGGTTAGAGGGAATAATTTTTCCTGCAGGTGAGTCTTGCCGTGTCTGACTGGATCTGTCTCATTTGTTATTTCTCTGCCTCCTACTTTATATGGCTCACAGATGTTACCCTCACTGCATTTTTGTGAACTTGCTAACACAATACTAAGATCTTTTTCCCTTTCTATGTCCTGTTATGTTGAATTGCTCAGTCAAGAACATTTATTAATCAAGCATAATTTCTTCCTTTTCCTCTGCAAATTCAGACATTGATTATTGCGTAAGACACTGTCTCTTTGAAGTATATTGCACAATAATGGAAGTATGTTCAGTTGTAGGTAGGCAGCCCAGGTGATCTATTAGGTGTATCTCTATACTGTTCTGTTCCTAGCTTGATTTTCTTTTCAGACTTAAAGTAGGATCATTAACAAAATCTCTTAAAATATGGGCAAAAATAAGAATAGATACTTAGTGTAAACTGACATAAGCCTCTGTTTCTCCCATACTGAGAAATTCTTCACCTTCTGTAGAAGGTTTTGCAACTTCTTTGTTTGGCACGGGAGAATTAAACTTAAAACTCAGTCCTGCCTCACTGTCATTGCATGGTGCAGGATATCTGCTCATTGCAGTTGTGGAGCTACTTTCTGTAGAGGTGAGAAAAGCCATTGTTCATCTTCATACTTCCATGCAGTGAATAATCCCTGGCACTGAGACTGAAATACAGAAAAGTAATGTACCAACTTGCATTGTGCAGGTGAGAGGACAACTCTAGCACAGTCACTGGATTTTTTCCTTTATATTTCTTTGAGACCTTTGTTATTTCCTTAGCTCTTCAGTGCCTGCATAAATAGCATTTATCAGCAGAATACTGATGAAGAGCCCTTCTAGGGTTATCCTGACTTAATTTAGCAAAAAAAAAAAATGGCTGTATCTTTTGTTAAGGAGGAACTCAGCCTTTCCTAAAATACATTTTTCTATAACCCTCTAATTTATGGCAAATCTAATTCAAAGTTACCAGAATATTGCCCTCTTGCTGAATCTTGTAGTGTGTAGACTTTTTCTCTTTTAATGTTAAAACTTTTAGAATTACTTCTTTTTTTCTTGGGAACTTGTAATGCTAACATTCAAAATAGGGGACTGTTAAGCCAGATGGCTACTGGAACAGTAACACTGCTTATTAGAATAAGCAGCACAGACTTACTGCTTTGCTGTGCCTTTTGCTGTCTTTTTTTTATACTGATGAACTTTTAACATCATGCTGAAGATGAAAAGCAAAACTCTTGGGAAAAGAAAAGTATTTTTCTGATTTTTTTCTTTCAAAGAAACAGGACTTTTTAGGAAAATGTACAGTAGTTGAATGTACTATAAAATTTCTTAGAAAACTGTATTTATGTAGCTCTCAAAGAGAACTCCTTCTTGTCCTGCATCACTTCCTCATGACTAAGCGGCAGTATGCCGTAGGAAACACATGTCAAAGGATTTGGTCCTAGCCTGGTTTTCTGAAGAATAAGATTTATACCACAGTGGTTCATATGCACATGTGTCCTGCCCATCCTTTGTAACTCTGCAGCCTCCCATCACTCAGTGGCATCTGAGAGAGCAGCAGAGTACACAGAGAGTTTAATTCTGGCAAAGTTCCTGAAGATCCACATGGGAGACCTGTTTTGAGAGAGAGAACTTCAGAGTAAAGTTGGAGAATTTGGGCAGAGAGTGGTCAGGCACTCTGATGCATCTCTCCTCCTCTTTACTTCCTCCTCTGTCTCTGCTCCTCGACTTGTAGATCTTCTTGTGTCTGAAGGGTAATAGTCTAGTATGTTCACACTTCAGCCTTGACATAACACTACTGAAGTCTTTGTCCACCCCAAGATGCAAAGTAATTGAAAGCCAAGGGTTCTGGTATCTGGCCAGAGACATGGAGTTTTCAGAATGTCTTGGCAAATTTAAAGTATTTGATTCTTCACTAGCTAAACCCTTTATTTTATATGTATGAAGTCAAAAGGAAGAAAAAAAGGAAAGAGAACAAAACAAACATTTCAGGGAAGTTCAGCTGAAAAGGCTAATTTGTAGATGGCAGTAATCATATTCCTTTGAAAAATCTCTTAATGGCACCAGGCAATCCATCTGCTGTAGTTTTTGCAACAACCTGTGATAAAAAATTTTCCTTGCCTCATTTTTCATTGGTTGGTTGGTTGGTTTTGTCTTGGCCTTTCTGCATTTATGGAATTTTCCTCCTTAATCCTCCTTAGATTTAGGATTAGAACTCAATCCTCACACTAGGTTCAGAAGTTCACTGAACTAATCTGTTGTTGCTTGGATCCCTGAAGTGGGTTCTATTTTATTATGGAATGCTTAGGAATTACTGAAACTTCAGTGAGACTGTTAATGAGAAGCTGGAAGTCCACTGACTAATTAATATATTATAGTCTCTTTCACTTGGTTTTAGTTTTATACCATGGCCTGGGGGGACATATCTCTTAGGTTTCTGATAGCAGCCTCATTATTCACAGAAACAGGCAATAACTTCTTCAAATAAAATCTTTTCATTGATCTTAAAAGAGAAATTTTAACTTTGAGCTCTTTATTTAGTTTCACAGCTATCTTTTTTTGGCATTGTTGTTACACTGGGACCCTGAGGTCTAGTCAAAAAGGTCACATCACTTTGGGCTATGCGTCATTAGGACTTGCAGGTCAAATGCACTTGGGTCAGGAAATGCACAGCTGTGAAACTCTGAAACAACAGCAAATATTAAAGTGTAAGTGGCATTTCTCCCTGGCAGTCACTCCAGAGTAAAATCACACAGTGCCATTTTGGTTCTGGAGGGGCAGCTTTCAGATACCTTTCACAGTCAGTAGAGGTCAAAGCCACAGAAACTTTTAGATGTCAAGTTTCCACCCAGAACTTCCTCTTGAAATCAAGAAGAAAATGGACACTCAATTAAGACAGGGTGGTTAGTTTCATAGAGGCAATTGAAAGGTTCAAAATTAGTTATTGGTGTCTTATCTACAAAAATTACGAAAACTACCAGCTGGGATTTTCCAGCCACAGGAATGGTTGTGGGGATATTTCCTCGGGAGACCAGCCCCAACTCCAAGAGCTACTTTCTGTCTAACTGAATTGTAGTTTCGGGGACACAAGGATTCACTCTGTATTTTGTGCAACTATTCCAGTTTTTAAATAAATATAAATTAGAGTAATATGAATTTGGGATTTTTTTTAATTTTTTTTCAGGAAAACATTCTCTGGAGAAGAAAATAATTGCTGCAAATTTGTGATTACTGTATGTAACAGTTTTGAGTCATGTTATGTAACATTTAGCTGAAAGATTTTGACAACATAAGGGAGGGGAGGGGAGGGGAGGGGAGGGGAGGGGAGGGGAGGAGAAACAGAACAGGTATTCAAACAGGTTTTGGTGAATGCCCTGTTATACTCTTTCTAGGGTTGAAATCTGTACTCACAAGGGCTATGGAATAGCAATATATATTCTACATGGCCACATTAATTCAAAGAACTGTTTGCATTTTTGAAGTGTGTGCAAATTACTGTAGATATTCAGAGACTGGGTGTTACTCTATCTGACTTATCAGTTTTTTATTTTCTGCTTTCTTATTTCCCCACTAATTTTCACCTCTAGTCCTTCACTTTAGAAGGTCTTTGTCTTCACCGTTTTTGACTTTTGGAATTGTTTGTTCCCCATAGTGTAAACTGCACTTGTGGAATGTTCCATCAGTTTTCACATACCTCCTGCAGTCTGGAGAAACCACATTAAATTTTTTATATTGGGTATTCTCACTAAGACATGTAAGAAACAAAGTGAAAACCAAGTTGAAAGACCTTCAGTCGTTTGACCCAGAAGCTTCCAATACAGGTGCCCCATAGCAGAGCGTGTGTGCCTTGGCTGCATAAACATGTAATAGCAGTCAGTGGCATCAAAGGCAGGCTTTGACACGTTCCTCTATAAACAGTTATTTCTCACTGGGTTATTGCAAATCCCTCATATTAAAATTTGAATTTCATATTTCTATAACCTAAAAATAGCTCAGGTATGATCTACAGAATCAGTGGATATTATAGACATGTTTAAGAAAGGAAAGTTATGTCAATGCTTGGAAAATGATGAAAAAATATCTAGTTTACTGCATAGGTTTAAGATTTATTGTTCCCACAATTCTCTGTGTGTAGAGAATACGCATATATGGATAATTCCTCCAATGACTTTCAAGCTGGTTTGCTGAATTTTAGAGGACTTAGGTACACCATTTTCCAATGGGTTTGAAGTTGATAAGTGACTAGGTAAAAAAAAGGGACCAGTAAAGGATAGGCTTACATGAGCACATCCACAATTGCACTAGGCAGACCACATGTGAAATAGATGTTTTGACTGTTTCAACCAAGGGAAAAGCGTTGGTCAGAGCTTAGTTTGTTAGCAAATTCAGCCATAATTCATCCGTAATAAATCAGGCTTTGCTGCTTCTGCTGCTCCCAGACCTGTTTGTTATATGTTTATTTTAGGGTTTGGCACCTGCCATAAATTTGGGGCTGTTTTTCAAATGGTGACAGTGATATATTAGTATGACTATGTTGGCTCCCAGAAGTGGGACTGTAAACATGCTGAACAAACAGAAGCTCATGTTTTTTTTAAAAAACAACAACAAAACAAACAAAAAAACCCAACAAAACAAACAAACAAAAAACTACCAAAAAAAAAAAAAACCACCACCTCTCATGAAATTCATCTGTGGTCAGAGTTCATAAACATGGTTGACCAAAGGGGGCATGAAAGAACTCACTCAAGAACATTTACTGGGTGAATTTAAATTAGTGTGCTCCTATTAATATTTTTTTTCTGATAATCAAACTTAAACATTATTAAAATTATCTGAACAACACAGGACTGGATTGTATCTCCTTGGCAGGCTATCAGTGCAAGGACAGTGCAAGACTCTAAAAGCAGACTTTTCCTTTCAGGACTTTTTCTCTATTTCAGCTGAAGTAAGAGAACTGTTTCCAAGAATAAAATTAAGGAAAAAGTATTTTGTTTACCCTGAAAGCACAGTGTCAAAAAATGTCCATCTTTGCCAGGACAAAGTAGGGAAGGATGGAGACAGAGTCAGAAATGTAGAACAGGAATGGGGAGCTCCCAGACTGGTGCTTCCTTTGTGCCACGGGGGGAATTTTGTGTGCAAGTCTTAGGGATCAGAAAGTGAAAAAGAAGTGGCACAAAACAGGGTGGGCATATCAGGGTTGGGGAAACAGTGGGAGCCTCAGGAGGTGAAGTAGAAGTACCCCAGTGGGATTGTATATCAGTGAAAACACAAATCAGAGAAGGCTGGGCATTGGAGCAGAGCAGAGAGGGCTGAGGTGCCAGGGCAGGTGTACAGGGAGGAAGAGAAAATGAGTGGAAAGCAATGAGAGAATGGCTGAGACCCAAGGACACTGAACACCCCACACCCAGAGGAGCAAAGACAAAGTTTCTTTGCTGCTGGAAAATGCTTGCAAAGCCCAATATCCAACATATTTTCTTGTCCTTGGTAGTAGCTGGTTCATATAGGATATAGACATCAGTTACTTTTTTAAGTAGGGAGATTATAAACCAAGGTGGTTCTGTAAGATGATGCTTCAGTTCTGTGCATTCCGATACTTAGTTTTGAAGGCAACCGAAATTTTGGTGTTCCAGTGTGTTTGCGTAGCTGACTTTGTAAACCTATCCTTGTAGTCTTCTCATAATGTGTTTGTGTTAATAGAGATATGTGCTTAAAGGGAAAATGCTAGAAAACAAAGCCTAAATACAGACAATGCAGCTGGCATGAACCGCAAACCAAGAGAGAGACAAGGTTGTTGCTACCTGTTCCTCTCCTCCTTCTCTACCACAGCCAGAAAAATATGTGATGTTTTCCTAAACTGGTACAGATTTCATTTGCTGGCAAGGTTAATGGAGAATAGAAACTCAAGGGTAGAATTTTTTGTTGCACCTGCTGTGTAAATGGACCAACAACTCAATATTATAAATATAGCCAGTCTTTTCGTCAACCATGATGAATTTTTAAACTGTGAAATGTGAGTTTGAAAAGAAGGAGGAGCAGAAATTGTTATGATTGCTTCTTATATTATAATGATGATGCTCTCAGTAAGGCTAGAACACCAAAGCTCTGAACTCTACAGTGAGAAAACTCAGACTGAAACAATTTTAAAACTCCTCCAGACCCCTTTACATCCTTCCTTGTCTATGATAACACCCGCCCTCTGATCTCCCTTCAAGCTATAAGCACACAGATAGCCAAAGCCATCTTTTTTTCCCTTTTGACCTGATTATGACACTTCCAGCTTTGAAACATTATTTATGCTGTCTTGTTCTCTTCATTATTTTCTCCTCTGTGCTACCTCCCTCAAAGACCATGCAGTTCTTGTTCCTTATTTAATCCCTCTGACATGCTTCCCAATGCCCTTAGTCCTTTGCAGGTGCTTCCCCACCTTTTCTGACAGCTTGGGCGAGAGTTGGCTCATATAGTTCCAATTATTTGCAAAATTTTATCATGTTTGGGGATCAGGTCTGAATGAGCAGAGAAAATGTCTTTCATTGCATAATCTCTTATGGACCTTTTCAGTTCACAAAAAGGATATGGAAATATAGAAACAAAATGGAAACGTGGGAGTTCTTATGGAGAGAAACGGAGTACTGGAATTCACACAAACATTCTCTTTGCCTGGAATATGGCTTTCGAGGTTTGTTTATCCTTGGCATGAACTCTGTTTTAAACAAGCAAATACCAAAATTATCGTTGCACTCTTACCTGGATCTCATGATCGCCATCTAGAGAAAAAGCTGTTTACCATATGTGAAAACAGAGCATAGTTGATAAACATGATATTTGAGAGAAAGAATATGGTCAAAGTAAAACTGGAATAGCTGTTTCTTCCAGACAGTCCTTTAGGTGACTTTACAACAATTAGGTGCACTGTTGATGTAGTGGTGTTATATATTTTAATATAATAGAGAATTAAAAAAAAAAAAAAAGAAGAAAGGTTTTCGAACTTGCATTAATGTTTCTTTGTGCATCATCATGGCACTTTCTACTGGCCAAACATGAAATGAGGGGTCTTTGTTTGAAGGGACCAGCTTCACAAGCACCCTACTGGTGAGGTAGAAGGTGTGCCCCTAAGTCGCTGGACTGGATCCCAGTACTTTTGCTGCAGACTGTATCATACATGATTGATTCCCTTCGGCCTCATGATTCCGCAGGGAAGATGAATGTTTATGGAATTACAGCAAGCTGAGTTCCCCAGACACACATGCTCTCAAAGCATGCCTGCTTCTATAAAGTGGAAAAGCTTTGATTAATAGGAATAACACTAGACTTTAAGGCGCACTTTATTTCATTGATGAACTTTGAGGTGTCTCCGGCAGTAACGGTTTTGTAAACTGTAATCGTTAACATCGGTTATTCAGGATTTACAAGAGAGATTAACAGTGCCTATTTTTTCAGGCTGCTACAGGGATAAATAACTGATGTTGAAGAAGCAAATCAGGATCTCTGTGGGAGAAAAAAAAATAGAAGGAAAAAGAATTGTATGTGGGTTTTAGAACCAGCAAGGCATTTTTCTGAGGTGCCCGTAAAAGTATATGGTGTGATGTGACTGTGTTATAAAAGAGGGAAGGTTGATGTGTGGGCTCCATTATATAATGTTATTGCAGGGCTTAAACGGTGAGGGGACACAATAGAAAAGGGATATCATGGAAATCAATTTGCATCATATACCACTTAGAAAATGCAAAAATTAAACTGTTTGTTCAAAACCTCCTCCATAACAGGATTAACTGACAAGGAAATTAAAAATTATGTAAGAGGAAAAGCTGAAGAGATAATCCAGGATGATCCAAAGGATTTTGCAGATATCTCTGTGCTGTTAACAATCTTGTCGTGAAATCTGGCAATTTAATGAGCTACATTCTCCATTGGTACAAATACAGTTCCATGTACACACTCAGTGCGTTTTTTGCTTTGACACAGATCTAAGCATGATATACTTGTTTTAGTGTATCATGTTGTGCATCAGTGCACGTATATTTAGCAGTGTACTCCTGTTGAAGGTATCTGTGTTGATTAAAAAGCCAAGGATGCAGTTCATAAACTATTACTTTCAGGGATGTCTGAAACAAGTGCTTGAAATCTTGCTTCATACTCACAGTGATGTATAACAGTGTCTTGTATCTGGAGTTTCATCTGTCTCTTGGTGGTCGGTGTTGTCAGACATTTTGACACATTCTTTTTTTATTGTCTGAAAAACAATGTAATAGTAAATAAAATGAGCCAGTTGTCTTCACAAGAAAAACACTTTAGGAAAGGTGCTGTTATTTCCTTAATGATTAAGTTGACCTATTGAATTTGCATGAATATCCTTGTGGAGTTAGATGACTGTATGAATGTAATGAAGACAGTTTGGGTCCATCTTTGTCTCACGGGTCACACTGGGAGCAGCATGTGACAAAAGCTGACTCTCGACTAGTTTCTTATCATGTGCTCTGTTACAGCTAGTCTGCTGCAGTAGGAATGTGTTACAAAAGTCAGTGAGTGATTGCTGCCCTTCCCTCTCCTGTCTTTTGCTTGTCTTTTATTGCTTACTGCTGCTGGAGCTTTCTTGAAGCAAATTGAGTGCTGTCCTTAGCATCTCTCCTTGAGGTTCGTTGCTCCAATCAATCTCTTCTTCCCATGAATAATCCCCACTTTCTTTTTTAAAATATTAATTTTTGCTTCATTTTGGACTTCTCTTGCTTCAGCCAGCTCTCTTTGCAATGCAGCACACGTCTCTTCCTCTGAATGTGAAGCGTACAGATCAGCTCAGTGTTTTATAATGTCCTAATTACTGTACTCACAGGTTACGGGTTATAACAGTATGCCAGAGGGTCAATAAACCTTTTAAGTTAAATGAGAAGATGTATCTTCATGGGACCTAATTAGAAGGTGAAGTTAATAAAGACAGAAGGGGAAAAAAAGCCAGTAAGAAACTCATATACTTTTAAAAGCTGTTGAAAGAAGTAATCTACTGGGGTCCTTTTAAGTACTAGCTGGACTTTACCAAGCGGTAAAATGTGAGGATCTTTGTGACAGCCTGATGACAAGAGCTGGAAGTTCCCAAGTGGAAGTTCCCTGGCATACATCCTTGTGACACATCCTAACAGTGTCAGGAGGAGCCAGAGGAACAGCAAGAAGCTGGCTGCTTGCATGGTGTTGGTAGTCTAAGCAGAGACTTGGGAAGCAGTAGTAGTTGTTTCCTGATGCCTTCTTCTTTAATGCTTTGTGCCAGAGGATTGGAGCATGCCTATTGACATGCCTGCATTTTAGAGAGCTGGAAGTCGAGACAACTTCTAGGGTAAATAAACCCATAAGTCTTCAGCTGGAGAACATGGAGGCTGTTAGACCATAGACTTTTACTGATGCTATATACCATTGGACCCCTCCATTTTTATGAGGACTTTCTGTTGGGATTTTGAAACATTATTCTGAAACACTGGGAGAAATAACTGCTCCAAGATTTACTATTTCTGAATCATTCAGTTACAATGTTGTTTTTAAGAATTGTACGTGGAATGAAAATAGATGTTGTATCTCCCCACGGAGCCTTGGGCAGAATGAGTTTGGAATGGTGTTTGTTGACATCACAGAATTGTATTTGAAAAAGAAATTTCATTGCACTGATTTCCTTCATTATTAGTGATTCAATACTAAGAATAGAAATCTATTATTATTTCATGTTCTTCAATGGAGTTTATGTAAACAGGTCTGCATGTATATGTGTAGAAACCTATTGAATTCTGTGTGAACTAAGTACTGGGATGTATTTTTTCCTGCAAATGCAATTTGCTCTAAAGGGCAAGACTCTGGCTTTGACTTTCACACAAAAATCTCATTTCCCACTTTGTATATGTTCATGTTATTCTCAGATTCTTTCGCCCTTTCATCAACAGTGCACAGTTCCATGGTCCTCTCTGGACCCTAAACACAGATAAGATTCCCATTCAGTATGTAAGATACACCTACTCCTTAATGTTTGGGTGTTTGCTAAGCACAAAACGAATCTTTTATATTTACTAAATTATTTGCATGAGAACTTTCCTTATTTTTTCCTTTGGTTTTTGTTGTCTGGTTAGTTTTGGGTGTTTTTTGTAGGCAGAATGAGAATTCATAAAATTTCCACGATTTAATTTTCATCATTTGTTTGCAAAAAAAATGCAGAGAGTGTAGTCTTTCTGCAAAATTAATCTCTTACAAAAATTCTCACCTGGTATATCTTTGTGAAACAGGCATCAAATGGATTCACCAGGCAGGTTCATGGCACTATCTGTCAGGCTCGTCAAAATTCTTACTGCTTTGCCCAGTACATGGGTCTACTGCCTTGATGCTTTGAAATAGGCTTCTTGGAAGGATTGGGCCACCCATGGAAAGAAGAGCAACCACGATGCTCTGAGAATGTCAAATGGACCTGCAGCCTTCAGATCAACATAGAACCATAGACTGGTTTGGGGTGGAAGGGACATTAAAGACCATGTAGTTCCAACTCCTCTGCCAGGGACATCTCCCACTAGACCAGGTTCCTCAAAACCTCATCCAGCCTGGCCTGGAATGCTTCCAGGAATGGGACAAATGTGTCCTCTGTGTGCTTGAGGACATGTAGAAAAACATCAGCACTACCCTAAATTCAGGCATTGCTACTGCAGGTGGTCCGTCTCAGCTGCACTTTGTTGACCCCTGTTGGATAGCAACGAGTGCAAAGAAGAGACTACCTGGTTGAATTCCCTTGTTACTTTGGGGTGCCTCAGGGGTGCTGCTGTGAAAAAGCAATTCCCTCCCAGAACCAAGGAGCAGTTTTGAACTTACAGTGAACAGAAGTCAAATTACAAAGGTCAATATTAAAAGAAGAGTTTTACTTATAATGTGGATAAAATATTCAGAATCATGTAGAGAAATGTTTGGGCAGCCAAATTTACCTGATGAATCTGGGGTTACCTTAGGTGAACGATACTGCCCTGAAATGGCTGAAAGGGGTGTGCAAGCAGATGCTCAGGCACTGTGGTTTTTTTCTTGTGAGTTTTTTATGTTTGTTTGTTTGTTTGTTTTTTTTGTTGTTGTGAAGGAGTAGGAGAGATTTTGGTAAGTATTTCGTCCCCAGATCCTGTGCATGACTAAACTCCTCCTAATGGAGCTGAAGCACTTCAGGGCCTGCTGTGAGATGGCATAGTCCACCAGAGCAGCAAGCACAGCTGATGAGAATGACTGTTTACAGAAAATTAAGATAAATCTAGGTCTGTAAGATTTGTCCTCTAGCCAGGTACTTGAGAAACCCACATTTGTGAGAAAACATGGGGAATGGTGAAGTGAAAATGAAGATGACTGAGGAATTTGCACCAGCCTTCCCAGGAAATGGGTGTGGTCTCTGTGGGTGTCACACGTATCAGTGTCCTTGAAGCAGCCTGCCATCATTGATCAGATCAATCTCTATTCAGGAGATGTAAAAAACCTTCTGTAAAATCTAAAATAGGGAAGTTAATTTTTTTTTAATGTTATAATGGATGGGAAAAAATTTCAGTAAAGGTTGAAAAAACGCAATTGCTTCTTGTGTGTGGAAGTGACATATGGAAGCAAAACACTTAGTGGAAGAGTAGAATCAGAACACAATACAACATTCCATCATAAAACGCTTTTTTGTAGATTTGATTAAATATATTTTATACTGCTGAGATATAAAAAACTGCTATAAACCTTGCACAGTTGAGATGTCTGTACTGTTTCATGTTTGTCTTTCCTCCTAAGCTTATGCTAGACCAGTCTTCTGCACAACAACACTTCTATTAGGTTGGCTAACACAGTTCATAAGGCTTTATCACTCATTTTATGCTAAAGCAAAGGACTTATTCTCACTGTTTTGTTTTCCAGTTTTTGGTGTATCTTCTCTAAAATTGTTACTTGTATCAAGTTTGTAAAAAGATTAAGAACTGAACTTCAACCTGTAGGGGAATACTGTGTGTGTAATAGTTTGTGTATCTTCAGTGGATTTTCTAAATTAATTGAAGCACTGAATTTGACCACTGGGATGAAAAAGGTGCTTTCTTTGGAAGTTATTTGAAGTTTTGGCCATTTGTTTCTGTGGACCTGCAGTTTCAGCCTAAATACAGACTTAATTCCTCAAAAGCTGGTCCCTTTAAGCTGTCAGTGTTCATGTTGTCTGCACCAATATTCTCAGGGCATACATTTCCACGTACATTAATAACTCAATTTTCTTAATAAAGCAGGGCCAGCGCAGTCATTAAGGTTTTGTGGACAGAGGAGATGGAAAACTGGTTAGCAAACAGTGAATGCCAACTCATGCCTGTACTGAACCATTGAAAAGTCTGAATACTTAATGCTGAGCCTTAATGAAATGGTGGTGTCTGTCACTGCAGTGCTTGAATAGCTCCCAAGGCTAAATGGGGGAGGGTTACTTGCTCATCTTTTTCAGTAGGAAAGAAAGGTAAGGAATGAGGTTGTCCTTCAGTGAGAATGATTTGTCCTGAGAAAATCTGTAGGCAGACTTGGAATTGAGTTTACTTCAAGGGCTGTTCTGATGTTTTAGCAGAAAGACCAGGGGTATTCCAGTTGCCCAGTCAGAGGAATAAAATGAAATCAAAAGGGTTTCTATTTCATGAAGGTCATATCAAACATAGACAACTAACCTAAACCTTCCAGGATAATTCTAGGCAAAATGTCTTAATTCTGTTCCGCAATTCCGCTTTTCCAAATTGCAGACAAGTTATCTGTCCTCAGGTCAAATGGTCCTACCAATGTGTGGGCTGATGGGCTGATATAAAAATCAATTCCACTGGTTAATTATCAGTTAATCAGTTACAGTTCTTTAAAAAGTGCACTAATGAAGTTGGTCTGATTAGAAATATATGGATATTGCATCTCTGGGCTTTCCAAAGTGTCAGATTTTTCCATCCCCTTAGTCATACAGGGAGTTCCTCTACATTCCCTTGCTAAGGTTACTCAAGACACTTTTCTGAAATATGCCTTCTGTTTTGAGCTAGAGACAGATTAGTGCCAAATTATGTGCTTTCTCTGCACTTAACTGATGGATAATATTTTAAAATATCGTTTTGTAAAAACTCTAATTGTCTCAACAAATTTTTTTTTTGGTAAACAGAATCTTCACATTTCTTTTAGTGCTTTATTTTCAGGCAATGCATGCTATTGAAATGCATGAGAGGAAATTAAATGCCTGTGATTTAGTAAAACGTTCACTTAAGGAACCAGTGGTTTTGCTTATTAGCATTTTGTAACAATTAGAATGTTTCTGGGTTTCAATTAAGGCAGTATATGTCTGTTCCATACACCTGGATTTTCTTAAGTTTAATGTCTGTTATTCTCCCTTTTGTGATAAGCTCAATACTTGGCTAATTTAATTTTTCTTTCTTTTTTTTCTTTTATTTTGGCATCATTTCTCTAAGCTCCAGCCAAGTGGAAAGCATTGCTATCATATAACGTGCAGGATTAGGACATTCCTTAGAAAGCCTAGTTTTGCAGGTTTAGGACAACGAGAGAAGAAATAAATGCTATGAGAGAAAATTAGGAGAAAAAGAAAGAAAAATATTTTTTCTTAGAAATTAGATATTTCCACGTTGCTTTTTGACTGGGCTGGAAAATTGACTCAACATGACAAATTCTAAAGACCCGCAGTTCTAAAGACCTTTTTATCAATTACATAAATTGAGAAAGTTTCATCTTTACACCCCCAGTGAAAATGGTCAAGTGAATCCCTTTGTTTGCCTCAATTCCCCGGAGCCTCTGCCTTTGCTTGGGCCACTGCAGTGAATCACACGACTCCTCAGACTGCCCGCTGTGCCCCACACGCTGTGCCTGCAGAGGTGTTCACTCCTGGGGAAACAGGACCCACGGGAGTCCTGAGGGCCTGTTGTTCCCATAATTTGAGTCAAAGCTTTACTAGCAGATTGGTTAATGTCATCTCAGCCTGAGTCTGTACGTTGGATTTTTTCCCAGTGGAAAATTCTCCCTTATCTCTATCTTCTCAAAAAACCAAAATAAACAGGAAAATAATAACTATTGAGCAATCTTCAGCTTTTGCAAAAATAAGCATAGTTGCAAAAATCAATTGGCTTTACTTATCACTTCCAGAGCACAAGTGAGACCGAAACATAGAGTTAAGTGACTTGGTCACGGTCACATAAAAACCATGAGGGCCACCACTGAACCCACACGTCTTGAAGGTCTTGCCTGCATGAACCCTTATCTGGGTCTAAAAGTTGGAGTTCATTTGTTGCCACCTCCATCAAGGTGCATGGAAAATGATTTTGCAGTTGTACAGTCTCTACTTTGTCTTGAGAGAGTAAAAAAAAAAAACAAAACACCAAAACCTGAACAAAACAGAAAAACACTTTTTGTTTTTCTTTTCTCTTTCTCTACCTTTCCCTTTCTATTTCCTTTGTTCTTTTCAGGTGCAGGCAGACTACAGAGTATTTACAGTCTATTTATTAGCAAGAATTATCCCCCATTTCCGCTAATACATTTAGTGAAGACAAGTTTGCATCATTTCTGCCAAGGGATTTCATATTAGACAGAGGATAGTGTTAAACTTTACAGATGCCAGTGATCATTTCCAATGGGTATTTACTACACTGGCTTGATTTTGTGTTTCTGAAACTCTCATTACAGCTGTGCCAGGCTGTATATGGCAGTTCTGGGAAAGGAAAAGGCTCAGTGGGGATTTCAGTGTTCCCAGCTTAATGGTTTTTGTTAACAAAAAATAAAAGCAGAGACAGCAATCAGGGATGAGTTTGGAGAGCTGCAAGGAGTCTAACGGGGAATACCCACGGTGGGGATGATTTGAGTTGGCTTGTTTCCCCATGGCAGCATAAGACCTCTGGAAGTCCTGCTGCTGCCCAGGCTGCCCGAGAATGCAGGTGTGGATGGCAATGGGGCAGAGCAGGGGAGGAGGAGGAGAGGAAAGCGCTGCTGGCAGGGTCTGCATAGGGGCAGCCAGGACCACCAGCTAAGGGTAAATCTGAGATGAGGTGCTGGTAAATCTGCACCTTAATTATGGGTGTCTTGTGAAGAAGTTCTCCTAAAGCAAATGTTCAGTTTCTCGGGTTTCAGCAGAAGGATAGCTGGGCACTTTTTGGAAGCCAGTGGAAAAAAATCCTGGCTGCCTGTATTTTAGGAACTTGTGTCAAGTGCCTGATTTCCCCCCAGCTGGATGCATAACTCTCTCATCTTCAAACTTTAAGCTACTGAATGGAAATCAGGCACAGCTGAAGGAGGCAGAAGTAATAAATTCTCCCCTTTGTCAGGAACTGCCTGGTACAAGTGCTAACCAAGGAGCAGAAAGTCCTAGGTCTGTTCCCAGGCTTATAGCTCCTCTTTTTTTGTTTGTTTGCAACCCACAATGATTCTTTGGTGTAAAACAAGTTGCCAGTTTAAGGGCCAGATGCAGGTTTCCATCTCTCAGGAGTGGGCCCTAACCGTTACAGTCTTAACCATCTGGGTGAACAAACGCGTGAAATAAATATGACTGAGCGGAGAGGTTTCATTAACCAGATCTGTCATCCACAGGCTTCAAGTATATTCCAGAATGAACTACTAAAAATCAATTTTGTGCATTCCTTAAATTTAAATTTGTCTTTATGATAACCATGGCAACTATTACAGCTAAAAAAAAACACAAGTGAAGAAAATACACACTCGTTTTAAATTAACAAATGGAAACTAGGATGGGGAAATGTGGTTAAAAGAACCTAAAGCAACTAACTTACTGCTCTTGATCACTGTGGTGTTTAATACAATTTTCTTTCCTCTTTAACTTTTAATTATAGCTATATATTTCTGTGCATTTGAGCTTATTTTCTGCTCGTATGTCAGAATACCAGAGTAGTTTTTGTAGCCTGCTTTCTTTAACTGAAAAAAATCCAGAAATAGTTTAATAAAGAGGCTCCAGTTTCTGATCTGATTCATGTGCAAGAGGCCAGACTCTCAAGGCTACAGAATGAGATGTATATAATTCCACATGGCTTTCAAGGGGTGAGGGAGCACACAGATGCCTGCATATCCTTCAGGAGGTAGTCCAAGCACAAACAAAGTTCAAGTGGTTGCAAGGAAATTTATGGTTTAATGGAGTAGGTTTTAAAGCTGTCTAGAGACCTGCCAATGTAGGTACACATTGATGACTGTATATCAAAAAAGCTACCCATTCTCTGTACCTAACTTCTGTAATATCAATGAAGTTAGGTACCTACCATATTGAGCCAAGTTAATAAATCTCCCAAGCTGCTACCTGTGCTTTGAGATGTCCAACAGGTCTGTGCACTTAGTTTCAGCCTTACATATTAATATCAACTGGGGAAACAACATTTGATCATGACTACAAAATCTAGCCATACTGCATAGTATTTACCATGGAAATTATTGATAAAATTAGGGGCATTGTCACTGAAGTGAAAATACCTTGTATAACTCTAGATGTAAGCTACCATTTTGGATTACTTTTGCAGCAATGATTCATTAGAAATCCATGCCAGTGACTATGGAGTGATGAGGGACAAACCTAGTTGTTGTGGCAAGACCTCACAAATACTGTTCTGCAAGAAGGAGCTTTTCTCTCCAGCAAGTCTTTTGACCACAGCTGGCTGAGAGGAAATCAGAGCCAACGCTTGGAGGAGAGACTACAATTTGTGCACCCTTGAGTCCCCCATGGGAGGCACTGGCAAAGGCTTGAGGGTAGGCAAAAAAAAGAGAAGCAGAAGAGCTGAGTTGAAATATTTTACCAGCAGGCTATTGTCTCTAAAATATTCATGGTTTTCTTTCATTAAAATTTTCCAACTTTTAATTAGAATTGGATGGGCAAGTTCTGTAAGAATCATTTTGGCATAAAAAGCTGTTTTTCCATCACCATGTTACCACATGGGAGTTACATAAGTCTCCATTCTCATGTGTGACATGGACTCACCAGGAGAGACAATAAGATCATTTAGTTTTTGAATAGGGCAGTGTACCATGAAGGAGAAAGACAGTTTGGGGCTGAACTGACATTTAGCTAGTGTTTGAGGAATATTCAGTAAACTGGAATGAATTCATTTGGGTTTTTTTTCAACTCGGGAAATACTCTGTCAATACAAAGCCTTTCAACACTCTTGATTATTTTTTTTTCTCTGCATTTCTGTTCAGCAGCAAGTGAAGAAACTCTTCACTACACTGTTAAAGAAAAAGTCAGATTTCAATAACCCCTAGGATGGTGATTCTAATATTTTATAAACTGAAGAAAAGAGATCTCTTCCCCATCCAAATGCTATGAGCCCTTCTGGTCTTCTGCAAAGGGAGAGCATCAGTGAAGGCTCAACAACAGCAGAGCTTTCTTTCTTTACTTTCTCTGCAAATGAAACCTAGGAATTTTGTTCCTGGGTGACTGCATGAGGATACTGTTGATTCTTGTTTAGTTCACAAATGTCGTAAAATGTAAGGTCACGTGAAAAGTACCACTAATCCAGACACCAGGGTGACAGTATAGGCCAACTGAAGAACCAAACTTACATTTTTTATGTAAAACTTATGCTTTTCCAAAAATCTTTGAATAGAGCTATTCTAAATAAACTTATTATATGATCATAATTTACCTGAAAAGTCTATTTGCAAATTCAGGGTACTTGCATCCAGAGATGCAGAGCAGTTGTACAAATGGTTTTAGTACTTATTTCAGGTAATGAAGAGACTAAAAAAAATTACGGATTATTTTTGCAAATTATTAACATAAAAGAAGATAAATACATATGATATATAACCTCAAAATTGTTTCATGCTACCCAGCACTATATCTTCCTTTCCATTTGTCAGTGACAATGAGAATTATTGAATGGATTCTCTTGCAAAATAGGTTCACCAGCAGTGAGATTAAGGCAAAGTCACCAAATGGAAATTGAAATAGACCCTCCTTTATCTCTGTTTCTTTGCAGCACAATTACATTTCAGTAATTTTGTTTAGGATGTTTTTTATATATTGCTCATTTGAGAGTCGCTGAATAATTTCATGAGAAAAACTGTTGTTGCTGGAAGAAGTTTCTTGTCATTGTAAACAGCAGGAAAAAGCAGTTATTAAAAACTGATAAAATATTGGTATTTTTACTGCAAAATAACTAGTAGCTATTATTGGCACTGCTTAGAGTTCATTTAATTTACTTTGTTTTCAATTAGGGTTGTGCATACAGAAAAGTTTGCTTTGGGTTTTGCTGCTAGCTGAACAGAAGCAGAGTGAGAGATACAGCACTTCAATGCAGCATTTATGGGAAAAACACCACATATTCCTGCTGGAGCTACTAAAACTGCCTGTGGCTAAGGCTGCTTAATATTTGCCATTAGCTCTATTTTCATTGCTTTATCGCTACACAGAACTGCTCAAGCTGAAATTTGCCATGCTTGCCTCTGCCTAAGGAAAGGTTTTTTGAAATATTTCAACCATAATTCCTGAGCTGTTTTCCAAGAACGAATTTAGGAAGAATAAGTAACATGTAAGTGGTTGCGGCTTCTCTTGGGCAGGGTGCTAAAGACTAGCAAAAGGCTGAAATTCAGGCTATGCTGCCTGTAGGGAAACACTGTTCATTACCCTCTGCCAGGAGAACACAGGGTAACACATCTGTCTCTCTGGAGACCACATCAGGATCTACAGGGTTTGGTCAGGATAGGGGTGCACAACAGGGCCAAATG
This sequence comes from Lophotriccus pileatus, assembly GCA_035583135.1. Taxonomy (NCBI): domain Eukaryota; kingdom Metazoa; phylum Chordata; class Aves; order Passeriformes; family Tyrannidae; genus Lophotriccus; species Lophotriccus pileatus. Next base: position 102,352,997 of record JAWWES010000001.1, on the reverse strand, counting down.
GACAGAGAGTGTGGACCCAGCTGCCACTGGAAGTTCACATTTAGTTGGGTAAAGGAGGCTGGCAGGAGAAGAGGGGAGAGTCCAGAAAGACCTTCCCGTCCTTCCCCATATACAGTGGCAGAGCAGCAGGGATCTCCATGTGCCCTCCCTGTATCTAGGGGCATCACCAGCGTGGCTTCCCGGCCAAGGTGCCACACAGTGGCACGGGGTTCCCACCACCACTAATGAGTGTTAGTAGCAGAAAATTGCTTTAACAAGTCAACTGACTTGGCATGGTTATCCCTAGCACAGTGATTTCCGCTGCTGCACAAATACAAACTAAGCACTCAGTCCTCCAGGCAGTCACTGGTTTCCTGGGGTTCGTGCCACAGCTCTTCACACCAGGATGCTCATCGCTTGGAGTGACTCACTAGCCCTGGAAATCATTGATATTCAGACTTGTTCATCTGAAACCTGCTGCTGAAATTCCTGGCAAGACTCTCCTCATTAGCAAGAAGTTGTTTTTGATTGACCTCTGCTCCTGGCACACAGCTTGCCTGGGTGGCACAGAGGTTGGAGGTCAGAGTCTCCTGACCTCTGTTCCTGCCCATGGACCATTCTTTGAATGAAGTCCCAGAATGATGATGGTGGAAGCATTGTTAGTCATTCTTCTCTGAACTTTTCACATAGCTGTGGTGGGGCAAGATCTGGCTAAATGGTCTGTCTCTGAAAAGACTTGATCAAGTCCAGTTTTCAAGGCTTTTCTAACCATCTTATAACAAGCATCTGTGTCTTGGCTCTTTCCTAATGCAGTGTTGAGGCAAAGTAAGGTAGTGAAGTGCTCAGGAAGGATCCAGAAAAAGTTCTTATTGCTATCGCTGGTGAAGTTAACAGCTTTGTATCTGTCTCTCAAGCAACTGAGGGCTCCTACTTTTCTGACAGATGGATAATGGAAGAGGCTGCAGAAAGTCAACTCTGACATGGTAAGGGGTATGACCTAATGCCCCTGTTACCCTGTTATGCCCACTGCCTTTCAGAATAAATTTGTCAAGGCTGTGCTTGTACTGGAGTTGTTTGTAACCTTTCCCAGCATGAAAAAAACCCACCCTCATTCAGAATTCAGAGTCTGCGAACAAATATTTGTGTAAATCACTGGCAAGGCATGAACAATTTCTCCTTTCTAGTAGTTTGTCCACCACACCTGTAATGACTCTGGCCAGTTTGTCCTGTTGGACCAGGAGTCTCCCTAACTATTAAAGTTCTCTTCATGTGACATCTTGGAACTTGGTGTTATTTCACTTCCATAAAAATGCTTTGTTCCTTTCCAGCACAGACAAGGAATGTTCTTAGAGAGTCTCATGACTAATTCACATGTGCCTCTCTTTCTGAATTTAACTAATTACTTTGAGCAAAAGATAGATCATACTACTTGTCCTCAGAATTCAGGCTATTTCTACAATTAAAGATGATATTTCCGCAGTTAAAACTGACTATTAAAGGTGGCCTAGTGTGCTTTTCATTTTCTCATTATAATTTCCTACTCTAAAGAATTTTCTTGTCTGTGAGTGAAAAAAAGATCTGTGTGCAAAAGTGAACAGTGGTTTTATCACCTCCTTACTTTTGCTTTCTTGGAACAAATAACCGCATTTCATATTCTTACCTTTTTTCTACCCCTTTCATTACTGTAAAATAATTTCAAACTTATTTGTAAATAGATCCAGCCTTTGTACTGCTGTTGTGATGATTCTCAACTTAATTCAGGAGGTCTAATTTTAAAAAGTATCTTAAGCTGGTGTAAGCTGAAGTCTGACAAATTTTTCTCCAGCTGTGTAGTATGTTACCAACACATGTCCACTCTGTGAGAGTCACAGGACCTGTCAGAGATTATTATCCTTATTTTAGGGTCTTCAGAGGGACCATGCTTTCTGCATCTCACCTGCAGACTTTGAGCATCATTTGCAACTCTGAGCATGTCTGTAAGTGCCACGTGAGATCCCCTGGATCTGAGGTGATTTGAGTGAGAGTGAGGGCTTTCTTCTCACTGTCTGGCACCAAGCTGCAGAAAGCAAACCCCAGTCAGCACCACTTTGCATCATCCTAACACCTGGACAGACATTTGTACTGATGTAGTTGAAATCCAGTTAAATTTCTGGCTGATGGGGATAATTAAATGTTGTCCTTACAGGATGGATATAGGTGAAAAAAATTTATTTTTAATGCCTTGGACACTGAAGGCTAATCCCATCTGTCTCTACAACTGGTTGGAAAAGAACAGAGAGATTTAGCAACCCCTCTAGAATCATAGGATCACTGATGTTGGAAAAGAACTCTAAGATCATCAACCTTAAACCCCAAGCCCACCACTAAACCTTATCCCTAAGTGCCACATAAACACATCTTTTAAATACCTCCAGGGATGGTGACTCAACCAATTCCCTGGGCAGCCTGTTCCAGTGGTTGACAACACTTTAGGTGAAGAATTTTTTTCTAATATCCAATCTAAACCTTCAAAGCAAAGTGAGATCACTTCCTCTCATCCTGTCAGTTGTTACTTGGGAGAACCCCCCACCTCTCTACACCCTCCTTTCAGGTAGTTGTAGAGAGTGATAAGGTCTGAGCCTCTTTTCTCCAGGCTAAACAATGCCAGTTGTTTATCTCCTCATAAGACCTGTGCTCCAGACCCATCACCAGTTCCACTCCGGACACACTCCAGCACCTCCATGTCTTTCTTCTAGTGAGGGGCCAAAAACTGAGCACAGGATTCAAGGTGCAGCCTCACCAGTGCTGAGTAGAGAGGGACAGTCTCTACCCTGGTCCTGCTGGCCACACTATTTCTGATACAGGCCATGATGCCACTGGCCTTCTTGGCTACCTGGGCACAAGGTGGCTCATGTTCAGCTATTTTTGACCAGCACTCCGAGGGCCTTTTCCTTTGGGCACCTTTCCATTCATTCTTCCCAAAGCCTAGATCATCACCTGGGGTTGTTGTGACCCAAGTGCAGGGCCTGGCACTTGGCCTTGTTAAATCTCTGTCATGGTTTTGTGTGTTCTTGGAGCTAGGCTGAAATTTTCCCTTTCCCTTGCCCCCTGTGTTGGGGGAGGGGGATTGGTCAAGGACTGTTTCTAAGCAACTAATGGCCCAGAAGAAAGGGGCTAGCAAGGCTGTGTTGCTACCTTAATTGCCTGACCTTGTCTCCAGGGAAACGGGGGAGGAGAATTGGGAGGTCTGGATTGGAAACAGTGAGGGGGTTGGGGAGGTAATCTGAGCTGTCGGCAGAGTCGTGGTTGGTGGCTTGGCGGTGGGAGCTGCGGGAGCTGCGAGAGGTAACCAAAGCTGTCAGAGCAGTCGGACCATTGCCCTGGACTGTTGCCTGGACCACTGTGGGACTGCTGCTGGGGAGACTGTGGCTGCCAGAGCGGTTGGAGCTGCCGGGCTGCCGAGGGCTGCCGCTTCTGTGAATGTGCATCAGTTTGGGGCTGTTTGTTTGGATCTCCATTGGAGAGGGACAGAGCGACATCATTGTGCCTCTCAGCCAGCAGGAAAGAGTGAGTTCTCCAGTATCAGGAGCTGTGTTTTCCCTTCCCTCCTCTCTCTCCCTTCCGTGAGGGGGGAGGACATCTAGTGCCTAGCTCGCTCCATCACCCGGACCACCACACATGGCGACTGCCGGTGATCCACCAGCGCCCCCTGCTGACTGACTCAAACAACTGCAGGCTCCACATCTCCAGTGGTTCAACAGCGTCCCCTGCTGACTGTGGTTATAATTGCCCCAAAGGGTACAAGTTGAATTGATTTTCACTGTTGGGTTTGTTCGTTTTGTCTTGAAGGGGACTGTTCTAGGTGGAGGATTATTGTTTGGGTGTTTTACTTGTGTTCTTTTTTGTTGTTGTTGTTTCTACCAGTACTTATAGACCTTTTCAATAAAGGGCTGTTATTCCTACCTTGCTATAATTTTATTTTCCATTTCCCACACTGTTTCTCAATTGGAGTCTACTAATTTTGGATTTATAATTGCTTAGAGGGAGGAGTTTTGGGTCTTCCTCATAATTTATTCCCAGCAAAACACTTGTGTCTCATTTAAACTGAGACAATCTCATACGACTGGCCTCTGCCCATCAATCCAGTCTCCCCCTATCCTTCTGCAGAGTCTTCCTACCCTCCAGCAGCTCAACAGTCCACCCAATTTGGTGTTATCTGTAAACTGACTGAGGGTGCATTCAATTCCCTTGTCCAGATTGTTGATAAAGATATTAAACAGAACTGGTCCCAACACTGAGCCCTGGGGGACACCACTTGAGACCTCAAGTGTCGGGCTCCACATGTTGTGTCCCATATGCAGAATTTCTAAATCTTTCAGGAAAAAAAAAAAATTATTTCACTTCACAGTTACCTTAATCATATCTTCAGTATTTAATATCTCCCTTAAATGATTGTTTTTCACCAATTTCTTGCATTACAGAAATAAAATTGCTTGTTTGCTAATCATATGCTAATTCAAATGATTTCTATTTGGTACAGTTTAATATTAGCATGCTCTGATAATTGCCAGAATTTAATTTATTTCAATATGTATCTGAATGTTCCACAGGTGATAATCAGTGGTCTAGCTCTTTCTCTGTCCCATGGTAGAAAATGACCTTATCACTTCTTCCCTTGCTAAAATTTTGTTCTGTTCCCCAGATACCAATTGCATTTCCTTTCAGATTTGTCTAATTGATTGATGGAATTAAACTAAATTCAGAGCAATTGCACTCAACCTTTAAATAGCAGCTGGGTTGTGGCTTCTATTTCAGACTTGAAGAGGAGCCAGTGTTCCCAAAAGAAGGGCTGTTGTGCCAAAAGCCTGCCTGCTTTGCCCAAGGACTGGTTTTGCTTTTTCCGCAGAAGCCTTGCTTTGCACACACTCTCAGACCACTGGAGATAAAACACTGCCACTTTAGAGTCTCTGCCATTCTAGGCAGAATCTATTTCATATTAATTCATACTAAGAAAAATATTTTTTGGAGATTGCACACTCCTGGATGGTGGCCAAAGCTGCCTGTGTCCCATCAGTATGCTGCTGCACAAAGTATAAGCTTCAAACAGGACTAATAGACAAAGTCAACAGAAATTATTATATTTTATTAAGTTCATAGCATCAGTTTAATTAATAAGAACATAGCAACAGTTTAAAATTAGAACAGCTCTATCTATTTTATTCCTTAAAATCAGTTTACCTTCAGAAAGTGGAGTAGGATTTCATTCTGTGTTTTTGCAGGAACTTGGTTCAGATTAACCTGTTAACATAACATGCCCTTTAGAGCTGATGAATTTATTTCTTGTACCATATTAGCCATACTGCAGATAATACTGGGATAATACTTCAATAATCAAAATAATGAACTTTTTGAAGCCATGCTATTTCACTCTATTGTGTGAAGATGCAGTTCCCATTACAAACTCACAGATGTTTCCAGTGTCTGAATCATACAGGGAGGTATTGCCTTGGGAATCTCAATTATCCAGATGCAGGAGAATCTTAAACTACTTAAAGAAAGGAAAAAAATATATGACATCCCAATACTGCTTGTTATGCACAGCATTCAAACCTTGATGTCCATCACTCGCCCTTTAGCATTTTGAAGGGAGACAAAGCCTTTCTTGGGCCCTCCTCTAAATAAATAGTTGTTTCTTTTTCTGAGATGCCTCTTCCAATATCAGGATTAGCATCTGTTGTAGTCCATCAGTTTTATGATATGAGGAGGTTGTATCTCAGCTTGGAGTGGGGGGTGGGGGGGAGGGCAGGAAAGAGGGAATCTTTATTGGCACACTCAAGAATGGAGAAGAAATCATTCCAGAAACATTATAAAAGCTCAGACACCTCAGTAAATTAAAGTTGGAAACCTCCTTCAGTCAGCATTCGACTTCAAAGTTACAGCTTAAAAGCCAAATACAGCAATTGGCTGCACCATTTGACTTTTTACTGATATGCATCTGCTTTGAGATGGTAAAGTCAAAAGCAGAGCTGACTGTACTTGTCTTTCACTTACTTTCCTTAAAAGGTTAAAAAGAAGTCAGACTTTCATGTTGGGGCTGTTCTAAAATGTGTCACCTATCTCAATTGAAAGAATCTGTCTATGCCCTTTGAGAGCCCTTCTAATTATAGATGCTGAAGTGTCCTTGAGGTTTGAAGCAAGTGCTGTTATCCAGTTCAATATATTGTACATTGCAGATGACTGTTTTATCTTTCCGACCAAAAGTACATTTTCAGTTTTTGGTCACAGGTTAACTTAAATTATGTTACCCCCTGTGAAGCTAAAGGCTCTGTAAGCACCTTAAAAGACAGGCATAATTCATTTACACACACAAACAATGAATTTTCTTCTTTTAGAAGTGACTTTTTCCAAGCAATGGGTTCTTTTTTCCCAATGTTGTATTCACTTGATCACGGGCTTCATGAGAACCCTTTGATCACGGTGATGGAGTTACTGTTTTGCACTTGCTGAATTGATTTTATCAATGTTTTGCCTAAAGAGGTCTTAGCTACACGCTTCTTTGATGTGGTAGTTTAAACAAACTCTTCATTGTTTTGTTATTTTCTCTGTGTTTTGGAGTATGTAATTCTGTGAGTGCAAAAATTGTCAGGAAGAAACACTGGTGCTAGAAAAATAAGCCAAATTCACAAACATAACAATTATTTTAATATAGCTATAAAGCAGGTTTAAAAGGTTTGTAAATAGAAATGATATTGGTCAGGCTTTCTAACACAAATGATCTCCTTTCAGTCTGAGATAGAAGCAGAAATCTTTCAACTAAGTAGGGTGGAGAACATTTGTTCTAAATTTAACTTAATTATATTGTTCAATTAATTAGTAACTGCTGGATTCCTGGAGCGTATAGGTGACCTCCTGATTGTGAGGACTGAAAGTCTGGTTTCACTCATTGACTCCAACATAAAGCCATTAATCACAGCTCCTTCCTCTTATACCAGCATCGTCCTTCTAGATGCCACAATGAGAATAAGCAGCAATAATTTAGGAATTATCAGCTGCCACGGGCTGACACAAGTACCTCCACAAACCAGCCATCAACCACAAGTCACCCAAAAGTCAAAGGTGCAAAACCAGACCCTCAGATGCTGCTGTGAATGCTCTTTGCAGAGCACTTGTGGCCCCCACCTTACTGGAGAAAAGGCATCTCTGCCCAGGGAGGATTTCCTCTGAGGTGAGAAATGAAACTGCTCTTTCCAACAGGTGCGCTAATGCCTGTGCTGCTCCCTGCACATTTTCCTCACGTGCATTCTTGGACCATCAAAGCCATAATGATACCATTACCACTTATTTAACCTGTCAGAGTATTTTACTGAGTTCTTAAACTATCAACCCAGGGTAGGGTGGTAAGTTGTACTGATGGAGTTTATTGTTCGTGAAATACACCTTTCCAATTCTAATGTGCATGTATTTTCTTGCTTGTCAGTAGTTCCCCAAAAAAATATACAAAGATTTTAAATGGAGAATTGCAGAATTCCTCAGGATGTTTAAAATCTTATCTATCATTTCCAGAGGGATACCATTTATGCATAGTTCCCCCTTTAACAATGTCAGTTACTTTTTTATTTGAAAGTATTTTTGACAAATACCAGACTTTTAACAATAGAACTCCACAAACCTTTATGTGCAGCTCACCTTCTTAAGTCATTGGGAGATTATATTCAATGAATAAATTGCAACAACTTGAACGTTACAGAAGTTCTCAGGAACAACAGTGTGCTGTACAAGAGTATTTTAGGGATGACATAACAAGATAGGCACTCTGATAGCTGCTCTGGCTGATCTCCTAAAGCCAATAAGCAGGTACAGTAAACATGGTGCAGAACACCAAAGGCAGCTTATTATACATTCTCTGCTTGATCACAGATTAAACTGAATGTGAAGAAAAAACTTCAGACAAAGAAAGTTTCTTTGTGTTTCCCCAAGAAAGTGACTCATCTGAATTCTGGCAGAACCACCTCTTTCAGCATAAATGAATACCATAGGTCTCAAAAATTCCTGTTATTAAAGTAATTATATATTCCATATGCATTAATTCTGCAGAAGGTGAGGTATAGATTTCATCTTTTGTGGCCATCAAACACCCAGGCCTGTTAAAAATCTTAACAACGTGTGAATGAGAAATTTCAGTTTCGTGTCAGATAACATATAAACTGGGTACACACAGTACTAACAAAATTGCATCATTGCTGCATCTGTACCTGGAGTGATTAATTTTTATTTAGTTGCTGATTTATAGGAGAGAATGGCACCATATCATTGACATACTACAAAATCAAATTCCACTTCTCAAATACTTCAGTGTGTTTCCCTGACTGCTGCTGTGCACTGCTACCCAGGACATGCAGGTTTAGTGCCATTACTGTGCTTGAAGTGGATAATAAGGTGAACTGCAAGCCTTCTAGGCTTTTCCCCATCTCTATTTTATGCTTTTCCAAAGAGGAGTAAGTAGTCTGAGTCACTGATCTGGAAGTAGTTTCTCACAGCATTTTTTTTAAAGAGAAAAAAAATAAAATATCCCAAAGACTGAAAGATAGGAAAGGAACAAGCTAAAACATATGCTGTGGTTTTATAGAGAGAACACATGTATACTCTCACTTTTCTTTGTATTGCTGAATATCACACAAGCCAAACAAAGCGTAACTAGCCAGGATTTGCTTATTGGTATTGCTGATCAAAGAACAATAGAATCATTTAGCTTGGAAAAGACTTTTAAGACCAGCAAGTCCAACTGGTAACCCAGCACTGCCAAGTCCACAACTAAACTGTGTAAAGGTGGGTCACAAGACCTCAACACAAGACATTTAAAGCACTTCTGAGTTTGAGAACAGACTAAATTGTCTGTAAGAGCTACCAAGAAAAGCTGTCACCTAAATTGAAGATATGCTAATGTCTTCTCATAGATTTGATGAGAATAAATGCATCATGATCAAAGTATAAGACACTCCTTGTTAATCTAGGTTATTGAGATTTCTTTCCATCTAAACAGCCCTGACTTTTACCTCTTGTGTGCACAAGGAATCCAATGGCTAGCATAAACCTGGAGTTTTCTCCATTCTGTGACAGAATCCCTGATAATTAAATAGCAGAAATTTGAAATGAAAAGAAAAATTGAAGCTGACAAATACATTGAGAAAGAGATATGTAATCATCTCAAGGTAATATCACTCTATTTTATATCCTGCAACCCCTTAATAGATACTGTTACTCTAGAAATCATGCCCATTATTTTTGAAAACCTGTTAAAGTATCTTAGGCATCTTATTAACCAGTAGAAACCATAGGATGGTAGAAGTGCTGAAAACTTGTAAAAAAATGGAAGTACTTTCTCCAGGACACTCTAGTTTTTTGCAAGACTCTCTCCGGTTTCAGCAATCAACCTTGCTATATATCATCTTATCACGCATTTGGGGGATTTTTTCAGCATTCCTTTGGTTTTGTCATATTGAGAAATATGTTTGAATGAAGAGGAAACATGGACTAGTGACACTCTTGGAATGAATTATTCGTAGGGTTGTAGAGTGAGGCAGTTTGTGAATGATAGCTAGGGATTATGTAGGAAGAATTTAAGTAACAAAAGTATGCAAGACATTGTGAGGAACACTGAAACAAAGATATTGCATTTATAAGTAACCTAATAGCCTGGATTTCATTTGCCATTGTATAGTCCCTCAAAGATTTCCATACCATAAGGATACATTTTACTGGATCCTTTTACATAAAAGCTTTACTGATTTCTCTGCAGATTCAGACTAGATTTCCATTTCCATTAAGTACCTTCACATCTCACTTTGAGATCACAGATTAAATACTTTCTTGGAATTTCTTAATTAAGAATAAACATAATGTACTTTCTGAGTATATTCTGCCAAATTTCCAAAGAGACTGAGGCTGTCTCAGCGGCAAATTGGTACTTCACACACATATTAACTTCACAAACAGAACTTTTAAGTGCAGTAATCATTGATTCCAGACTGCTGCTTAACAGCCCATTGCCAAAATCGGTCCTCCCAACTGCAGGGGAGGGGCTAGAGCATCTCAGCATCCCCCAGTCTCTCCAGCACAACCCAGCTTCCCATGTCAGCTTGGACAGGGAGGAGGTGGCAGGAGCAATGCAGGCACCTACGTGATTCTGCAGGTCCAGGTGCACTCACCTGAGCACTGGGGCAGAGAAATTATCTGACTTGTACAGCCTGGCATTTTGTCTCCAAATGAGTGAAATAATGCTCTGCAAAACATCTTGAGTTTTCTGTCTGACTGCTTGAGATCTCTCTTTGATTTCCACATGTCAAAGACTCCTCTGTGTTGTACCAGGCAACTGATGAGCATTCAGTACACACATTTGGGGGCCACTTTAGAAATAAAATGTTTATCACAGATTTAAAAGACAGTAATTAATTCATTACGTTTCTTCTTCCTGTTCCTTTTCTCTTTCTCGTCCACCCTTCTTCTTATACTTTCTTCTTCTTCCTCACGTCCTCCTCCTTCTTCTCCTCCTCTTCTTCCTCATCCGCTTCCTCCTCCTCTTCCTCTTAGTCCTCCTCTTCCTCTTCCTCCTTCTCTTCCTCCTTCTCCTTCTTCTCCTCCTCCTTCTCCTCTTCTTCCTCTTCATCCTTCCTCCTTTTCCTTCTCTTCCTTATCTTCTTTTTTATCTTTTTCTTTTTATCTTTCTTTTTCACACAGTATATTTTTGGAATGTATCTTCTCACTTTTCATCCTGGACCATAACAAGACCGATGATTCACTGAGGCCAGCAGTTGGATTTTTCCAGCCACCCTTGCTCTCCACACATTGGATTCCAAGGTAAAGGTCTTGATGACCTCTGGAGGCCACAGTGAGAAATGTTTGAAGTTTTTACCATGTGTTTCTGCAAGAAAAGAATAGAGCTCCAACAAAGATAAACCAGTGCTCTCCATTGCCGTTAATTGTGATATCTCACTAAGGATGAGATTTCAATATATAGAAACCAAGGATGAGGATGAGGACGGAGGAGTGATTTTGTCAAAGACCAATGCGCCTGATTTAGACAGAAAGACAATATCTCTGGGTCTGCCACAATGCACATCAAATATATTGTGGGCAAATTGAACCAGCATAAATTTAAGTATGATTTTTCAGGTTTTCTCATGCTCTTTCATGCTACAGAGATTCAAGTAAGTTCACAAAGTCTCTTTTCCAGGTCTGATCTCTTGGCATTATATTAATCTTATATTAATCTTATTTGACTGCTCAGACAAACCTCTGTTTTAATGATTTCTTTGCTACAGAGAAGTTTAGACTACTGTAAACATGTGATTCAGTCCAATTCCCCTGGCAGTGGAAGTCAGTTATAATCAGTGACAAATGATAAATTGGGTAGAAGGTGCACTTTAATATTCAAAAGGGAAATTTCACTGTCTTCTTAGATATTCAAGTAAAACTTTGACTGAGCTAAACAGATGCTTAATTTCTATTGAAACACTGAAGACTTAAACACCCACATGAAGTCAAACCCATGCTTAAGATCTATGCAAAATCAAAATGATACTGGTATTTACCCAAGGTGGAGTAATTCTTACCTTCTCTATAGTTTACATGCTTTAAACATCCTCTAATAATTACTTTCAGCATTTATCCTTTTGACACTTATCTTTTATCATTTGCCTTGCCAGGTTTTAGTCCTTAAGATTGGAGGGGAACCTTTGAACAGGCAGGATGACTGCCTGCACACAAAGGCTTAAAATTGGCCCCATTATCCCTGCCTGGAGACCAGTTACTCCTGGTTAACTGAGGCACAGGTTCCGGAGAGCCAATTAATCCTGACTTGTGGTTATCGAATTTATTCCTCTAATGTCTTCCTCCTGTGGTCAAGGCCTGTCATGTTTAGAAGAAGTTTGTGCTTTATTTCTCAGCTGGATGTGGCTGGCCCTGATATTCAACCATTCTTTGTGTCCTGATCTTTGCTAAAGTTGAGTCCTTTCACATCTTTTCCCCAGTAAGGCAATTTCTCAGTCATTTCTCATATCATTTTGCAATCCTCTCTTTGACAAGATAAAGAGATTCCTTAGTTTTTCACGGAAATAGATTTTAATATTTTTTAACTAAACTTAATTTAATTTAATAATTTTCAATAATTTCAATAATTTCTGTGGTCCCAAATAATTTTAATTGCCTTTAAAATGTAGGCTAGAACTGTTACCTTCTGGAGTAATATTCAGTTTCTCATTTAAGATACTGAAATCTTTTTCCATGTGCTGAGACGGAGACAGAGAGTCTTAATCTCTTTGAATGGTCTGCATCCCATGTTCCTACATGTACAGCTTTTCTTTTGGCTCTGTTTTAGTGATTTGGACTCAACTTATGGTCTATTGAGTGCATTCTCTGTTGGTGTTCTGCCCTCATTGCTGTAGACATCATTAGATTAATTCCTGCATGTAGGCTTAAGCCAAATTGTATTAGGAATGATTTTATATTTGTTCCTAGAACACAAATAGAAATGATGAAGAGTATCACTTAGCAGTAATTTTGGTAAAAACCACTTAAGAGATGTCCTCATAGATTGCCCTTTGAGGTCTTAAAACAGTTTAGTATAAGGTTATTGATATTGTAAAGTGCCAATTTCTCAACTGGTGTGTGTGTGTGTATGTGAGAATAAAAAATAAATATACATCCCTACATCTGTTATGTATGTATAATGCAGCAATCAGACAGGGAGTAACCTCACCAGAGAATGACTTCAGGTTTGTTTTGACAAGTCTCGTTGCAGTCAAACTGTGTTGACTGACTTTCATTGCTCTGATCATTATCAATTAATTTTTACATTTGCCTGGGGTTGAAGTCAGAATAACTGTACTCTGCAATTACTCACAACAGGCTGCTGGTCAAGTCTGAACACTTACTGTGTGGAATTTTGTTAAGCGCTATGAGTTAGTACTGAAGGTATGTACATCAGTCACAGATCTCCTTGCCTAGCTCTTTTATGCTGAAATTTACTCAGGCCTGCTAGCTTTAAAAATAGATGACAGATGAAAATAACACCTTTTTTTTAGCACCTTTCAAATAATAAACACGTATTCTTCTGTCTTCATGAATAAGTGAGCTATTCTGCTTCCTTCCAAACAAAAAATTATTATTGAAAACTGTACTATTTTCCTTCATTACTAGCTGTGCTGTCACTATTCTTCCTCATGACAGGTATATTTAGTATCACTAAGATTTCTTTTTCTCCTAATATAGTTGTTTTAATTCCCTACTACCATTCACACTGCCACTCAATTTTATCTTTTGCAAAGTTCTTCCCTTTTGACTTTCTTTGGTCCAGAAGTTTACTCTGGCTTTACACTGGCTGCTGTCTGTTCCTCCCCTCCCTCTTTGCAACATTTGCTGCTCAATTTATGATCTTCATTTTGCTACTGAACTAAAAGGAGCTTTTAGGTAAACATTACGTTTTTTCTACTGTACATCCATGGCTTTTTAATCATCTAATAGAAGTTTCTGAAGAATCCTCTGAGAAGCCAGAAAAATAAGATTGTCAAGCAGATTATTCTCTTTTTTTCCAAACTGAATGTAATCAGATTGTGATTGCTGATCTCTGGGCTTTGCCAGCTTCCCCTCTGGTGACTAAAAATTTTACTTTTTTTTTTTATAAACCAGCCCAACAAAGCCAACAAAACAAAGCCTACAACAGAATTGCTGTGAGATATCATTGTTGTGAGAATGTACCATCTACTGCTCGGGCCGGTTGTTTTACCACAGGCTCCCTGGGTGAAACCTGCAAACCCACCAACATTCTTTTCCTCTTTCTCTGCATTGAGAAGAAGTGCTCAGATAGGGAGCTGTGCTGCTCTCCTGCTCAGAATCATATTGTGTCCTGTAGCTGCCATCCCTGCCCATCTCATCCATCGCAGTGACCCCTCCTGGGTTTTGTCTGACATGCATCAGATGCTGTAATTCTCCATTTCTCAGTTGTACAGTACTGGAGCAGCTCCAGGTCTCTAACTCTGTTGCTGGCTGGTCAGGAGGAAGGAATAAGCAGAGAGAGACGGGCTCTTCAACTTGTCCAGCCAGGGTCCCATGGGGTGTGGGAGAACCTAGCTCAAGTCTGACCTCCCCCAACACACAGCAACACAAAACTTTTGCCACTGCTGCAGAGTTCACGTCTGGGTTACACCAGCTGGATAGCCCAGCATTTTCTGAGGTTCTCAGCTGAGTCTGATTTGAGCTGTCTTCTCTGGGCAGAGGGGTGAGTGAAAAGAATGATTTCTCCTAAGCAAGGAGAGTTATAGGAAATGGCCTCAAGTTGCTCCAGGGGAGATATAGGTTGGATATTAGGAAAAATTTCTTCACCAAAGGTTGTCAAGTTGTCAAGTGCTGGAACAGGCTGCCCTGTTCCACAGGGATGTGGTGGAATCCTCATCCCTGGAGATCTTTAAAAGACATGTAGGTGTGGCATTTAGGGACAGGGCTTAGTAGTGGACTTGGCAGTGCCAGGTTTATGGTTGGAGTTGGTGGTCTTAGAGGTCTTTTCAGTCCTAAATGATTCTATGATTCTAAGAAATGGTACATGTCTTGCTTCCTTCAGTGGGTGGACCTCCAAAACACCTGCACAAGCTCAGTGCCAAACATCCACCACACTTCCTGAGTCATTTTGAATTTCAAAATTATTTACACATGGGAAATGACAACAGAGCAAAAAGGTAGAAAAATGATGCAAATTTTTTAATAGAAGCACCATGAGGGCAGTTCTTCATAGTACTGTAAGAATCTGTTGTTACCAACTTACTTGAAATCTCTACCACTTTTGTTTGAACCAATGTAATATGTGGTTTTTTTCCTCTGCTGCTCGCTCATTTTTAATTACCTCTTGCTTCCTAATAAATTTAGAAAACTTAAATTGAAAACATCTATGACCTACAGTCCCCATTCAGTATCAAAAATCTGTATGCAATTGCACCTAGTGTTTCAGTTTGCATAACTTATTTGTGGCTTGTTATTAAAGCTGCTTGCATAATAAAATTAAATGCAGTTTACATTTAGTAATGTGTCTGTTCACTTGCCTGTAATCAAACTGACAGCTTTTCCTTTAAATAGTCAATCAAGTCTCCAGTTCTCTCCGGCTCCATTTATTTGATTGGAGTTGAGATGTCATAAAACAGAATGGAATATTTTACAAGTTCTGATTACATGCTTTGACTTTTTTAGGACTGCAATTTCTTTCATTCATAAAAAAAGGAACCCTTGAATTATTACCAAAAAAAAAGGCAAAACCCCGATTTTCATTTCACAGTTGATGCTACAGTTACTAAAAACACAATCTGAGTTCTAAATGTTTTTTTAGCCAGTCAAAACTGGCTAAAAAGCCTAGACATTAAGATCTTAATTGATTAGACTGTAGCAACAATTTTACGAATAAGGCATAATTTTTCCAGGCTATATCCTCTGAATAGAGCTGTATTTAAAGATAAGGTACAATGATTCTTTTACAGAACAGAATTTAGGAACTGAATGATACATCTGCAGCTGGAAAAGTGGGTGCTTATTTGAAGTAAAAAATATTCCCTAACAGTTCTTATTACTCTGGTCTCCCTGCTTGTCCTTTCTAAAATGCCTGTATCCTTGCATTCTGACAC
This sequence comes from Lophotriccus pileatus, assembly GCA_035583135.1. Classification (NCBI taxonomy): domain Eukaryota; kingdom Metazoa; phylum Chordata; class Aves; order Passeriformes; family Tyrannidae; genus Lophotriccus; species Lophotriccus pileatus. The sequence continues at coordinate 102,337,380 of JAWWES010000001.1, read as the reverse complement.
CCCCGTCACAGGAGCCATCCCACCACATCTCTGTGATGCCAGTAAGATCATAGTCTTGCAGGTGTGCACACAACTGTAATTCCTCTTGTTTGTTTCCAGTGCTTTGTGCATTTCCAGAGACATTTAAGATGGGCCCTCAAAGGGGGCAATGAAGGGTCTAGAGAGCAAGTCATATGAGGAGCAGCTGAGGGAGCTGAGGTTGTTTAGCCTGGAAAAAAAAGGAGTCTCAGGGGAGACCTTATGACTCTCTACAATTACCTCAGAGGAGGTTGTAGCCAGATGGGGGGCAGCCTCTTCTCTCAGGCTGCTAGTGACAGGATGAGAGGAAATGACCTCGAGCTGCAGCAGGAGAAATTCAGTTTGGACACTGAAGAATTTCTTGTCTGAAAGGGTGGTTAAGTGTTGGAATGGGCTGCCCAGGGAAGTGGTGGAGTCACCATCCATGGAAGTTCAAGAAACTTAGTCATAGCACTTATTGCTATGGTTTTGTTAACACGGCGGTGTTTGGTCAAAGGCTGGACCCAATGATCTTGGAGGTCTTTTCCACCCTTAATGATTTTATGCTTCTATGATTTTCAGTGAAGCTGACTTAGGGGCTGGAGTGGCTGGAATTCCTTGCTGCTGCTCTTCAGGTGCTCCTGCTGTTCTGTAAACCCTGTCCAGGCTCTGGTCATTTCATGCTGGCCCTGGCATCAAACTAGTAGAAGTGGAAATGAACCAAGATTTCTTCTCACCTTTAAACTGTAGTTTAAAGCCTCTTGCTCAGCTTTAGCAAACCTGTGACTGAAGATGCTCTTCCCCTTCTCTGACAGATGGGCCCCATCAGGCCTCAGCAGACCAGGCTTCTCAAAGCAAGTCCCATTATCCAAGTAGCCAAACCCTTGGCTGTGGCACCAGTCCCGTAACCATTTGCTGTTTTGCCAGATTTGACTGTGCCTTTCAAACCCCTGCCATTTGATGTTTGGGAGGATACATGAAAAAACTATCTGCAGTCACGATGCCCTTACCACTGCTCACAGGCCTCTGTAATCCTTGATGCTCTTCAAACATTACATTTCAGATCAATCCTCAGTTTCAATTTGCAATATTTGGCAGACTGTGTGAGCATCAAACACAGTCATATTTTTATTCTTTTCATCTTACCCTTTGATCTTTTCACATACTAAACACAGATACTTAATGGTCTTACTGCTACAGGCCTCATGGGATCCTACATTCAAAACACCTCTCTGAAACATATATTCAAAATAACCATTTGAAATACTTATGAAAGCACTATGATTAAATTAACTTTTTGTATATAACCTGATAGAACCACAAAAAAAACTTGGACAAGTTTTTTGGTCCTGATTCTTTCTTTGATGTGTGACTATATTGTAGTCTCAAGGGACCCAGTTTCAAGAAGTGTTAGGTACTTTTAAGATATCACTGTTTGAGGATCAAAAATTTGGATTTTAACATTACTGAGATGTGACTTCTAATAAAAATAAATAAACTAAAAATCCAACCCAATGATATCCCAGACATATTGAGAATGCATTTCATTCATAAATCTCTTCAAATACCCTTCTCTAACTGCATGACATGAACCTTGAAAAAAGATGCTGCATCAGTTTAGGATACCCTTTCTCCATGAAGAGTTTAAGTGGAACATATTTTTAATGGGAATGGTAACTCTACTAGTATGTGTATTCCTATATTTATGAGTATATGAACTGAAAAAGCCATATCTTGAGGCAGTCTTCCACAGGGAAGACAGGCACCAGGCAAGGAAATCGAAGACGTACAAATCAGAATTTTATTATTTACTTCAAAATCTCATTAATTAAATTTGTGTCATGGGAGTGATGCTCTCTTCTGGTGGTTTACTTGTGTATAATTCTCATAAGGTTTAACATGATTAGAAATGACCAAAATAAAGAGAATACTCTGCTCCATTAAAAAAAAAAAAAAAAGCTGCATTAATCCCAAGAAATGGAGGTGTAACTCCTTTTTGCCTGACTTCAGCTACCTAAAAGTGAGGCACCTGGGCTAAAGCAGGGAGCTCTGCTCCCTGCCTACCCATGGAGATGGACACCCATAAGGCAGGAACTAGCTTCACAGTCTTGCTGAGGACAGATCAGTCACCTTCTCTCCTAACAGCTAGGAAGACAGTCCAAGTAACTACACAGAGTTCGGGTATGGATTTTGCAGGCCTACATTTATGTAAGAGAAATCTGACCCAGACATAAAGACTGGTTGATTATTGTAGTATTAATTAACCGTAACTACAGTTTTAGCAGCTCCATAAAAGTAAAAGTCTTCTGAATATCTCACTGAGTATAATAATTAAACTCTGCATTATGGATATAACATTATCAGGAAAGCAGTCTGAAATTCAAGCCTGAAGGGTTTCTCATCCCTGGTCCAAGTCTGGTAAATTCTAATAGTTCTGCATTTTAGGATACTGAAAATTTTTTTTTTTTTAAATTGCCACATACTTTTTTTCTGTACACTGTGAATGCAACTCATAAATGAAATGACAGCAGATATCAAAGGATTCAAATTAATATGATCTAATTCAAATTAATATGATTTATAGACATACAAATTTAAAAGTTAGAAGGTCAGAAAGTATCCTAATCCATAATAGAAAGGAAAAAACCCAAGACACTGAAGAATAGGAAAATAGGCACTTCTAAATGTATCAGCAGTTTTTCAAACATTTTTTGAGAAGAAATCCTGATAATTATATAATTTTTGAATGTATAGGAAAATTAAATCATATACAAGTTTAGTGACTGAGGTACATTTTAATAGCTGTCCAGCTACTACATTATGAAATTGTTTAGCTGCTTGCTACAAGCAGAATCTAGCAGTCTAATTCATTCAGTTCTTGTTTGTGGAAATTAAAAATAATGTAAAATTATTTGGTCTAGTTTTATACATCCATCTTCTGTTTTTTGCTGGCTCACTTGCAGCAAATGGCAATAAAATAGATGAGGTTATAATAAATCACTCACTGAAAGAAGGGCAAATTTCTGTATCTTGATGGTGAAAAAGCTTGTTTAACTCCTTTTAAAGCCTTACAGGACTTTCTTATCAATAGTATGATTTTACAATGCACAGAGCTATGAAAGTATTGGTCTTAGACACACCATTAGAGGTTTCCATGCCTTTTTCAGTTTTGTGTGTACAAATATTTCCATAAGAGTTCCTGCCAAGGAGCCCATTCTCTATCAATCAAGACTTGAAGGTGAGCACACCTACGGGCTTCCTCCCCTTCACACTCTACCTGTCCGGGCAGGGGCACAGTGGTGCCACCAAGCAAGGAGGCAGGAGAGGAGGGTGGCTGGATACTGGTGCAGCTGGCATGCAGGGGCACCAGCCCAGTACAGAGGTTAACAAAGCAGCTCAGTGCTGCTTGCAGGTGTGAGGACCCTTATCCCCTGAGCTTTGCTCTTGGGGCCCCCCAAAGGCAGGCAGGTCAGCAGCTGACAGCACGTGGTGACTGGTGCCAGCGATGGTGCCTTACCTCGCTAGATGCACACTGTGGTTTTTCCCCAAACATAAATAGTGCTCTTGACTCATGGTCATTAGGGCACTGTAAAAGCATTTGGCATTTCTCCCCGCTGTATTTGTGCTTTAACTGCAAGTAACTGACAGCAGCAATTTTGTTTCCCAGCACAGCCCTAACTTGATATAGAGACCCTTGGACCAGTATCTCATCGCTACTGCCTGCCCATAACAGAAAGAGAAGTCTTTATTGGATGTTTCATGGTGTTTCATGGCAGTTTGGCTTTAGCTGAGCTTTGTATGGTCTTCTTATGGAGACTCTTGAAAGGAGCTGTCTAAAATCCAGAGCAACTTTGCAACTACTTTCCAGTGGAGCTGCAGTTTTAATGTTTTATTTGCAAGGGCCTAATATAAGCACAGGAGAAAAATGGGAGATCCCCTCCTCACTAAAGCAAGAGTAATCCTGGACACAGTCTCTTTGCAACAGGCATTCCCCAGCTTTAGAAGACAATGTACTTCAAAGCTGCCGGTCAGCTTTTCTCAGTCACAGAGCAACCTGCTGATTCTTAGATTTTCCAGGTGCTCACTCCAGATCTAAAGCAGCCCTTCAGTATGCTCCAGTGCATGGTGCTGGCCATGGGCTCCAGTACACATGATAAAATTATATCCTCTGACTAGTAGTCTTCTGTTTTACAGACCAGATCTTCCATCCCATGTGCTCCCACTCAGTTGCATTTCCAGTATGTTGAATAACTGGGCTACTTCCTTTTAGAAGGGGGCTCCCAAAATAGCAGAACTCTCACCAGCAAGTGCTGAAAATGTTCAGTGTGCAGGAATGGCTTCATTGCAACTGTGATTTGGATACAATTCCTACTTATCTCTGCTGAGAAACTGCTTATCAAACTAAAAGAATAACTGAATTCTGCCTGTCAAAGATTACTTTCTATCCTACTCTCCTAAGGACTATACATTTCAATGGTGGGTTTTGAATGTACTTTTGAATTGCTGGTCAACCAAAACTGCACCTGTTTCAAGCAGAGAGGTGGTATTTGAGGACTGCAGGAACAAGTGATTTGTTTGCTTCTGATGCTGGTGCTGACTGTTGGTATGTTACTGGGATCAGTATCACTGCTCGTGAAGCAAAAGTGAACTCACACATTTTGTGAGACTTACAAAGTCTTCCATGCCTTCCAGTTTGTAGCACAGCCAGGATCTGGGCACCCCACTGCTCCTGAGGCACACCCCATACAGCTGTGTCCTGGCAGTAAGTCCCCTTGTTCAGGAGCACATGGGCCTAGGACGGTCTCTTTCCATCAGATTCAACTACGATTTGATCAAATAAAAATTGCCTCTGTCCTTATCCACAGCTTATCTTTATCTTGGTGGTGCAGAGCATTTTCTTGGAAATACTCTTAGGTTACCTCTCAAGGAAGGCAGGTAGAGCCTACCTACTCCTTTGCTTCAGTTCCCAGTGGCCAAAGTAGCAGCAATTTTGTAGAAACTATCAGAAAACTGGAAGAAATGAGACTAGAAATACCTCCAGGATACATTTCCCATGGCACTGTTCAGGATAGTTATTGTTTTTGTAACTGGTGAGGAGAAATTTCCCTGGATGTTGTCTGTATGATGCATACCTCCTTTAGAGGATATGAGATGAAAATGTCAGGCCAGAAATATTTTGAAAGATGTCAATCAAATGCACACCTTCCTCAGTGCTGTCAAAGCATCCAAGAAGTGCTTTATATTGAATGCTTCATGGCATGAAGAGCTGCAGGAGGCAAAAACTGGAAGTATTACTATTTGTGGGTCCATTTATCATAAGTAAGACAAATTTATATGTTCTCAGGGTACCCAGCCTGAGCAGTGTGCAAGACACCATTTAAATAGATCTCTACTGGTTTCCAAAGAATTGAAACTGCTATTCCAGAGATGAAAGGTCTTATTTATAAACACAGCTTCCCACATTAAAAATGGATACGCCAGGCCAATATGTCATCTTAAATTAAGCAGCAGTAATGTTCAGACATGGCCAATCCATCTAATTTGAAACCGAAGAAGAATTATTTTAATTTCCAAGCTCACTTAGATTGTATCTAAACTAGAAATGTTTATTTTTCAAAGGATATGAAGCACATTACACTAATGCTGCCAGACTCATTACTTGAAGGAAGGACTAAAACTTTCAGTCATTATGCAAAGGCCCATTTCCTTTTGGCATTTTAGCAGTTTTCCGGGTTTGAATTCAAGGCAGTGATCACATTTGCATTTTTCTCAGCAGCAGATAGTAGGGGAAGTTATCCCACACCATTATTGAGTGGTTTTATTACCTTTTATATGCAGGAAACTGATCTGGTTTAAAATTCATCTGGTCTTCACTGGACTGGGATGGACCTGTTTTATATTTTAGTAGTAATAGTAGTAACTGCAGTAGTATTATAAGAATGAAAAGCAACCTGTGTTTAGCTGAGAGCACAAACCTTTGCACGTTATCTCCGTGTTGGCAAGACACATAGAAGTCACGCCATTACCACAGAATTTGAGCTGAAGGAAATTCAGCACAGAAGGAGTTTCTGTTTGACTACCCCAAGACACACCTTTTTTTTATCTGATGTTCAGGTATTTCCAGTGCTTTCATCTCTGTTTCATTCTCTGTCCCCAGAAAAAATCTGTTTGGGGTACATTTGTGTCCTGATCTCTGGCAAACACTGTGACAAGGGGAATCATTTTGGCACCCAGCAAGCACCACCTTATTTGTCATCATGCTGCCTGTGCTGCCCCCACAGCTCCTTCTGCCTCATGCTTTCTGACCCTCAGCTTTACATTTGTAAAGAAGGGGATTTGTCTTCACAGCTCTAGCAATTCACTTTCTTTTTGAGGTTTATTTTTGAGATTGGGCTATCTGTTTTATGTGGAAGGAAGGGCTTAAGGAAAAAGGCAGATATGTATGATTTGACAAAATACTTTCTTTAGTTTTTTCGGTTTGTTTGATGATTCCTGCTCTTTCTGACTCTTATGATTTGCCTTCATTAAAGGCTCTGATCCATGCTTAAAAACATATTTAAATTAATGGTACTTCCGTACAGATCTCCTTCCTCTCTAGACACTGCATCCATCTGCACCACATCAAGGCAGAAAAGAAAAGCTTCCCGAGGTGCACTGTGAGGAAAGTGTGCAAGTGCAAACCCAGACAGAGGAAAGGATTAATTCAAGCCTGAAAGGTCTCTGTAATCTGGGAAGGTGTCCTGGGAAGGTGTTCAACACAGATAAGGGTAGGAGACCCAGGGAGACAAAGCCTGAGGTTATTTTTTTTTAAGGATTTGTAGAAAAGATGCCAAATGAAATAGTAAGTAGGGATTCAACTGAACAATGCAGTATCTGTTAGAGAGGTGTGAAAGGGGCACCCTGGTCCAAAGACCAGGGAAGCTGGAGAGGAGCTGAGGAGGAACAGAGGCAGTCACAGCAATGGCCACAAATAGTGGGGAGATGCTGAGACCATGAGAAAAGTCCAGGTCTCTGCTCTACCAGCAGGCAGTGGAACAAGCATTAATTACATCAAAGTCTTGCTCTTTTCCACCACCACCCCCACTGCCCCCCTCCCACTGCTTACACTTGGATCCACTGACGACAGGATTTTTTTTCAAAGACAGGAATGAAAAACTAATTTGAAAATTCAGATTCTGTCTTAAAAGCGCTTCCAAAAAACAAAGACTTTGAAAAGGTAGACTAAATGAGCTAAAAATCTTGCTGCCTCTACCCAGATCGAAGTAAAACTGTCTGGAAGCTTCCTTCTCATGCTATTTTTACATTTTTCTTGGAAGCCCTTAGGGTCTCAAACTTTACCTCTATGTAAGAGAAAATGAAAAATGTATCTGAATATACCTGTCATGAAAACAACAGGCATGCAGGGAAAAAAAGTGCCTCTGGCTAATAGAATCTGGAAAAATTAGGGAGAAAGGCTACAGGGAGCTCTTTGAAAGGATTGGAACTGGTGTTCTGTGGAGCCCTGGGAGAGTGAGCACTAAATATCTCTGTAAGGAAACAAAGAGAATCGCATATACTGTTCAAAGATTTTAAGGTTTTTAACAGTCCACAAAAAAAAAAAAAATAAAAAGAGAGCATAACAAAGAAAATTAAAATCCATAACTGCACAAGACTTTGTTTCAACATGAACTTTAAATCTTTTCCATTATTGCTTCTAAACTCCACACAAAAGTGTATGTCCCTACATATTTTGCCTGTGTTTTAACTCCTAACATAAAAAGAATGTCCAGTAACTTGCAAAGGGGTTTTTTTCCACTTCGGAATAATATTTGGATCTCAGCAGCTTCAGGTTCTCTCCAGTACAGGTCTTCTCCCTGCTACAGCAAAACTTTTAAGGTGAGATCTAAAATAACTATTGTCACACCAAGTGTGACTGAGAGGTAACACACCTCACTCCAACAATATGATCCAAGAAAACCCTACTCACTCTTGTTAAGGCACTTAAGAGATGGCAGTCTCCTAATTGTCCACAGCAGGCTCACTTAACTGGAGTTTTACTATTGCATACACTGACAAACCACCATCTTAGGTGCACTGAACACAAAGCCCACAGACCTTTTTGGCAGAGGCCACCACCACAGTCTCCTGAAGAGCCTTGCTTACTTGGCGTACTCAGGTAACACCTGAACAGCACTGGTAGCCTTCCATTCACTCACGGGAAGAAGAAGGAGAGCGGGCAGAGGCAGTGGATATACGTTTTTATGTGGCAGGTTTGCTGCAAATGCATTTTCTTAGAAAGCAGGTGTTAAAAAAATCTTATTTATCCTGGCCCTGAAAAGAATTGAAAGCTACACTTGTGGTATCTAATTTGCTACTGTTATAGAAATGCTCTGATCGTGAAAAGAAAGTACCACTCCGTCCTCCTAAGGTGAAAAAGTTAAGGATGGAAGCTATGCTGCAGAGGATCGAGAAAACAGAACAGGTCTGCCCTTACATGCTTAGGAACTGTGTGAAAGAGACAATTTCTTGTCTTCAGTCCCAGAGGAGGAGTATGTCCACCTGTGGTGCAGTGGTGGTCCTGAGCCTGTCTGCACATATTAGCTTGAGATGGTTCTGAAGACAACGCCCACATTTGAAAGTCGATCTCAAAATTTCCAGCAATACCCTCCTCTTAGTTTTCTCTTTGGACTGGTTTAAGTACCTCCTTGCTTGATAAGCTGGGTCTTGTAGATGCCGTGAGAAGCTTCTTAACTCTGAGCCCTAAGCAGGTAGGAAGCACAGATCTATATAGGCTGGCACAGCGTCACCCACTCCTGGTCTGCAGTGCAGTAAGTTTAAGGCTTTGCAGGTATCTGAATATCACAGTGCTGAGGCCCTTTTTGCAACTGCTTCAACTCTCTATTAAACAGCCATTAAGACTTCATGGGTACATACTGAGCATAAACTTCCATGCTTTTATTGCCTCAAGTTCTCCAAAAGTGTTGTTTCAAAACACAGTATGACTGAGGGTTGCATTTGCCTAGTGCTTTAACAACAATAAATCAAAGATAATCAGGATATCCCACACTGCTATAATTACTTAGTGATACATCCCTTTGTTGTTTGCTCAGCTACCATATGAGTTTAATTTCAAATTGACATTTGGCTTTTTGTCTTTTGGTGGCAAAGCAACTAGAATAATATTTAATTACAAATTTTCTGTTTAATCTATCATTTTAAAAATAGACCAGAGTTGAGTTCTGCAGTACTTTCCAAATGAAATAATGGTTTCACAAAAATCATGTTAGATTGGAGAAAACATTCATATCATCATCTCAGTGTTTCCTCAGTGACATAAAACTTCCATGATTCATTATTTGTGTCAAGAGAGAAGAAAGATCCCCTCCCATTACGTCTGATAGATTAATGTTGTTTGCATTCTTGTTTCTCTCTCCAAAGAAAGTATTAGCAGCTTTTTTTGCAGGGGGTAGGGGGAATAAAATGTTTGTAAAATGGGTGAGGAAATTATTTTACATTTGCAATAATTGTGTCCTCAGATTTATCACTTCTTCAAACAAATTCCATATTAAACAAAAATGCAAAAGCTCTCTTAGATGCAGACAGTGGTTTTTTCACATTTACTGTTTCTAGGGTCCCATTTAAATGCTTTTTGGAAACCTATTGCTCCACTGGTAATGGATTTTCTCAGTCTGCCAAGTCATCTGACAGCTAGTTGATAGCCAGTGATAAGCTAGCATACATATATGCTAGACAGGTGCTTGCACATGATTGAATTAGCATTATCTGCATTCAAACTCTATTTTTCACACCTTGAAAGTACACAATGAGGAAACAATCAGCAATTTCAGAACCAGCGATATGAAAGGTTACATTGGATTCTCAGTCCAAAGATCTTCCTGAACTGGCAGAGTATTTTGCTTGTCTAGGTTGATAAATATGGAAATTCAGCTGCCTGATTTCAGGTGACTCAATAGGTGCCTGTGTCTTTCATGCTTTACAGTCTCAACTGAGTTTCTCACTAGGTGCTAACTATTCAGATAATTTGGGGGCACGAGAAAACATATTGTCAGTGTCACAGTATGTTGCTGAAAATCTTAAAGATTTTTAGAAAAATGTTCCTTTGGCAATTTGCCACAGCAACCCAATCCCCTTAAAATCACAGGTTTCATGTTTTCTACAGTCCTGGTGATCCTCATCCAGAGCTTCTCCTCACCCTTTACTTTCTGTTTGCTTCTGCCATAGCCCACTTTTAGAAAATATTTTTCTGACCATGAAAAAAAGTCTTTTTCTAGAAAATTCCTAGGTCTTGCTCTCTCAGAAAGCACTATACTTGGTTGCCTGAGACACTCAGGCCAACAAACAAAATGTTTTATTAAAAAATTGGTGTGGGAGGGGACAAGATTTGGAACATCAGAGTCTGCGCTGTCAGAGCCACTCTTCTTGTGCTGTGCCAAAGGTCCTTGTCTCCGTTCAGCTTTGCCACTGTACACATCCAAGATCCATTGTTCTGAAGACATTTCTGAGGAAGCTTTAAGAGTCTTGTAATTTTCTGACTGTAAATTGTTGGTCAACTGCACCAATTATTCACAGTGTGAATTCATCAGAGAGGCTTTAAAAACAGTTGTATGTTTTATGCTTCATTGTTTATTTAAATTTGTCTTGCCTTTTGTGCCTTTTCCCCCACCACTTTCTTTTCTGTCACTTGCCAGAGTGCAAAGCTGTTTCCATCACTCAGTAACATATTTATCTGTTGCAGTGATAAAAGGACACTCTACCATCCTTTCAAACTGTCATCTGCTTAAAAGAAATGTCAACAGTGCCAAAATCCATGATGCTCATCACATTGACACTTCAGGGGTACAATTAAATTGCTAGATTAAAACCCACGTGGGTCAATTTTTTCATGCATTACAGCTAAATAAAGTTGAATGTTGCAAATGGAAAATGCCTCTTACTAAGCACTTAACATAATCTCTTTCTGTTACCTTAGACACCTAGAGAGAACACACATCTTGCATTATCTCACTGAAGTACACTCTAAAGGTCCAGGAAAATGTCAGATTAAAGGGCCGCTGTATGGGTTTTCCTACCAGTGCATAGAGATAATTCTCAGCACAGCTGTGGTGTGGAGGCCTGTGGAAGGATGGAGGTGGACTTCAGAAGTCAGGAGAGTCACCCCAAAGTGCTGGTCTGTACCCAAACTGGGCCTCCTTAGCCCAAATGGTCTCTTAGCGAGTGATTTACGTAAAGCGCCAGAGAAGGCTGGTGAGATAAATAAGATTTTGCTCGCCTCTGAAAGTCTATTCAAGTATCTCAACTAAGTTTTGGTTGCAGCTCTGGCAGTTTTAGTATCCTAGTTCTTTGATTTTGAACACATGTAGTATACAAATATGGTCCTTTTCCAGGTTAGATAAGGTGGCCTGTCCACCTGAGTAAGGTCAGTTATGTGAATGTTTGCAAGTTGGAATGATGACTATATCCCTTTCTACATCCTATGTACAATCCTTTTTACGTGGGCCCCATTCACATGGGCCTCCTTCCCAGGTCATGAGCAAGCCCCCCAGTATAGTTTATTTACAGTCAAAGTAAGTAACACAGTAGGCATGGAACTTGCAATTGCATGACAAGTGTCTACTGGCATGAATAGAGCTCTCCAAGAAGAGCCCGTCCACATTCTTCTCTCGGGTCTTTGGACATTCCAGCAGCCTCAGGATTCTTCCTGTCCCCTCACTGCAACATGGTGACATTGGATTCCTGTCCAGGACCTTCACAACTGGAGCATGACTGACTGGAGTTTCCCTCTGCCACCCAGCAGCAATGAGGACCCTCTGGTGGAGGGTGAGGAGAGAGGAGGCTGCTCCCTGTAAGTCAGGAAATAAAGCAGTCAGCCACTCCAGAAGAAGGATGACATAGTTTCAGTCCAACATATTGCCAGTTTATAAACTCCATTCCTGCAAAATGCATTTCTTTATCGGGTCTGCTGCAGCCTATAGTACCTGGGGACACCACATCACAACACGAGTCAACATCATACATAATGTAGAGAGCAGACAAAAGCCAGGCAGGCCACCCCACCAAAGACCTTCCAGACTCTACCTAACACCACCTGTGGGCGCAGGGTAACAATCCTTAGAATCAATTGCCAAAATGTTTTTCATCTGGAAGAAAACTATTGGGTGGTTGGTGAAGTCAGTCCATGGGGCTGGAGGAAGTAACCATAACACAACCTTGGGACAGAGGCTGAGTTGGTTACCCCAAAGGGCATCCAGTGGAATCATGAGGAGGTGTAGCTCCTGCAGCAAAGCTCAGCTTGTTATTGCAGCACTATTTTAAGAGAGTCATAGTTACTGCTGCCAGTTGACATACAGATTTCAGGTTTCCAGTCTACACACAGATTTCTATATATGACAGTGCAAGTGGAAGGATGAAAAAGGGAGTGGGATCCTGCTGTACTAAAAGCAGTAAACAGATACAGTAGCTGCAAGCAGTGGTGACTCAAAGCCAGCAAGAGGAAAGACAAGAGAGCTGCCAAATATCAGTTGAAACTATTGCGGAAATTAACCTGTGTCTTCTGAGGAAACTTTAAAATAATGTGCCTGAGATTCAAAAATCTGCCTTTACAGAAAAAAAAAAAAAAGAGGGGGGTGGGAAAGGAAAAAGGAGCTAAGAATACAGGGTTCCTCTAAGAGACAGTGACTTTGATTCAAATCTTACAGAGAGAACTGAGATCCCATTACTGGAACAGAGATTACCTTTTTTTTCCCCCTTTCTGTTTTGTATCTCAAAACGATTTTTTTGTTCTAATTAAAGGTGTTCCACTAGCAGCACAGAGAAAAAATTACAATTCCTCTGCCTTCAATGACAGAGCAAATCCAGCAGAGACAGCAATATTCTTTGTGTCAGTCTATCACTGTGTCTGGAGTCTATTCGCCAGTGATCACTCCCAGGGCAAGAATTTGTGCAGTTGTGTTACACAGTGCAGTGCAGCCACCAGTGCTAACTTGGGATCTGCCAGCTGGGTACAAGTTGTGGCACTGCTTTTTCAGCAGCCCCAGCAGTCAGGGCTCTGGCTGTATGTGCCCATTAATAGCACCAAAATTAGATGGATGTGAACTCACTTAAGTGCAGCTGGTCTGCACCAGCCTGCCATGTGGGCTATGGCTTCTTGTGGATAGCCAAAAATCAGCCTAGTGAAGGGCATCTTCTTTAGCACAGAATTTCCTCTGCTAAGTCCTTGTTGCTCCCTGGAAGGAACAAGGAAAAGGGTGGACAGTAAAACTTATATTGCCTGTGTTTGTGTATCAGTCCAACATACTACCCTTTCCAGCTCACTGTGAGCACATCATTCTTACCAGACCATGGAAAAGTAGAAGAGGAAAGCCATTCATTTTTTTTTCTGATACCATAGAGCATCAAGAGCTGATTGAGTCCACATCTTTAAGTTTTTACTTATCAATTGCTTTGAATCAGAGCCTAAATTTTTCTCTGTGTCTTCACTATTACTTGATCTTTACATAATTCTGCAAGGACAAAAGGGAGGGTGACAGGTATAACAGAGCTGGAAAGTTGCAATACTTGTATAAAGAGCATGCCAACAGGAAACATCCTTCAAAATCACTGCTGTGACTCCTTTCCAGAGGGAGCAACCAATTAGCTAAAAATGCAAATTATTCAATATCACAGAGCTAGTGCTGTTAGAAACAAGTGTTCTGACAGCTGTTTTATCACTTGGTAACCTGTGGGGAAATGGATCATGTGCACTTTCCTGTAACCTGACACTGCATAATTTTGAAATTTTGACCCCAAGCAGAAGTGCCAAAGACTTTTGAAATTGCTAGTTATAGTATCCAGATAAATAGGAGCAAAATTAAAATTAAAGTACTTTAAAATACTTCACCTCTGATCAATAGAACTCAAACACTTGGTTGTTAATTTCTATATTAGGAATGAATGCTAGGTTTTCTTAGGTATTCTTGAACAATTCTTCTTATCATTTTTTCACTCTAAAAGATAAAAGTAAATTAGGAAAAGTAAAAGAATAAAATTTTATCCATATATTAGAAAAAGTGGAAAGAACTAGTAAATCACCTATTGGAAAAGAGGACACTCTCTATCTGATACCTGATTTGTAGGGCAGAAGTAAACAGTGCCCTATACTAAGTTTTGCTTGTCCAGCCTAAGGCCTTCTCATGCTGGAACTTCCCTTTGTCTCAAGTTACCATGTTTCTATCACAGAAACCAGGATACAGAGCTGGTGGAGGGATATCCTCCTGACAACAAGCAGCACTTCCTTGATCAGGATCCTTTATCCTGCAGTTTAGTGATGGCATACTGAGAATGCACCCAATATTTTTCAATCCTATACTCTCTGTAGTCTTTTGTTATTCAATTTTGAGCATGTATAAAGAGACTTGCAATTTGAATTTTAAAATGGAAAAAACAAAACAAAACAAAAACCACAAACAAAACCACACAAAACCACAAACAAATCAACCAAACAAACAAAAAAGAAGGAACACTTCATCGAGCAAGCAATGAATGAATTTCCCAGGAAACTGGCATGCAGGGATCTACTAAGAGTAAGAAATACTTACAAAAAGAAGTCCAGTCAGTGGGAAACTTGAGTATGCCAAGTGACTGTGTTTGTTGGGATGGATTTGTAGCGCTTGCACTGATGCATTTAGCTGCTTCTGCAGGAACACACTGGCTTCATAGCTGGATGCTCTCCACAGAGATCATATATCATAGCATGGTTAGGGTTGGAAGGGAGCTTAAAGACCATCTAGTTTCAAGCCTCCTGCCATGGTAAGGGACAACTTCCACTAGACCAGGTTGCTCCAAGCCCCATCCAACCTGGCCTTGAACACTTCCAGGGATGAGGCATCCATAGGTTCTCAGGGCCCAATCCACAGCTGACTGGGAAGATAATTCATCTTTAGCTCCACCTCAAAGAATGGGTCAGTGTGCAAAAGTGCTGACACGTTTTTCCCATGCCCTCCTCCTTTGCTAGGCTGAGATCATTCAGAGCATGGGCACCAGGCCTGGGCCTGGGCCCGGCAGACACAGAGAAACACTTGTGAAATGCCTTTGGGCTTTAAACCTGATGTTGGTGCTTGAGCCCCCCTGTGTGGTCAGGGCTCCCCTGGTCTGCCCACCCTGATGTTGTGGGTTTGCCTAGAGACAATTTTTACCACACCCCCCCAGCAAAATTGCTCTAAGTTGAGAGAAGGTTTATGCAGACAAAAAGAGATTTAATGGGGGAGAAATATTAGGATTTATTACTAGTAAAATAAAAACTAAACAACTATATCTACAACAATTCTAATTAGGCAAAAGCACTATGTATTTACAGAAATACCCCTCCCCCCTT
>JAWWES010000001.1:102301472-102321934 GCA_035583135.1 Lophotriccus pileatus | reverse complement strand
CTCCTCTGCTGCCAGCTCTGACCTTGAAGGCTCCGCTATCTCTCCGGCTGCAGTTTGTCTTGTCCAAATTCTCCTTTAAGTTTTTTTTTCCATCACTCTGTTACATGTTTCGGTGAAGGGGGGCCTCAGTGCTGCCTGTGCCCCCGGCCCAGGGCTGGGGGAGGAGAGGGGCCTGGCCCCTACATAGGGCCTGCTGCCTCTCCCTCACATGGCTCCCAAGTTCATCTGCGCAACAACCTTCTCTTCCGTTTTCCTAAATATGTAATTGGCAAAGGCGTTACCAAAATTTCTGATTGGTTTTGCCCCAGAAGTTTACCTGGACAAACTACTTACAACCCCCAAAGAGGGGGAACTTTTGCAAACCCATGACACCTGACATCAGAAATACAGAGAAGTAGAGGTTGTTACTGGGAGTACAAATGGCACCAAGAGTTTTAGGTAACTGAAGGTAAAGCAACTGAGGAACCTTGAGGAAAGTGGGGTGCCAGTGACACTTACGTGAAATCTCATGCCTAAATGCCATCACAAGTTTAGGATCCACTTACAATTACCCCTGCCATAGGAGGCAGAGGAAGCACTCAAAAGACCTAAATTCTTGTATGAATCCAGAGCCAAACAGGAGACAGGGAGGGAAAGAATAACAACTTGCTATTTTGTCCTTGCACCTGCATGCTCTGTTTTCCATGGGTGAAAAAGAGGACCACTCATTGCTACGCACTGACTTCCTTGGGGTCTTATTCCATAAGAAACACATCAGCAGAAATTAAGTTGCCCCTTGACAAAAGCCATGGTGCCTTGTGTCACTTCTGACAGAACGGCCATCTCCATAAACTGCATTTGAAAATGAGAGAAAATGATTTTGTGGGGATGGCAGGATGTTCCAGCTGCTGCAGATTAGACAAGTCACCTTCAGCACACTCTGTATGCCAGCCTGAATGGGCAGTAAAGAGAAAGTGGATGATGAAGCACTGCTAATTTGCAAAACACTTAACCTGTATGCAATTATCATATATAGTGCCTCTAGCAGATCAGCTCTGCCACTTTCTGCTCTTTCAAAACAGCAGACCCATGCTGGGGATCACCACAGGACTATAGCTTCATGCAACTGGATTAAAAATTTAGGATGCTGTGTAATTTTCCACAAACCTGCTTATTTAATTGGTGCTGCCAGAAAAGGCAGTGCTCCTCATTTCCTGAAGAAGTTAGAGAAGCACAAAACAAAATAAAAGAGCATTTCCTTTCTAGGCAAAGGCAATTTGTGCAAATATTAGGGGTGAATGGGTGGCATTGAATTTTTTCTGTAGTTTTTTATCACAACAGGAACCTAAGGTCATTAACTACAGATAGAATATACTTCCTATTCCACAGCCAAGATTACTAATAAATCAAAAGCTGCAAGGGTTCAGAAAGTTGTAATGATTAGACTTTTTTATAAATCTGTTAACTAAAGTGGCTGCGTTAAGGAAGAACAAGTGGACTACATGAACCACAAATCAATAAGTTTTATTTGTGTTTGAATTAAAACAAATAGTATAGAAATTAGGTAGTAGTTCTTTTCCTGCTTTTGCAGAGACGTGAAAGAGTGCACCCTCTGGCATTTCTGTTGCATTTCTGATTTCTCAAATGCCCTGTTTTTCAGCTGGAAGTACTTTATCTGTATACTAAAAATACGTGTGCAAGACACTTGCTTGAGCTCAAAGTCTTCAGTATAGGGTTTTTCTGAATTACAAAAGACCTGGAAATGATCTTCAGGTCTGAGTTATGTGTTTACCAGGAGAAGACGTTTATTAGAATTATCCTTTCCTTATTGCTGCCCATCTGAACTACCTACAGGCCTTTCTTCTTTCCTGCCCATCAAGAGCCATCCTGAGATAGGTAAGTAAATTACAGGTACAGTTTTGGTTCAGCTGCAAAAGAAAACACCACCCTCATAAATTCTGACAAATGCCAGGAGCTGTATTAACCAACTCCTTTCACCTGGAGAAAGGGGGCGTATTCCCAGAGCCTGCTATGTTACATGGATCTTGTGGGAACTGCAGCTCTGAGGTCTATTTTCTGAGGGTTTATCCAACTGCAGCAAGTCTCACCATCTCCATTTTATGGGAAATCTGCAGGGGCAATGGCACCAAAAAAACGTTTTGGCTTATAATTCGTTATGCCCACAAAGGTCTTGGGCAGGTCGGTATGAGATAGATGCATACCTACCCCACAGCTGAGGTCTACTCATCCCACATGTTAAGGCAATGGGTTGTGCAGAGCCCACTGAGCAGTAGGTCCAAGGGACTGACCAGGCATGGGCAGGTCTGCCAGACATTGTGGATTTAAACAATAACCCCCATCTCTGCAATTCATCACGCAGGCTCCTCGCACTTGGGGGAGCCTTTTTCATATCTCAAGTTCTGTTGCTCCAAGCATTTCTTACAATACCCTCAGACCTGACACAAGAAACATTGTTTTCTGTATGGTGATAAAGTGATGACCCTGAGAGAAACATGGTGATAATGCTCCTCCCTCTGTCAAAATAGATTCTGGGTGTCAGGTATATCCTTTATATCAAAAATAATAACTGCTGCAAGTGGAAATGTCATTTGTACCAGAAATGTCATTTCACCAGAGAGGATACCCCGCAGCTGTTCAGGGTTCCTGCATGAATCTTTCATTTGTTCATGCTTGTTCCTCTTTGTAGTGATGAGACACAAATATTTAAGCCTAGCAGGCTGAAGAGCCTGGGTATTATCATTAAACAGGCATGGGAAGAAAATTATACCTGTGCCAGGTGATCTCACTTGGTATGGGTCTGGAAATCCTGCTGTGACTATTGAACATACAGAAGAATTTGGCAGCAGACTCTCAGGGATTCATCAGAGGACTTTTAAGGCTTGAGCCATGTGAAGCTATGGCTGCCTCTGTGATAACAAAATTTCTATTCTCTTTTGTACACCCAAATGTTCATGTATTTATTCTCTTTATGCTCCTTTGGCTGGCGCATGACACTGAGGAAAAGAGGAGGATTATTCATTCCCGCAGTCCAGATGGGGAATTGAAATCAGTGGGTGTTTTTGTGAGGAGTTGCACTGAGTTCAAGGTCAGCTCATAAATGCGAACACCTTATTAGAGAATGGGATCCCTGTCTGCTTCAATGTCATAAGTGTGAAGTGTTTATGAATTTTGGAGTCTTCAAACAGCAGAAAGTTAGCTCTTCTGCCAGTTTAATGTTGCTATTCTGCTTTCTCCATACAAACCAGAATGTCTGTCTTACACCCGAGAGTGTGGGTGTCTGTCTAGCAGCAGCTCCTGGCCCGCATGAGAGTTACCAGTCACTGCAGCTTTCAGGAATAACCAGACCAGCTAAACACCACTGAACAACTGCCCTGGGGTCAGACAAGCCCCCCCTGACTCTGCTGCTCAGCTCAAAGCTGTGGTCTCAGTATCAGTGCCATGTGCCTGGCTAGACCACTTCTTGAAACTGAGGACAGGCCCACATGAGCTTCAGCACAGCCCTCTCTTCTGGTTTGTCTACAGCTATCTGTGTTTGAGGACCAAGCTGGAAAAGGGTCAGTGCCTACAGATTGTGTTTTGTTCTTTCCAAAGCATCTTCTGGAGCACTAAGTGTAGTGAGAAGCCTCCTTGCTTGGTAAAAGGACTGGTCTCCTGGCGCCTCAGACTTTTTACAAGTAAAGCTGGAAACTGTGGAGATTTAATCTCCAGTCTAACAGATAAATATCTAGAAAAAAATCTAGAGTCTAGCAAGTCTCTAGCAGAAATGTGTCAGGCTGATCAGGACTGCTTTTCTGTCTCTCCAAGTCAGGTCTAGAGCTGCAGCTGGTCAGTGATATGGTCAGCTCCAGTCCCTGCCAACCACAGTGGTATTTCTTCTGGTGCTGACTTTAGTAGCTACAAAATCAGCACCACCACTTTGAGGGTGTTATCTAAGTGTCAAAATCAGGAAGGGTGTTCTGTGAATTGCATGGCAAAAGAGAAAGAGATCCATCTGTTGTCATGAGCCTCCCTCATGACAAAGTTCTCTCACAAATTCAACTGACATTATAGGAAGGTCTGAGCAGAGGCACAAGTGAAACAAAATTATTTGGCTAGAGAAGACACACTGGGCAGACCAAAAGTTAGCTATAAATGAGGAACAACAGTCAGATGGAATAATGGATTAGAAAAAATTTTTTGAAAAGTCAAAATCAGTAGGCAGCAATGAGTCAATCAACTGATACCAGTAAAGACTGCATAGGACGGAGAGAGTGACGGCCAACGAGTATGTCTCTTCAATAATTTTATCCAAAGCCTCCTATTCTCCACTCTTGGCCTACTTTCTGTCACTTTTTTTTTTCCAGTCATATATGAAGAAGACAACAATTAACTCTTGGTATTTTTTAAATTTTTTTCTTGTCCATGAATCCAGTCAACCTCCCAACAGCTTTCAGTTTTGATGGGTTCAGGGATGAGAAAACACTTTCCTAGGTGTTCTGAACATGCTCTGTTCAGACATGTTCTGAACTGTAGCTTCAGTCTGCGATTACCTGCTTGGTGCAATATCTCCCTGCCTACGTTAAGAGTCAGATTTTTTTACCATATAACAATGCCACAAACGTTTACGCTAATTTTGAAGTCAAGAAAGGGCAATGGCAATTTGCCACTGCAATAATGTTTGTGAAGCATTCATGAAAAATGACAGGTAGGGAAACAAGAATAATTGGAGCTAATGGACACAAAAATCCACAGTTATAAAGATATATATGGCACTTTAGAAAATTGATTTAGTACCTCTAGCCAAAAGCAAGAGGGAGAGCACATGATATCCAGTCATTCACAATCTACTTATCATGAGTCTTCCTGATTGAATTGGTATCAGTATAAATCAGCAAAGTAATATAATTGATACCAACCATGCTCTACTGATAAAAAGTCAGTGTGAGATCAGAATCAGCTTGAAGACAGGGATTTGAGTTACCTTGCTGCATGCTACCTGGTAACATGTAAGTATCATAAGTAACATATTATCGAGTAATTTTTAAATCTACATGTGACTTAAAGCAAGATCAGATGTGCAGCATTTTGCAGCTCTTTTATCAGGACCTGATAAAACAGAAAAGTTGCTTTAGTGTTTTCTTTGTGCAACAAAGAATCATACGTGCTAGGTTATCAGTTCGTTTTCCTTTGGAAAGGGTCTTGTTCCTAAAATTCACCAAACATCTCTTGTCTTTTTTTTTTTTTTTTTTTTTTTTTTTTAAAGTGGAGATTATCACTGCACTTGATTTCCCAAAGAAAAGCTGAATTTCATGACATGCAATAGAAACTTCGAAAATATTCAATGTGGACATTGATGTTTAGGTATCAAATTAAGGCATAAAGCAGAAAACAGTTTGAGAGATTACCTAATACATTTCTAGTTGATATAATATGTTGAATTTGCTCTGTGCTCTGTTCTCCAGCCAGATTCTGGCAGAACACATTATTCCATTTCTGCAAAAGTTCTATCATTAGATGCCTAAATATAAATGTAGTCATTTTGTTTCATATACTTGGACATTGTGACTATTTTCAACTAGTTTGTCTTAGTCTGGGTATTGCTAAATATTACACATATATATATTTATAGATATATATAATTTGATATTTAACCTGTGATCATTGACTTAATTTATGTAACATATGGCTAAATTAGACAACTATTTTCTCCCATATGGTGCAATGGCCAGGAGGTTGGTAATTCAAGCATTTATTCATTTCATTGAGGCATTCCCTCTGTCAGAAATAGTTTTCCATCCATCCTTTTGCTGAAATTCCCTGAGGAGTAACAGGAGGATTTATTGGCTGATAATAATGGATATCATGACTGGTATCCCTTGAGCATTCAATATCTGACACACACAACAAATTTCCTTCACTCTGAAAAAGAAAAGTGTTTTGCCTGAGCACATTCACTTTGTAACTATGTGTGAATCTGTGGCATGTCCTTGTCATCTTTTTGAGCAGAAACAGAGAATGCTGTTGAGCTTGGGGTTCAACAAGAAATTTTTGCATGTACATATTACTTCTCCCATGGCATTTTCAAAAAAATGTGCTTGCCTTTGGTGATTTACAACAGAATTTTTTGTTTCCTTCTTCAGAGGTCTCTCAGAAGAGTTTCTCCATGTTTTCTTCTTGCAAGAGAAATAAATCTTAAACTAAACGTGCCTCACGGGGAGATTTGCCATCTCTAATGGTTTGTCTTCCACTGTCAGTGATAGTTAAAAACCATAAAAAGAAATTGGGAAGAAAGGCAGGTATTTGGTCTTTTAGCACTTAAAAGCCAGTAAATTCACTGTACAGGTTTAGGAAAAAAGATTATTCAAGCAAAAGGTAAGCAAATTCACTAATTATCCACAGCTAATACATTTTCAGGAAAGATTGAGAAATAGCTGCTGTTAAGAAGCCAAACTTTCAAATTAGGCAAAGTTCAGTGAGTATACTGTTCTTAAGATGAAACTTTCAAAATTTTCAATTCCAAATTATGCCAATTTCTTGAAATTACAGTGTTAACTTGCATGAGAAAGCAGCATTAGGAAAATGTGAAAGAAAATGAAATAAAATTGTCTGGAGATGATGACCGCCATGAACTCAAAATATCTTTTTTTTCAATTTTGTGAGGTTTTGTTTTGCTTCTGAGAATTTTTCTTCTTTTCAGAAAGGTACAAGCTGACTAGTAATAGCATTAGAGTATTTCATTGTCCTGATTCATCCCATTTTAATATATGTGAGTGTCGTTCCACAATTTGAATTGAATCACTTGTTCTCTATCCAGCCATCCACCCATCCATTTGGATTGTTTATGATCAATGGAAGGGGGCCTACAGTTTGGTATACAGAGACTTCTCTTTGGTGTTTAACACAAGACTATTTCAGCAAACTATTCCTCCTAGTGTGGCAACTATGCAACTGTGATGATGGAATAATTTAGATTGGAAAAGACCTCTGAGATCGTCAAGACCCTTTGCTCTGGTGCATTTCTATTGGGCATGGTGGTCTCAAAGTGGTGTCAGAGATCTGTGGGGCATTTTTATGCTACGCTACTTCAGCCTTAGACCTGAAAACCATTATTTTATCCTCTGGATTATGGCACAGCTCTGGAAATGGCATAACATGATAGCAAGCATGGAAAGGTAGTGATCTCTTACTGTCAGTTGCATCTTTACCACCAGTATCTTGACATGAACTGAGGGCTCCTTAAATAGTTGAGTGAATGACGTTTCAATACTAGATTTTTTCATGGAGTCCTACTAACACATGCTAAGTGTGCCCTTAGCTGATGTGCAGGGACACCCTAAACTTGTACACATGGTCAAAATAGGTAACCATGTCTGAGAAAAAGTAAGTAACTGAGAACTTAAGAAAGAAGTAAGTGACTGAGAACTCGTAATTCTCATGCCTCCTCTCTGCTGTATCTTGCTGCATGAGCATCCCTAGTAAACCTGAAGTTACTGGCCCATCTCTGCCTTTGATTTTTGATTGCCCTTTCAGAGTGGTCACAGTCCTAGCTAGCATGTAGCACAGGGAGAGGGAACATACATTCATGCATCTATTATATCTATTCTGAATGTTTTATTTGTGTGTATGTATATGGATATGTATATGTATATGTATATTATGTATATGTGTGTGTGTATATATATATATATATATATATATATATATTCTGTGTAGACACTGATCTCTCTAAGATGGTGCTCTCTCTTGAACCCCAGCCCCTCTGTCCATCTCCTCAGAGCCATTCCAATGGAAAAAACAATACTATTCAAGGGAAACTGTACCTGTATGTACAGAGTAGACAAGGATCTGAACTGGCTGGATCGATGGACAAGGCCAACTTTATAAGCTTCAACAAGGTCAAGTGCCAGGTCCTGCACTTGTTTCATAACAACCCCAGGTGATACTCCAGGCTTGGGGAAGAGTGGATGGAAAGGTGCCCAAAGGAAAGGACCTGGGAGTGCTAAACAGCAGCTGGATGAACACACAGCAGTTTATGCCCAGGTTGCCAAGAAGGCCAATGGCATCCTGGCCTGTATCAGGAGTAGTGTGGCCAGCAGGACCAGGGCAGCGATTGTTCCCCTGTACTTGGCACTGGTCAGGCCACACCCTGAATCCTGTGTTCAGTTTTGGACCCCTCATGACAAGACAGACTTTGAAGTGCTGGAGCATGTCCAGAGAAAGGCAACAGAGCAGGTGAAGGATCTGGAGCACAAGTCTTATGAGAAGCAGTTGAAGGATCTGGGAGAAAAGGAGGCTCAGGGATGAACTTCTCATTCTATACAATTACCTGAAATGAGGTTGCAGTGAGAGGGGTGTTGGTCTCTTCTCCCATGTTACAAGTGATAGAATGAGAGGAAATGGCCTCACTTTGTGCTGGGGGGGAGGTTACATTGAATATCAGGAAAAATGTTTTCACCTAAAGGGTTGTCAACCATCAGGCTTCCCAGGGAAGTGGTAGAGTCACCATCCCGGAAGGTATTTAGACGTGTTGATGTGGCACTTAGGGACAGGGTTTAGTGGCGGACTTGGCATTGTAAGGTTAATGGTGGAATGGTCTTACAGGTGCTTTCTATCCTAAATTGTTCTATGATTTTATAATCAGGGCATGGACCTTAGTGGAAGGCAGCCTTTGAATATTTCCCCCTACCTCAATGTTCCTCCTGCTCTTTCCTCTCGGTTTTGATAAGAAACTATACAGCATAAAATTACAAGTCTGTATGTACCTGCTAGGATTTTTTTTAACTTCTGTAATAAGATAACCATTTCTCCAGGGTTATAATTAGCTGATTTTCCTCCATAGACCATCTGTGCTGATGGAGGACATTGTTCTTTGCATCAGGACTTTTGAGCAATGCCCAAACAATGTCTTTCCATTAAGACTTCCGTGCCCCAAAGCCAATTTTTTCTCAGAAAATTGGAGGATTTGAGAGGAGAAGCATAGGTCAGTAGGTGATTTAAAATCAGTTTGTGCAACACTGAACTCTATGGAAACTTAAAAATCAATAAATTAATGGGATTCAAAGGTCACTTTTTAAACAGAAATTGGTATTAACTTATTGCTGTGGTCATTGGCTGTGCATAACAAGAAAGAATAACAGGTATAATAGCACTTGAAAAATGAAAGTGTGTTTATCTCTTTATGTAATGCAAATATAATAACTTGCACAAAATGATTGATTAGCTTGAAGGAGCTCAGAGTGGGTGTCTAATAGATGATGGATATACAAAATATGAAACTGAGAACAATTTTCATGTTCATTTAACTTATTCTTTAAAGTGTTTAAAATTACTATTAAAAACTAAATCAGGGGGAATTGTCAGGATTTGGTTGAATGATGCTCACTCAACACAGATTATCTGTCACTGGGCTACAGGTTATTTGTTAAACTAATGATCTAAAACATGAGCTAATCAAAAATAATATAAGCT
The DNA here is from genome assembly GCA_035583135.1 of Lophotriccus pileatus. Lineage (NCBI taxonomy): Eukaryota > Metazoa > Chordata > Aves > Passeriformes > Tyrannidae > Lophotriccus > Lophotriccus pileatus. The sequence continues at coordinate 102,312,487 of JAWWES010000001.1, read as the reverse complement.
CAAAAGTGATCATAAAAGAAGGTGATAGCAGTATGACAGACAAACCACACTGTGGGAACAAAATAAGCATGACCAATGTGCACTAGGCATCAAGGGGGTTTGGCAGCACAATTTGTCATTGGATTTCTGTTTCTCACAGATATTCATAATTAATGGTAAGCCATTTTCAGCTCCTTGAAACTCTGGACAGCAAGTGAAAGCTCAGATAAAATCTTCAAATTAAATAAATTGGATATAACCACTACAAGTCAGATTGAAAAGAATATCATTGTTGTTGCTGTTACAGTTGGTGATGCCACTGAAGCAGTAAAAGTTCCAGTAGGATATAATAGGCACATAAACCTTGGGAAAGAGGAAGGTACGGGTAAAGGCTGAAGTCTCAGGAGCAGGCAGACAGACATGATTTCTGTAAAATGGTGAAGACTTTCCACTCCTTCTCAGGGCAGAGGTCAGGCACCACAGTCTTGGGGATCTTAAACAACCCAGAGTTGAGATTCCATAGATGTTGACCTTGAATCTGAAGGTTCCAGACAGATATCACTCAAGGCGTACTGCGTAAACTCATGTCAGAAAAAACTAAGCAAGTGGCATCTCAGAATAGCTTAGGAGACCGAAAATCTTTTTTCCTTTATCTGAGATGGTTCTTGATAAAGTAGATGAGCCCTAGCAACCAATAATACTCAGAGGACACTTGCAAATTACTTTGTTGAACAGGTCTGTTAATGCATAATTGAGTAGACCAATTATCTTTTCTTGTTTGACCTTTTGTGGCAAAATTGCTTATTTTTTGATGGACGTTCTGGGGTTTTTTTCATAAAATTTCTCAAAATTGATCATTAATCCTTGATTTTAGCTGGTTGCAAAAAGAACAAAAAATGTCTAATTTTCTGGGAAAATGGCTCTAGAAAATAACTTTTGTGCAGGGATGGAAAAAAAAAAGGTACTTTTGAACTTGATTTTCACACCTTTTACACTTCTGATTTTCTTTTGAGTTTTTTTCAATCCTGCTTATGTCATCACTTTGACCAGAATCTCCATAAAAATTGTAGTTTATAATTCGGTTTGCAGAGACAATACTTTTCAAAAAATTCTCTGTCAAGTGGGGCTCTTAAGTGGTAGAAAGGATAGATATCAGCAGGTTTCTAAAAGCATTTGATCTAATACTGTTTGCTTAATATAATAGCATTATATGAAATAAAATGTAACCTTTTGTAAATGGATGGTTATACTGACTGAAGGATACATCTCAACTTACAAGACTAACTGAAAAAAGTCACCACCCAAAAAGATTGTCAACAATCAAACCTGCTTTTAGCTTGCTTCAGTTTAATGTTCTCATCTATGACACGGAAGAAAATATGAATCATTGCTGGTACTGTTTTCAGATGGCGCAAACGTTAACAGATTGGGAAATAATTACAAGGAGAAGTTAATTCTACAGGATGATTTGAATCTCTTTTTATTTTGGGTCCACATAGATGGAAATCTTCCATAAAGAGTTGAGGGCCTATGGACACGCCTATAAGACTTCGAAACTAGGTATCAAAGTCATAGAAGTGCTGTGAGGACTTAAGTAAGTCTCTCTTGGAAGTGAGACTGTATTGTATGCAATAAATATACACTGAATATACACTGGCATATACGCTGAGCAATAAAGGGAAAACAAAATGCTGAATAACTGTCAATAAGTGAACACAGTCTATTTTAATCTATTGAACAAGACAGACATACTGTGAAAAACTAGTTTGTTCCTTTACCATGACTTCGTGGTTTAAACCTGTCATATATGGTAAATTCTGAAAGAATTAATGTGTGCATATCCTTATGAATAGGACCCCAGCTTTCTCTGACTAACCAAGTTTAAAATATTGATTAATCATAAGCATTTTTACTGCTGTCAGGAGCTAGTATGTCTCAGCTGTCTGCTTTATCAAACTGCAGGTATTGATCCAAATCTGATGCCTGAAGTTCATTATTCTTTACTGCTGTGTTTAAAACATTTCGATCTTTTACTCATAAGAAGGAAACCACTGCATTTAACACAGATAACTGGCCTTGGCATGCAAAGCAATCAGTCATGAACATTGCATCCACTAAAAATTACTGGCTGAATTAGTAGGTGGATATTTGCAACAATGGTATTGATTCAAACAAAAGTATGTCTGGTTTCCAAACGATTCATTAACCAGCAACTGTGATGAAAATGTAAACTCTATTAATTAAAATATTATCTCATAGAAGGGAAATCTGCAAAACTGCAGATTTCTTTCTGCACCTGGAGTCCTGCTTCTTCAGTAGGGAGAAGTTATTTTAACTGACACAGTACAACATATCATAACCAATTTCTGAATTACATGAATCATAAGGAAGTACTAATTAATGTTATGATGAGGTTTCAGGGAGAAAGAACAAAAGTTACCTAAGCCCCTTTAACAGAAGCAAAATAAAGGTGCTAATGTTGAAAGATTTGATTAATCTTTGGTTTTAGGTGAATCTTGCATTAAAACTTTCTTCACAGACTACTAGTGTCAGAAAGAAGAGGAATAACATTATCAAGCAGAAAGAAGTGACCCTTATTGAATTTTAATGAGTTTCAGGTACAGATTATTAAGAAAACAAATGGAAATGTGCCAAGAAGTTGAGAGACTTAGATTATCTCTTTGTGTTGTCTTATGTGTCCAAAGTATACAAGAGAGATGATTGATTTGGTAACATATTTGAAATGTATCATTCATAGCGTGATCTGGGCTGCTAATATTTTATCTGTCTCTACCCTGTTCTTCACAAAACAACTAAGAGTAAAATTTGCTTACATTTGTTCAACACCAAAGATGCTTTTATGTTAGGCAGCACAGAGGAAAGTAAATAGATAATACTCCAGGGAGGATGAGGCATAGATTTATAGAAAGCCACATAGAATTCATTCAGTTTGCTTTGAAACCTTACATTGTTAAAAAAAATGAGGCAACGTGTACATCTAATACAATCCACACTTAAAAACTACAATGCTATTCCAGAATGGTTCCTTGTGACACATGGCTTGCTACTGCTGATAGGTGTTGTACAAAAAAGAATGCTTGACTTTCTGCAGGTCCCAAAAAGAAGGGGATAAAGGGAATATTTTCCTTATGGGTGTCAAATGGGGAAAAAAACCCAAAAAAACAACCAACCAAAACCAAACAAAAAACCAAATGAAACAAACAAAACCCAAAACAACAAAAGACCCAAACCAAACAAACAAACCCAAACCCACTGAAAATGAGTGTACATGAGTGTGGTTTGTTTCACTGTGGCACAGACGACTGCCTCTGCCCAAGGGGACAGAATGGGAAATCTCCAAGAGATGCTCAGGCAATGTCCCTGAAAAGCTCTTAGGCGCAGCTAGGAAGCTTGTGCTCATAATGGATTTGAAATCTGACGTTATGTAAATGTTCACTGCTCACTGTCAGCTTTGTTAAATTTTGGGAATTTAGGGCTGGGAAAACCACGCCTGTCAGGTGCTGCTTAGGAAAAGCAAAGGTATGCGTTGGATGCAGAAGCTATAGGAGCTGAAATGTGAACCCGAGCAGATCACCATCACATAGTTTGACTAAGAGCCATCACAGAGCTCCATAAATGCCATTACAAATTTAGTTCAAAGTGTCTAAGGCACTTTAAATGTTCGACAGTCTCTTAAGATCTAGATTGAGGGATTTTTGTGTTTGTGGAGTGTTGTTACAATCATATCCTGGAAGAAAGCTTAAGCCAACCATCCTAGTAAGCAAACATTTAGAAAATGTCTGTATGGAATGAAGCCACTCCCAGATGAAAACACAAGCACACATTACGGCAAGGAAGTGCTTCAGTGTCATTGCCATGCAGGTCTGTTCAGCTCCTTAGACAGGCATTGCTGTATCTGTGTTTTCTTCCTCTCCACTAACTGCATCAAAATTGGGTTAAAGTATCATGTTTTGCCAAACAAGCTCAGCAGAACAGAGGATTATTGCCCTCTGTACTGCATTAAATTAGACATCAGATGATGCAAATATTGTAATGCTACAATAAAGCTACTAATGTGAGGTAGTGGGGACACTTTTAATCCTTATAAAACTAAAGAAAGAGAGTAAAAGCTCAGCTCCGTAACAGTAAGAGAAATGTAAGAAGTGTGTCATAAGGTAGTATATCTTATATATTTGTAAACTATCATGAGGGTAATGAAAATTCATCTCAAATGTTCAATTCTTTGCCTTTTTTCTTTTTTTTAATGTTCATCTATGGCATTGGGTAGTGAAATTAACCAACATTCATTATACCTGCCAAAGTTATGACACTGTATAATAAAATGACCTATAAAACTCTCCTTATTCCTTTATGTTGATTACTATGTTGTTTCTCTGATTGATGAACATGTTATTAATCTATTAATTTTCATCATCAAAGTATAAGCATATATCATTTGCTTTTGTAGATACATATACGCAGTGCTATTTTGAAATATGCTATCATCAGATTAAATATTGCCTAGAGTTTGATTATATTTATCCTAATTTTTTCCTTTGAAAATATCCTGCTGCATTTTGAACAAGTGTTTGTTTGTGTGTGTGTCACCACCCAAAAAAACCCAAATGAAAACTCACAACAACAATAGCAACAACAACAACAACAAAACAGAGAAAAAATATGGAGAAAAACAATATCTGATATGAAATATTGTAATTTTTCTTGCAGTGAGCCATTACTTAATAAACTAAATCCTCTACAGAGTAATGGCAAGTCTTAAAATATGCATGAATACTCCATTGCTTGTATTGGATTTTGCTGCAATGTGAAATATGGGATGTAAAATATCCTTCCACTTCCTCCTGCCATTGCCCATTGGGAAGTAGGGTTAAAATGCTGTTGCTGACACTCTTGTTAGTATTTGAAATACTCAGCCATTTGAGAATGCAGAGAGCTGTTTCCCTGAGCTCTGCAAATGCTTGTATATATCAGATGATATATTGATATCACTATAGACTGCCAATTTACTTGCAAATTGTAATGGGATATTTCACTTGAAAGACAAAAAGGAAGCCCCAGTCCAGGATCAGGCAAACCTACTGGGATACATTCAACCAAGAAGGATTCTTCTTAAAATGGAACAGACATTTGACTGCAAATTCCCAAAAGGTGTTAAAGTATTCATGACTAGTTCTACCACAGTATTTCCCACAGAGAGTCTTTTACACATGAAGAATATGCATAATGCAAGTATATTTTTCCTTATTGCCTGGGCCTTCCCATTTACTAAATTTAGAGGACAAGACTTATGCCCTTTTATGCAAAGGAAATTGTCACTGCAACTTTTTGTTTTGAGTGCTGTGGTATTTTCTGACCCTAAACTCATCTGAATTCCCTGGGTTTCTCCACTTAGTTTAATCAAGTGGATTGCTTAGATTATGGAAGAGCAAATAGTAGAGACAGATCCAGGCTGAAAAATATCTGTTAGCTGGGTTCAAATGTGAAAGCTAAGGGATGGTTAAGCCTAAAAGTTGGAATCAGCCAAAATTTTGGAAGCATATTTCTAATACTCCTTCAATTTCTGGTGGCCTGTGAGACATCAAGCGGGGTATCAATCTGTTTTCTAGAAGGTCAGAGCGCAGAAGCCACGACAATGGTTTTAAGCATAGAACATGCTCGTCTCAGAATCAACAGATCAAACCTCCCCTTCTGCCATCATGGGTTCCCAGTGCCTGGACAGCCTCAGGACTGTGTAACACAAGTGTGGGTGTGTTGCCTGTTTGCAGCATGCTGGATTCAGTGTTCTGTAGCCTTCAGAAAGGGTCTGATGTCTGTCCTGATGAAACACAATACAAAAGATACATTTTGTCAAATCATGACAAGGAAAATAAGTGACCAAAAAAAAAAAAAAAGGAACAACAAAAACCCACAAAACAAAAATAAACCCCAAAACTTGCACAATACATCCTGTTCTTTTGTCACTGATTTTTCAGATCAAGAGATGCAGTACTGGGGAAAAAATAGCATTTTGCATACATTGTTCATGCCAAATGATTAGACTCTGACATTCATCCTGGTTGCCACATGGATGCTTCTTCTGAAGCTGAGCTAAGGAGGCAACAATCTCTAAAGGCTCTGTCATATCTGTATGAGCACCAAGCTTGTGCTTCCTCAGCAATTTAAGATGATGTAACCTGCGAGTATCACAGTGGTACTCAATTCTATCCTTGTCTGAGCTGATGCTGAAGTTCACATGGTTGTGTGATAGGATATTTGGGGATCTCTTCTGACCTTAGACTGAGCACTGCTTCATTTTGCTGGGTTAGGTCTCATCTGGATGCTCTCCTGGTACAAGCCCGTGCAGGACAAGAGAAGAGGAAGGCAGCCCTAGTTGGTAATTGGTCTGATTTACACTGCTGTGGCCATCACTCACAACCTCTCTTAGAAGGGAAGAGATCCTTTCCTTGTTCACCTTTCTAGCTGGCTGAAGTGAGCTTACGCTAAACAACAACAAAAAATAAATGCAGAGACAAGAAACTGAAGCACAGGGCTCCACACCATATCCTTAGTCCTTTTTGTCTCTAAAAAATGCTATAATTTTACACCAGCTCAAACAAGATGACTGAAAACATAAAAAAGGCATAGCTTTCCAAGACTTTAGATTACTAACTTTGGTGTTGCATTAAGCCAGGTTTTTCTCGTCACTGGGCAGAAATCACCACAGTTAAATCTTAATCCCATTTTATTGGGGAATAAATAAACAGAAATCCCAGCCCTGCTGTAGTCCTCATGTTATAATAGTTGAGGACGTTGGTACTCCTCCAGGAAGCTTTGCTCCATGAGGCTGCTGAAGGAAATGGTATAATGGGTCCCGATCCTGTATCCTCTCGGGGTTCCTCTTCATGCTCTACACAGGAGTTCAGGATTTCTTCCAGCAACAACAATAAAAAACCAACTGAGATTAAGCACCATTAATTCTATGTTTAAGGGCTGTTTGGTTTATTCCTAGTCTTCTCAAATAAAAAATAATAACCATTGAAGTGGTAGTTTTTCAAAGAATTAAAGTAACAAAAAGAAAATAAGTATATGGTCTTTTGAAGGACCATAAATACCACTGGCTTCCAAAGCATTTTAAAGAAATATGTTTACTTACTGTTTTTAAATCAATATAAATAAATAAGCAATCCAGAAAAATGGGTTACTTATGACATTCATTTTCCATTGTGTATTTAAGCCTTAGGAACATCCATTTTTCGTGTTCAGACCTTTGCAACTCTTTTTCTAATTTCTTTAAGTCTGTGTTTCCACAGATGTGGAGCTATTCTGCAAAAATGATGAATTGTCCTGTTAGAGATATTCCAAAACTCTATTCTTCATGTCTATCTATAGCACTGCAGTGCATGCTTCTTGGAAGAATTAATAGCTGCATTTCATTTTACTATATAAATATTTAAGGTTTGTAATTCTCTGTTGCTGACACTGCCATTGCCAATGCAATGCAATGTTTCATTATCAGTTCCTAGTATACACATAATCTCGTCAGACTTTGTTTCCAATAAATATAGCATGATGTATTTTGAATATTTGAATAGCTGAATGCATTTGTATTGCTTTTAGTCATGACCTGCTTACAAATTCCCACCTAAGAAATATAGCCACATGGAACAATAACCTGCAAGAATTGTGCCAATATATTTTAATAAATCAGTGACAATTAGTTAAAAAAAAAAAAAAAAAAAGAAAAAGAAAAAATTAAACTTCATTCTTCAGAAAAAAGTCAACTTGGCTTCTGGATGCCCACATTAGGATGAGCCACATCCAGGACCCATATTGTCATTGTTTCAAAGTTGTGCATACACAGATAAAAATTAATCTGGCTGTGTCCATTCCTTCTTCAATTATTTGACAATCCCTTTCTCCATGAGAGTTTCCTTGTCCATGGAAATCCAGGAGGAGTGGTCTCTCTCTTAGCTGTTCTGGGAAATCAGTCTCAGGAAAAGTATTTATTAATGGTCTCTGATTTTGAACTGACTGTGAAATTTCTATTATTCTGCACCTTTCTGAAGGCTGCAAAGTGTTTTATCAGAAGTGAAGATAATTTGGAGTAAGTCTCTCCTTTCATGATAGATTACAGAAAATGTAATTTTGGGTAATAAAAGCACTTTGTGAGACTTCTGGTGCTGCACAAGTACTTTCAGAACTACTGAATTGCTGTGGAGTATCACAATATTATGTGGGATGTACTCAGGCTCTAACACAGATTTTTCTTACATGCATAATTTTTTAATATTTTTTTTCTGAAATTTGTGAAGGCAAGCAGAGTTATCCTATAATGACTCTGACTGGACACCATGGACTCCTTCATGCACATCTACAGTTCATTCTGAACAGTTTCAGAAAACTGGATTTACTGCTTGAGCAGTATCCAGTGGTGACTGCCTATTGCCCTTGGTGTTAAGACTGAGTTACACTGAGAGGCAAAAGTTCATTTTCTTAGGTGAAATCTCTAACTACCAGTATCTTCTCTTTGCTGCTGGGTTTTGTTCAGGAAAGGAACTATCTTCAGCTGGTAGCAGGTCTCCAGGGGGAATCCATGGCTGTATATACCTAGAAGGAAATAAACAACCTCCGCCAGTACTGAGGAAGTTCTTCTAAGGGCATAGATTTCTAAGCCAAATATCTATATATAAACTTCTTAAGTACTTCACTTTCCTTTAGCACTGAAGTAGGAAGCAGTCCAAAATGTTAGGTTTGCAGTCAAATTTATCATACAGGGCAATACTAGGTGAAACCACCCCCAGGTTCTGTAATAAACAAAAAATAACATTTTAATTTTTTTTAAACTTTTTGTTGCAAAAGCACATGAAGACCTGCAAGACTATAAACTGTCTTACCAAGAAGAAACTAAAAGAGGGAAAACACCTCTTTTGTACCACATAGCTCATCAATCAACATTCACGGATGCATGAAAAACATCATTTGCCCCTCAGAGCTCTCTTCCTCTGCTTGACCATAATCTGGTCTTTGCAGCTTGTTATTCAGCTCAGTTCCTCTCTCCTCTGAAACCAACTGGTCTCTTACAAAGATATTTAAATTGTTGTTCTGGACTTTACTGGGCAGACTGCTGAACAGCCACATAGTAGGTGACAAATTCTTCTATCAAGGCTCATATATGAATTCTGCTTAGATTCACTACAATGAAAGGAGAAGCCCCTCAAAATTGTATTAACATGTCTTTAAAGTAGATTTCAGGTGTATCACAAGAGATTTTTATTTGTTTAAAGCCCAAATTACTCATGAGTTGTTCTCTAAAATGCACCAAGATTCAGTTGTCTATTTATACTTTCTTTGGAGAAAAAATGTGTGCATGAACCTCCTATCCGAAGAAAGGAGATTCTGCTCCTTTCTGTCCCAAGGAGCAGAATGAGGGCTTGACTTCTTGCTGGATGAATGCATGTGCAGCCAACGATGAATTAGGCATGATGTGCAGATGAAGGGGAATACAGTAGAGAAGGTGGTGAAGAATAAAAGATGTGGAAATATCAAAAAAAAAGCAGTTCAACAAGGACTAGTGTACAATATGGTGAGGAAAAGGCAGAGGGTTTATTTTCAGCCTAGTTTAGACTTTTTGGTTTTACTTGTTGGACATTTCAACAGTTTAAATATTTATTGCTTTGTTTCGGGTTTTTTTGCTATTTAGTGTAAGGACACAAAGAAGAGCTGAGTCAACCTAACCTTTATACATTTAAGAAGCCAGCCTCTAAATCCTTTGTAGCTGATGGAGGAAATCACTTTCCCTTTAGAAATCCTGATGGGGTTTGCACAAACCATGCATGAGTGTGTGGTGAAACACTACCTCATACGGCCCACAGCCCAGAGGCATCACCTTAATTCACCCCCAAATCAAGTGAATGACTCATGCAAAAGAGATCATAATAAGAAAATGTGGTATGGGTGTGGACTCAGCCATGGGCTGGCTCCGAATGTCTCATAGCCTTCAGGTTTACTACCAGAGGTACCATCATAATGGGTTTTTTAAATCTACCTTACACAGGGCATAACTTGTGCCATGAGATGCTGTTGTGGCTGAGAGCTGAACTCAGAAAAGGTGTCACCAATTGCTTTACTGTGCCCAATAGGGAAAGGTTGGCCATTGGCAGCCTGAGGGCAAGGAGATCTCCCACAGTCAGCTGAGCTCATCCTGTGTCTTCATCCAGGATGTAATGGTGCATTTCAAATCATCTGGTCATCCTTGGCCTTTATGAGTATAATCCACATCTTTGTATATATAATCCAATTTTTGCAGAGTCAAGGATGAATCAGGAAGCAAATGTAACCTCGAGTGTGAGCTTGACTGAGGTTTAAACCCATCCCTGATTCCTTCAAAACTTACCTCAAGGGTTGGCCTTAGGTGCAAATGTAACACACACAGGCCCCTCAGTAGAATAGGGGAAATCATTGGTAGTAGGGCAGCAGAGCTCTGGTCCAGCCAGTAACATTTCAGTGGTGTGAAACACCTTCTCGTGAGCAGAGCTGGCTGTGAAAAGATGGTGAGACACCCTAGGAGAGATCTGATCATTGCTGGGAGATGCTGTAGCAATCACTAATCAATGCAATTAGAACGATTATTTAAACTTTTTTGCTTACAACGTAATTGTCAGGGTAATAAAAATTAAGACTGCCAGAAAATTAGCCAGCTATCCTATAACACTCCTACTTTTGGTCCATTAAGCCTCCTCATTGCCTCAGTCAAACATTACTAAGGCACTGGCCATCGTACGTGGGTTAGTAATGTTCTGGATCACATCTTTCACAATAACATTTTTCCCTTTTCCTGTTAAATCTCTGGCATATCCATGCTGCCTGGAAAAAAATGTAAAAATAAAAAGGCAAATAAAATTAAACTACATTTTTGTGATTTAACATATTTCAATACCAATGTTTTCTTTAAAATAAAACTGGTTTCTTTAATTAGCTTATTTTTACATAGGTTATAAAAATCAGAATCTAGATCAATAATGGTAATTTTTACAGAA
>JAWWES010000001.1:102224802-102291688 GCA_035583135.1 Lophotriccus pileatus | reverse complement strand
ATCCCTTGTGGTACTTTACCAAATTTTGTGTGTCCAATTTTTCTCCTGTCTTTTTTATTCTGCAGCCATTTGTCTCAGGGTCCTCTGTCACAGCTGCTCTGAACAGAAGATCTGCCTCCAGAACTGCCCAAACTCCGGCAGGATGCATTTTCCTGGCACGCAGGCCCTCTAGCTCAGAGCCACCGGACGGAAATCCCGGACAAAGTTCCCAAACTGCTGAAAGTGAATCCTTCCCTTGGATTTTTGGAGATGGCAAAGAATACCTGCAGAATAAAGAAAGAGTACAAGAGATATTGGTTATAGCACTGGGTGTCCACTGCTGGGTGCAGCCCTGGGTCACATTGTACCCAAAGAGCACACTGGCTGTTTAAAAACCCTGCTTTTTATACCTTTTTGGTTATATAAGCTGTTACATATTAATTTACTATCGGGTTACCTTAAAAGGTAACTTCTTTGCTTCAGACAGGGTGTTGCTTCTTTTGTTGATTGCAACATACCCTCCCCTAGGCTTGTACAGGGGGATCTTGCATCATCCTCTTTGTGTAAGGGGTGGGGGGGGTCCCACGTGGCAGACAGGGATACATTTTTATTTATAATTTATTCCCTTATTCCCGGTCGAAAAAAAAAGATTCCCTGGTTTTAGATCCAGACGGGATCCTCACCTTACATTCTCTATGATATGCGTATAAGGTAGTAAATATAAAAACAGTTCTTTTGTTAGTACTTTTTTTCCAGCTTCTGTCCATCTCTGCCTCTGTTATCAGTAGCTGTCTGGCTTCCTTGGCCCCTCGTCCATTCCTAGATATGCATATCAAAGGATGTTTATTGTGGTCTAGTCGCTGTCTCCCTAAGGATTAAACTGTTAAAGAAATAGTTATTATGTAACTATAACCAGTTACTCATACTCTTACGGACAAAATTGTATTCAATCTATTACAGCATCAGCTATTTTTTTTAAGAATAAAAATTTTTCCACATTTTTCATCCAACTGTGGAACTCCTATCAGCTAGGTGGTCCACAGCTGAATGAACCATTATTAGTCTTCTTATTTAAACTAGCTGTAACATCCCTGTCAGCAGCCCTAGATGGGGGTGACAGTGGTCTCCGAGCTCTGTTGCAGGAGGCTTGTGCTGATCGCTGAGGTCGAAGTACCACACTCCGAATGCTCACAGCACTGCACAAACGCTGCTGCTGAAGTGCTCCCCTCTTCGCTGTGTCTGTCTCCAGGGGACTGTGAAATTTTATTTTTGTAAACTAATCCAACCCTGCCTCCCTGATAAGCATGACTTTAAACTTAATTGTTCTTTTCTTTTTCGGGGAAGAGGAGGAAGGAGCTAGCAAGGGAAGCATCACACACTGATGCAATCAAGCACGGGAGAGAAAAGCAAAACCTCTCCAACAACAGACGGCACCTAAACAAATGATGAACAAGGCAGTTAGTCGATATGCTCGCCCTGTGCTTCCTGGGCTCTTTCTATCCTCAGATTCTTAACTTGACGAACCGGTGATTGCCCGTTCTTTCTCAAGAGATACCACTAAAGCAAATCAGAGGAACTTGCGGTGTCTATTCTTAGCCTCCAGATCTATTGTGGGAGAAGAGAGGTGGGGTTCTTCTGCTATCCGAGACAAAAAAGATCCAGCTGTCTGCAAGCTGATAAAAGCAAAGCTGCAATTTCCATTTATTTTTTCAGTTTCATACATGTGGTGTTGGGCTGCTTCGGCTCCCTGCCACTGCAAGTTTTGGCTTATATGAGCAAAGCTCCAGAGAGCAGCAGTAGGTAACAGGAGAGCTACCACAACTTTCTTTTTAGAAAAATCACTCCTAAGCAGGAAATAACTCTCCCCTTGCAATCATGGCAATTGTACACTAGAAGCACATAAAAGAATAAAGTAGGTGGTGTGTTTTAGATGGTTCAGACATGTACATGACACTAAACAGAGACTGTTATTTTATACTGGGGAGATGTGGATTTGTTCTTTTCTACATTACTCTGAACAAGCTAAGGGAGAATATGAGCTGCAGAGAGCAAGGTGCTGGCCATCAGTGATCCCCAGGGGAATTTCTGCTCCACCTCCCCCAGCCTTGAAGCACTTACCATTATGCAAAATTATGCATCTCTCTCTAGAGCACAGTAGATCCCTGCAGCTCAGAGGCCCTGATGCTGTAATTCTGAGTATGAGGGAACTTGAGGACCTCATGCACAGAAGATGAGACAATATTGCTATCTCTATGAGTCTATGCCTATGACCCTGTGCATTCAACAATCAGGAGGAAAAACTCCCTCCCCTTCACACTCCTGGAGGGCTGATGCAGGTCACACATGAATGAAGGCAGCTATTTCACACTTGGCTTGCAGAGGGCACAGCATGCATGTCTGGGGAGCAGGGAGGGGTGGGAATGGGGGAAGGAGGAGGAGGAGGAAGGAAAACAGGGCAATGGGACATAAATCTGTCCTTGAATCATTCACAACACCTGGATATAAATGCAATTCACTTAAAATACTTTGAGTTTTAATGTTTGTTTGGTTTTATCTTCATAACTTGCCAAAGAAAGCTTTTATTACTTTTGGGTTTTTTCAGAGTTCTTAAATCCTCTTTTGTCCTCCCTTCAGTTTGCTGTAGTTAGAGACTGCCTAGTTGATCTCCAAATTTCAGGAAACCCCACAGGGTGCCATTTCCAAGTCCCAGGAAACCCCACAGGCTGCTCCCCCCCGCCCCCCCCAGTGCCTTTGAAGTTTTGAGGTCACTCACTAGATACACGAGAAAGAAATAAACTAGATTCATTTAGCAATGCCCTCCCAAGGCATACCTGGCAGATCAAACCCAGTGTAGATTTTGAATAGCTAAACTTAACTCAGCTCATCCATGTCACCCCTGATTCTGCCGTACAGATCTTTAGGCCAGAAAAAGCCAAAATTTATCCCAAGATCATCTCAGATCACATGAAAGGGGTGGTTCATTCCTCTCAGTAATCATGATTACAAGCCATGGCACTGTCTTGTGTGAAACCAGAGACATGCAAAGCAGGCTGAGTTAGTGAAAAACTGTTAGAGGTATTATATTTGGATACATTTGCAACTCAGGATCTTAAAACATTTCAGAATAAAACAGAAAAGACATTCAAGTCTTGCTGAGGAAACAAGTCCTGAATCAATCTAAAAATATTTCCCACAATCCCAGTTATTTTTGAGAAAACATTATATTTGGAGAGGTGGAAGAATATCCTTTAAAAGTGAACAAATGGATTCAGATAAATAGTTTTATTCCTCTTCTGTTTTGAGCTCAAGTGCAGGGTTATTACAAGTGTACTTAATCTTAGAGAAAGGTCACAGAATCACAGAAGCAACCAGGTTGGAAAAGACCTCTCGGATCATCAAGTCCAACCCATTACCCAACACCACCCTGTCAACTAGACCATGGCAGTAAGTGCCACATCCAGTCTCTTCTTAAATACCTCCAAGGATAGTGAATCCACCACCTGAACTGAGATTTTTTTTTTTTAACAGGTTACAGACTGTCTTGAGAATCGTTCACAGCATGGTTTCTCTCACACCTTGGCACAGGAAAATGGCTTGAGGGTGGTAAAGTTATTGGTGCGTATGTGGCATGGATAGCACTGGGAAGGCTAACAGGTTTCTTTTTTTCAGGACCCATCTTACACTTCTTGGAGAGGCAAGAACCCTGCTTATATCAGGCACTCCCTGACTGGGACGTGTATCTGTCCCTGCAATGCTGCACTTACAGCTTAATGTATCAAAGCCAGTGCACATTCATTTTAGTTCTTGTGACTATGCCAAGCTGTAAATCGAGGTGGTTCATGAATCATTCAGCTGGAGAGGCAGCTTCCAGAAGCAGATGGCTGTGACAGGTAAACCTCCCCAGCTACCCCAGGTTTAACTTACCCCTCTAGGGCAGTATTCTTATTTACTCTGCCTACTGCAGTCCTGCAAAGACCAAATATTAATGCTCCCCTGCAGCTTGTTCAGATTTCCTTCTCCCAGGAGCTACTCAGAGCTGTCAGCTCACCCATATTTGTCCTTAAACAGCTCCAGATGAACTGAGAAAGGAAAGCCAAACAGCTTCAGCTGTACCTTGCTGGTAAGAAAGTCCTGTTTGGACTGCAGGGAAGGAGAGCTTGTCTCAGCACCTGAGGCAATTATTCAGGGGCATACGGACTTGCAAGGGCATGGAGTTTTCCCTGGTATCAGCAATAAACTATCCCAGAAGCCAGGGAGGAAGGTGTTGTATCTCACTTTCTCAGTCAATGAGCAGTGTACAGAAGCGCTAGAATGCTTCTGAAGGCAGGACAAAATGTGGGCGAAAGATGGTGTGTTGCCTTCTCATCATATGGTGTGGCTCACAAGCCAGTTCCTTGTCTCTGCAAAGGAGCAGTCCTGATCTGCCTTGTAAAGATTTTATCATTAAGAATTCTCCCTTGAGAAGTCACACTCCTTCATTTCTCCCTCTTCCAAATAAAAGGCTCTCCATCTCCTTCTGTATCTGAGAGGGGAGGGCAGCCTCTCCCCAGGCGGTGATGCACAGTGCATGACAATTCAGGCAGCTCTCAGGGAGCTCTCCTACTCCCAGAGTAACTCAGCCTTTGCCTATCTTCTAATCCCTGAGACGTCAAGAACAGACACCCACTCAGCTGCAGCTCTGGGAAATGCTTTCTCTTTGAGGGATCCAAGAGCTCATCAGTGGTACCAGGGTCCAGCTCTCTGGCAGTTCTCTAAAGCTCAGGAGCCCAGGGTTGTCCCTGTGCTCTCCTGGGTCTCCTAAGATTCAAGAAAAATGTGAGGCATAGGTATGCACCCAAGGAGTGTCCCAAACCAGGTGCCACGAATGGACATGCTGCTTATGAATCAGCTCTGCAGTATAACAAGAATCTTTAAAACCACTTAGCTGAAAAGCTGAGGGAAGCCTCAGAATTTGCTTAATTTGCATTGTATCAGTTTTGTAAATACCTCAGAAGGGATGTAGCCGGACAACTTGTTTCTACTATTAGGTAACAGCTGCTCTACATAGTAATGAGCAAAAAGTGAAGGAAGGAGAAAACAATGTTCTACAGCTGGGTTATGTCTCCTGCAGTTCAACTGAACAGCTCCCGGGTTTGAGCTCATGAACATTTACTGTACATTTATTTTATGGGCTTTGAGTAACGCTTTTCAGCCAAAGGATTTTTTTCAGCACATATGGGCTTCCAAATATAGTGAAACCAATTTGCTTTGAAAAGCAATGTCTCTGCTAAAGGGCAGTTTTATTTTCCTTTAGGTAAGGCTCAACTTTTATGCACAGCAAGATCCTGAAATACAAAGCCCACTAATTAGGGGAAGGGAGAGACAGCATACTAAAACTAGTTTAAAACTTGGTGAACTATTTTAAAATCTCCAAGGATCCTGACCTAAAACCCTTTATACCAGCTATTCCCAACTATTCAAGCTCCAGCACTTAAGCAAGAATGAGCAATCACTACTTTACTAGCTATGTGTCTATTAAACAAAAAAAAATTGTTTATACATTTGAAGGATCATCTGTAGACATTTCAGCGAGAATATACTCAACAGTGATTAAAGAAAAGCAGGTCTGCCAAGAGGTCTGCTTAGTAAAGCAATGAGACTTCACTGACACACTGTTTGCACTGCCCCATTCATCTCTGCCTGCCCCTCATTTCAAGACCTGCTCTCATGAAAAGTAGGAGTTTGCTTTTTTCCCTTTTTCTGCTGTAACTCCTTAAGTCTGGGAGCCAAAGCTAAAACCTGGAGTTCAGAGACTTCTAGTCTCTAGGTACCATGTCAGCCAGCTGAGGATCCCAGGAGCCAAAAACCTAATCTGAGAGGGAAGTTTCCAAGAGTTTACCAGTGGGGAGCGTTAGCAGTGGGATCTTGCTGGTAGGATGTGAACCTAAAGCTAAGCATGGTATGTGAAGTGTCACGATGTGACCAACGTGCCCAGACCCTGATTATAAGCAGTGGGAATCAGGTTCCAGTTCAGCTCCCCAGCATGACATCCTGGTGCCATTTGAAACACTCAAGAATAGCCAAGACAACCATATAGGGTTGACAGATGTGATGTGAAGCTTAGGGAAGACCTCAGCCTCCTGGAGGGAGACAGGACACAACACCAGAATCATTTAATAATTATTTGCTGCATTTAAGTACATGAACCTTGACCCTACTCAGTCCAGTCAGCAGGGTCAAGGAGGTTCACCTACAACAGATACCAACATTTGGCCTTATCAGTAGATCTCCTGGGTCAATTAACTGCACTGACAATATGGTTGTATTGAAATTAGGAAAAATTTTTACACTGAAAGCATGGTCAAGCATTGGAACAGGCTGCCCAGTAATGTGGTGGAATCACCATCCTTGGAAGTATTCAGAAAATGTGTAGATGTAGTGTTTAGAGACATGGTCTAGTGGTGGACTTGGCAGTGCTGGGTTAATGGTTGGACTCCATGACTTAGAGGTCTTTTCCAACTTAAATGATTCTCTGAATTCCACTTTAAACATAGTAACACACCCGAATTCCTACTCACCTCTGGAGTGTACATGCCTCCATTCACATGGGAACAGAGTGGTTGTCCTCTGCAGAACGGAGATACACAGCTGAATGAGGTCCAGTCTCCTTAACTGCTTGGTGAGGCTGGTAAAAGTGCTTCTACTCTTCAAAGTGATTGCTGTGCACAGTCATGAATGGGGCAATCCTGGGACAGAAAGGGCCGTAAAGTAGATGAATGTGGTGACCACTCCCACGGGATAAAGGGTCTGGCTTCTGACCCTGGACTGTGGGGCTTTGGGTGGGGTTTGTTGAATTTGTTTGTTCATTTGACAGAGAAGGGGGATAGTTAGTTGTTGTTACAAAAATGCACCATCAGTCCCTGTAACTGGAAGTGACGTCTGGCTATTTTTCTCCCCAGGTGACTGACTGACAGAAAATCCCAGGGCTAAAAAGCTCAGTTTCCACTTACCTGCCCTTACCCTGTGTCATGACTATCCCCAGTTTCATTCTGCTGCAGCAGGAAGAGAAGTTTTGGAGATTACTCCTTACCTGGCCTCACTGAAGCCTGATGTCTTGAGTCTGACATTCACAGTTACACAGACAAGAAATAAAACTGAGAACTCTTTTTTGTATAAGTATTCTTGTTTCAAGAGACTACGAGGATAGAGAAGACATATTATTTGCTGGTGAAGGGATTCCCCAGCCAAGAAGCATGAGCAGTGCCCTAGACCACGGGAGGACACAACTGCTAAGATACAGCACAACATGCAAACACAGCTCATGGAGTAATATTACACCAAAATAATGTTCTGACAGGATATTATAGTTTTTAAATTATTATACTCTGAGTACCTCTCTGTAGGATCTGGAAAAGCTTCTTCTCCAAACAGAGAGGCATTCTGGACCTCAAAGATGTATCAAGTGTTAACAAAATGGCACCCATACCCTCTGCAGTGGCTTGACACCTCCAGTCAGAACAGGTTGGCCTGAATTGCTTCCAGGACATGAAAAAGCTGTTACATTTCAGCAACAATTCTTGTCTTCCACAGCAGTTTGACCTATTGTCATTACCTGAGAAAAGGAATCTTTTTTACTATTCAATACCTGCCTCAGTAAATCAAATTCCATATATTCACAAGAGGATTAGAGAAAGTTAAATGTCAATGGATTAATAAAATATGATGGATAATGATTTCTAGCTAACATAGACTTTTGTAATATTGTTGCATGTTTTAATAAACAGCCATCAAAATAATTTGTGAGCATGATGTGTATACTGAATGTATGCTTCGTGCCTTTCTTCCCCTGCCCTGCTCCAAAAAACATTATCTGCTGCTGTTGTGCAGTGGCAGGCTCCTCTGCATATGGAAGCAAGTGCTCCCCAGTTATCGCAGACTGACATTCAGCACCTTCACTGATGTGCAGATAATGTCAGCCTGGATAGGTGGCAGGCAGCATCTTGTCCAGCCTTCCCTGTGGTGAGGAAAGATAAGCATCTCCAGCTGTCAAAATCCTTCTCCTTTCTTCTGTATGCAAAACTTACATCCCATTTGTGGCAGCTGAGGATGAGAGATATGCCCTTGGTTTAACATGCTTTGTAGTTAATCCTCTCCAAAGTGTGTTTAAAGCCAACAGCAGTAACTCAGTATATTAAGGGATTTGGTCAGTGACCATATTTTAATGGCCATCAGATTGACGATGCCCCTCTTATTATTGTCATTCTCTGGTGGTACTTATGCATGCATTGCAGGGACAAGCAAAAAGGGAGGAGAGAATTTAATAAATCCTGGGGCCTGAGAGAAATGCAACCCTGGCCAGGAACAAAATGTGTGCCATTTCATTAGTTTTTGTATCATTACCTATCTCAATTTGAAACAAACTGCTTATAATTGCAATGAAGAGGCTGATATCTGATGGTTAGTATTCTAAGCACTTCAAATAGCACATGATGATATAAGCTGGAACTATTGTGCTTGCTCTAAACAGTGGCCTGTGGTGACACAGGCTCTTGCAAATCTAGCATTACACGACTCCTAGGCACAGGTACTAGGTCATAATACTATACTACTAGGTAACTAGTACTATAGGTACATAGATAAACTCTTTTTGATACTACAAGGAATTATTTTTAATCCTGTCTCCTTGATGTTTATGTGATTTCACTGAGTGTGCCTGTGTCCGTATTTGCCTGAAAACTGTTGAGTCAGTAGCTAATTTCAAGCAACTTTTACAGAGCTTTTAAAGGTATCCTACTTCTGCCAGCTCTGTGAACATTGGGTCTCTGAATAGAGTTAAAAGAGACACATCTAACACCCTGATGAGAGAAGAGGGGGAGATAAGAAAAGACAGGGAAGACCAAAAAGAGAAAAGGAGACAGAGAAATGTTCTTATCTATTAGACATCAGCACACTTGCTGCCAGACACAGACCTCGGTGTATTCGCTGCTTGCCTCGTCACGACTCCTGGCACCACATAACCCAGCCTGCACACAGAAGCTAAACAGCAGCAGCTGGACTTCATACCCTGCCAAGCACAGTTACACTCAACAGCACAAACACACCTGGACTTACCGCTCTGGGCTTCCCTGTGTTCCACTCTGGTGCGTGAACCTCCATGGGCTGGGAGATAAAAAAATGCATGGAAAATCAGGGAGTTGGAAGAAAACACATTAAACTTCTCCATCTAGGAGCTGATTGCTTTCAGCCACTGCAACAGTTTGTCACTGGTCTCTCCTGAGTATTTATGTGCCATTGGGCTTCAACCAGCAGGGCTCTGAGCAGCCCTTACTTGCGCCCCAAGGCTATAAATTCCTGGGAGCAGAGAAAGGGACAAATTCAAATCTCCCATAGCCTGGTGGAGAGCTTTAACTGCTGAGTTATTACACAGCAGGACAAGCATCTGCCTGCTTTACTAATAGAGAAGCTGCACAACTCCAGAGTATGTGTTGCATCCCTTTTGGAGGCAGGCATTTGACAGCAACTGAAAACCAAACTGCCTTTGGTAGCTCTGCTCTTGACATTTTAAGTCCCACAGATCCATTGGTGACATACCTTACCCTGTCTGTTCCCTGTATAGAGGATCCATAGATCTGATGACATGGATTTCTCCAGTAAGCAGTGCCTGGCACTCACTGCCCCATGCTAACACTGTCCTATTGGATAGGTATAGAACCATAGAAAGGCTTGTGTTGGAAGGGACCTTAAAGATCAAGGTAGTGATTCTGCAGTTGAGGAAAAGCCTTCCCAGTCCTTCATGCAGACTGAGATGTGAGGACACTTCCAGAGATGGTCAGGTTCAATCCCCATCAGTCCAGATGTGTCTCACCAGGACAGAGTCACTTTCCTGGACCTGCAGGTGACACTCTGCCTATTGCAGCCCATGGTGCTGTGTCATTTTCTGTAGATAGGGCAAACTGCTGGCTCCTGACAATCCTGGTGTCCACCACAACCCCCTCATCCTTCTCTGCAAAGATGTTTATCAGCCAGATGGCCCCTGGCATGTACTGGTTGTTCCTCCCCAGAGGCAGGGCTTGGCACTTTCCCTGGTTAAACTTCTTGAGGTTCCTGACAGCCAATTTTTCCCACTTGTTGAGGTCCCTCTGGATTCCAGCATGACCCTCTGGTGCACCAGACGCTCCTCCCAGTTTTGTACCAGCTGCAAAGCCTTTTGCTTTCCCAAAGCCAGCACACTACTGTGGGATGAATCTGTGCCTCAGTGTGAGCTGACTGCATTGCTTCAGCAGTTCCAGCCAGGGCAGAGCCTTCTCTTTGGGATGCTGTGGGCACCAAGAGGCCAGGCCAGGAATCTGGTCTATTTACTACTTTACAAGTAAAATTACAGTTCTAGACAATTTACAAATGAACAGCCAACTTCTGAAATGCCTCAGGTGTGCAAGCATGGAGACTGTACCCTGAAAACTTTTTGTTTAGCTCATCTTAAACTGTTAATATCTGCTTTGCAACTACTTGTCTGAAAACGTATTTCATCTGAACCAACTGCTGTGGAGGACTGAACCAGTATTTTGTTGTGAGACATGCTAGATACAGCAGAAACCATATTTCTACCTCCAACACAAATGCTTGCCTCCCCCATCCGTGTTTGTTCAGCCCCAACAATAAGTCATCTGTTTTTCACTGCTTTTTCTACTGGTAGCCACCAAAAATCAGTATTTAAAAAAAAAAAAAAAAAAAGTAGGAAAACCTCAGAATCTGAGAATTTTAGTGCAGTGCTACTAGAAATATGGGTGTATTTTTAAGGCAGCTCTATTTGGTTAAGTTCATGCAAATAGAAAGGAAGGTAAATAAAAATATAGTTGTTTGGGGTTTTTTTTTGTCACTGTGACTGTCTGGTTTACCTTTCCACAAGTAATAACAGGTTCTAAAATGTTAAGGGTTTTTTTTTTGCCTGAACACAGGATTTCACATGTACTTGTACCACAGGTGAAGTAAACAGAAATAATGGCATGTAAACAAAACTGCAAATGTGTCTGGGGGAAAGGTAGGGAACATGCCAAGTCTATAATCGCACCTCTGTCAGCCTGGCTGCTCTCAGTTCAGATGGCAGGACAGTGCTCTCTAGGTATAATGGAGATCTATAAATAGCTGCATCATTATATAACCCAGCAGCAGTCTCATTCCCTTTCTAAATATAGGCTATGCAGCAAAGGACAGTCTGGTGATGTGTTGCTACTGCTACCGATTAATAGCATGACTCACACTGCCCAGCTAATAAAAATGAAATGTGTGCCTTGGAGGTACTGCACTGGATAGCTTATATTTATAGGAGGGAGGGTAAAAAAAAAAAAAAAAAGATGTATTAGATTGGTTTTTGTGACCACTGGAGGAGAAACTGAAATCTAAGTGTATTCATAGTGCAGGACAATAATGACTTCAAAGAAATGTGAAGCTGTCATTACTGAAATGTTTAATGTCTTGTGTTCTGTTCATAAAAAAATAGTTTATTCCATTTGAGTAATTAGTGCACACTCATTTGGGGGGTTATAATAATCTCACATTTCATAGTTCAATATGGCTGGCATACTTGGAATGGGGGTTCAAAGGTGGGTCATGTTCTGTCAGGACACACATGTGGAGCTCCTACCATCAACCAGGCGGCACGTGCACGAGCAGGGGAAAATTTGCTGTAACATATAAATACTCTTTATGGAAAGAGCTTTGAGATCAATGCAGCAAATTACATCTCAGACACATTTTGACCTTCAAACTGTAGTTATCATAAATAGTGAGGCATGTACACACTTGTTCAGACATACCGCCTGTGTGCTCCCTCACATCCAGTCTGCAATCAATATTGCCTTTTCACACACAAGAATTTTACATCCATCCTTTTGTATTTCCAGGTGCTGTCTCTGCTGAAGTCCTTGCTGATGTTTTTATTTAATTACTTGGGGAAGGTGAATGTCTAACTCCAAATTGTGAATTTAACTTTGATGGAAAGTGCTGCAGTCGAGTCCCCTTATAGGTCAGTGCATTGGTCTTTGCTCAGAAGGAAAGGAGCCTTCTGCAGTGAAGTGCAACATCATTTTGTACCACGGTACAAAATTTATCCAGAGTTTCATGTCTTTCTTTAGGAACAGTTTAATGGTCTTCTAGGAGCCTGCCTATGCAGTAAAGCAGCTCTCAACAGGAGTTAAAGTCCTGAATTGATGTAACATCTGTTACTAGAAAGAAATAGCTTACGGAATAGAAGGAACTCACTCCAGCATTTGTATTACCTAGGGCAGTAAGGGAAGCTAAGATGAGGTCTCCCATTTCCATGGGGCAACTCTTGTTGCTGCAACAGGGCCCTTCATGCTTCCCTGGCACAGCTGCTTTTCCTGGCAGCAGAAGCAGTGGCTCTGTATGTGTGCCCCACCATATCCCAAAGCCACCTTGCCCTCCTGCATAGTTCAGATGGGCTTGGGGACACCCCTTTGCCCTCCCCCTTTCTCAGTGTCTGGAGCTGGAGAGTAATTTCTGAAAACATCTGGCTTATGGCATTTACCAGGTTCACTGTTTTGCTGTTGTGTAGCTCACTATAACCCCAAAGCAAAACTATACCGACCACTGATACAGCAGGAACCCAGGCGTTTCAGCCATTGCATGAAGCAGCTCTGAGGAGGGTTCTCCAGGAGATATCTGTTGAAGCAGCTGGGAAATTAGAGATCCATATGTACCTCAAGACAGCTGAGGAAGGTCCTGGTGTGAACTAAAGGTACCTACCTCAGCAGCTCAGTCATCCCAGCACCCCTTGCCACCAGCTCTTCGGCTTCCCCACCTCCCCATCCAGCCAGCAGCTGCAGTGCCTGACCCTCCCCTGCACCCGTGGGGAGAAACACCACGGTCCTGGCTTTGCTGTGAACTTTGCTGTGAAATGTTCAGTGCTGTTGCTTTCACGCTCATCTCTGAATCAATCTCGGTGGTACTTCACACCATCATTTGATTTCATCTTGTGAGTTAAAAGGTTAAAAGTTAAAAGGGACACGCCCCTTGATATCTGATGTCAGGAAAGACATTAGGTCTGGCTAATGCACTGGTTCAGAATACCTCTGCAGCCTGACATGGACATACTCCAGCACAGAGCCTTCTTGGTGTCCTTGGACAAGTGAGGTAGTTCTTGCTCACTGCTGAAACAGAGTTGTTGCATGAGGCTGAGGGAGGTTTCATAGTTGTGAGGCCACACACAGAAGCATTGGATGACACAACGTGAAACTCAAGCCTTGACTTCCTTCTCTGATATATTCTATCCACAGCTTCTTCAAACTCCAGCCAAACTCCAAACAGTAAATCAACTGTTTCCTTACCACACAATACCCCATGGTATTTTGATGAGGAAAATCTTAGGTTAGCAAGTGGCAGAGAAGAGGCAGTGTTATCCACAACTTCTTTTTTGCTCAACTACTCTGACTTTTCCCTGTCTCTTGTTTCAAGCAGTTAGGTGTTCTATTTGTACCTCCAGCAGCCACAGTGTCAGTAATTCTTAATTTAAACGATTTAGCTGAGTTTCCCATCACAACAATATTTTTTCTTCTCTTCCCTCTGGGTGTAGAGCTCCGCTCCAGCTGCTTCCCTTTGACAGATTTACAGTAATAAAAAATAAAATAAGAAAACGGTCATTTTGCTTTCAAACACAAATCTTTTGTGACAGATTAGACATGGAGGGATAACCTACCCAGCTGGAGGAGTCAGGTATTTATCTGCAGGACTGCACAGCTATATTCAGCAAAGACAGGGTACCAGCAGCTTGATCTTTGTCACACAAATAACCTTAAAACCTTTTAAAACCTGGGGGAATGCTAAAGAAATGCTCAAAGGAAACTTGCACAGAAATGACAATCCTTATCAATGTGGAAGGTTTCTGCACCAAAAATCTCACTGCTGCTACACAGCCCTTGCAGTCCCCAGCAGTTCCAAGTGCCCACTCTCAGCTGAGGCTGTGAAAAATGGTACCAGCAGCCAGCCCACGGCGTCCTCATGCCAGGATATTGCAAATCCCCAGAAATACAACTCATGGGGGTTTCCAAGCCCAAGAACTATCATGAACCTTAAAACTTCTATATGGTGAGGAAGAACCAGGCCCAAAAGGGAAAGCTACCATGTTGGTGAAAAGTCACATGCATAACGATTTGCAGTATTTCTAGGTATTTCTGTGAGTCTTGAATGGGTCCGAAGAGAGGCTAACTCTGAGGGACAGTCAGATAGAAGATGGCTTCCCACCAGAGCTCACTGTAAGTATTGATCTGTAAGGCATTTTTAGAGCAAATCTAACCAAATGGACACTTCTGTGTTTGTGGTAAAGTGCAGTGGCACACTGCTGCTTGCATTTAAAATAAGAGGAGACAGAAGAAGACATTTTAGATAATCTGCTGGATCATGAATGTTCCAGGGAAAGACAGAATGCTTCTTTAGGAGAGTGCAAATGCCATGTGAAGACTCTGAGACAGGCATTCCCTGATGTATCAGGTATATCAAACCCCATGCAGCAAGGAAATCCAGAGTAATTAGGTCTGAAGGCACATGTAAATGGCAGTCTGATGGCAACGTGGTAATTAAGTCCCAAGACCAGGAGAACAGGGATGCTGTTCACTGCTCTACTCTCTAGTAGAGAGCACTTGCACATTCTCTGTCACTGGACATGTGGTGAGGCCCTGCCACTGCCCCATGCAGACTGCCTCACTGGCAGGAGTTAAAACTCACCTGCCTGGCATTTCCCCAGTGGGTAGCTCCTGGCAGCACCCTGCCAAGGCTGTTCATTGGGTCCTCCTGAAGGCTCATGAACTCCCCTTGCCCTGTCTGTAAACTTCCAGGCATTAACATCCATGCCTTCTTGGTGAATTCGCTGTGATTAATTTACAGTCTCTTCCCCAACCGATTATTTTGGAATGAGAGACAAATCATTAAACCCCAGGCCTTTTATTGATAATTTGCAAATGGGGGAGATGGTTCAACTCTTGGTATTGATCATTCGTTACAGCCACTTCCCTGCGATTATACAAAACATGGCATTTGTACCTTGGATCATGCAGGTTAAAACTGCATCTGGGAAGAAAATATGCCTCCCTGTGGCTCACTGCAAAGGCATCTTGTCTTTTACAAAGAGACTGCAGGAGGAAGAAAGGAAAAGAAGCAATATGCTGCCTAAAAAAAATATGCTTGTGGTCCTGTGGAGAACAGAAAGGTCTTCATTTATTAGCTGCAAGAAAAAAGGTTAAGGTGGAGGACAGCACAGTGATTCAAAGCTTACAAGCATAGACTGGAATTTATTGAACCTTCCAAGGTAATACACAAACAGCCAGGCCAAAGTAAAAAGATCTACAAAGCTAAAACCCATTTCTGCCTTAATAAAAGCTAGTTAATAAAGTTGGGAACTGAATATCCATCCTGCCCATCCCTCTGTCTGAAAGAACCACATAGGTCCTGTCTGTGTTCACGTGGGTTTCCAGGACCCCTCCAAGTGTGAAAGCCTCTCCCATCCTCTCCACTGCTTTTGGCAAGATGTGCTATGAGTCTGCCTGACCCAGAGGAGCACAGGCTGCAGAGGACTGTAATACAAGAAGCCAACAGGAAATACAACCAGGCTACCCTTTCTTGTGGCACAAATCCTTCAGTGTATCCAACTGAGCAATGGAGTAGGAAAGCGTGGAAGGAAAGCAGCCAAGGGAAACACACAGTAGAGCTGGTTGTGAATATGTCCAAAAGGCTCTGAAAGATTGCAGGCAATGTGGAACTTCCAAAACATGTTACCTGTGTAACATAAGCAGGTCAAGGTGTTTTCACAAGCTCTCTGTCCTGCACAGTCCCCCAGTGGCAGCATCCCACTCGGGACCATTGCACTTCCATGCAACTTTCTGCCAATGCCTCTCACCACTTTCTGCCTGCTGCTGCCTGCAGTGGGACAGGCTGCACTGCTACCCCCTCTTAACTGCCTTCAGTTCACACTTTTATGCATCTCCACTTTCTGCCTTACTTCCTGTTTGAATGTTTTAACACTGCAGAACAGCTTCTCTTCATCCAGCATGTCCCAGTGTTAACCATTAGTGGAGGAAAAAATCCCCTTCACAATCCCATTTAGAGTAGGGTGGCAAATGGTGATAAACGTGAGTGATTCTAAGTGCTGCTGTGTAATTCAAGGCAATAGCTTTGAACATTGTTTCCTTTCTATGCCTAGAAATTTTTCTTTCTGGCAAAGAAAAAACAGCACCCTCCATGCTTTGCATATCCAAAATTAATGCAGGAGGATCCATATGCTAAAACATTCTAGCCAGGCAAGCAACCTTAGAAAGGTAAAACTTGAAGATTTTACCCTTCGTTAGCAAAATGCCATCGCAGATCATTCAAAAATTGGAGTTATTTAAAACCTGATGTATATTAATCCAAAACTAATTCTAAATAGATGGCTCACTTAGCAGCTGTATTCTGTGTTGAAGCTCCTGTTAAATGTAAAATAGGCTTTATTATAGTGATAACAACAAAACCAGATGCTTTAGCCTACATTTCATGTTTGAAGGTACTACTGCTATAAAAATAATACACTGTAAGATGGTCCTACACATTGCAGACTATGCCTTGAAGAGACAAGAAAAAAGGAATAGCCCAGCAAAGAATTATCACCTTTATTATAGAGCTGAGAAACAGAGGCACTGAGTGATTAGCTGTCCTGCTCGTAATACCATAGGAAGGCTAGAGCCAGACCTAATAGGGTCTGCTTGTGCCAGGCAATATGTTCTCACTGCACTGCCATCTTTCTTCACTGATGTAAATGGCTTATTTTAAAAGTAGATTTTCACTGACATCAACTTTGTTAACAGACACCCAATTTCTCATGGCTGAATCACACATTAAAGGTGAATAACCCTTATTCTTCTGCCACAGGTGACTGTTATGGACAGGCACTCTAATACTACAAAATAAGAAACACATTAATTTTAGTAAAAAAAAAAAAAATCACCAACATTTTATGACCTGAAGAGAACATTAAGAAAAGATCTTATCATCATTAACTCTGTGTGCTCTTATACTGTGAAGTGACAGGTATGTGATTCTGTACAACGTTGTCATAAAAAGCTCAAGATTTAAAGCATCAATAATATCCCTGACATGCACTGGAAACACAATAATCTGGGGCACAGTGTTCAAAATACATCTGAGTCCAGCTGACTACAGTCAGAAGTGCACACTGTGTAAAGAGCTTGTTGTATGCTGCATTTATTCCATGGTGTTTTCCCTTTGCTGAGGAATTTTCATTCATTGATGTGGACAGTTCTCTCACTGTATGCTCAATTTAGTGGAGCAAAATCCTTATGATAACAAACTACAGCAGCATAAATCTTCCTCTAGGCCAGCCGCTTTGTTTACATAACCCTGTGCTAACTTTTTTAGCACTTACGTATTTTATAAGAATATTTAACTGGAAGTGTAACAGTGGATACAAATGAAGTAATGGTGCATTAATTATATTTTTTTTTTGCCTAAGTCACACCTGGGCTTGTAAATTATGTTCTAACTAAATTGAGAGGAAGACAAGAAAATTTGAATTGCTTGGGACTTATGAGCTGTTATGAAGGAAAGGGGTGTGGGTTGGCCTTAAGAATAACAAAGTGCAAGAGCAGACCTGATGCTCCGGGTGGTCTGTGTTCCTATAAACCACCATAAAGGGTACAGGAACTGCATTGCAGTCCCCGTTGGAACTGATCCAGAAATACACCCAGGCAAACCTGAGTTTGTGTTGCAGACAGAGTTTTTCTGCCAGGAAAATGGCTCCCCCTGAGATTTCCATCTCTCTAAAGCCTGTCCAGGCAGACTCCACTAATAATTGTTGCTCCCCTGAGGACCGAGGGCCAAACTATTGCTGACACCAAAGTTAGTTTCAAGACTCTGTTGCTTTTTCTTGGTGCCAGATTTTCCACCTGTGATTCTGCTTTTGCCTTCAATGTGCTCACAAGCTGCAGGAGCTCTGTCTGGTGTTCATGTCTCACAGTTGACTGGCAGCAGGTGGGCACGGTAATGGCCTCTCTTCCTATTTTTATCCAACCTTTATTTTCTCACATTAGCTAGCTACTTCATTTCTGAATTAAAATTAATATCCCAGGTGCAATCTATTCCGAGTCTTTCCCAGACAGAAATTTTTGGCAGCCCTTAATCTGAATGTCAGGGGTCCTGCTAACTGTTTTCAGTTTCTAGTCCTCATCAGGAGGACCCAAAGCACTGTTGTCTTGTTATACATTGCTTCCATATTCACTGGCAGCTAGTGAGCTCAGTCACAGAGAAAGGCAGATCTTCCTCTCAGAGAGAATACATCTATGGATTCACCAAAAAGGCACAAGTGAGAAATTAAGCAAATAAGGAGACAACAAAGACAAAACAAGATGAAACAGCAGAATTCATAATTTCTTCCATTTTCCAAGCAGCTCTGAGAGTCACCTGTGACCTCTTTACAAAAGTCATCACACTGCAAGCAGAGATGTGTTTAAATATTATTCAGACAAGAAAGGGTGTTCTATTCTTCTCCTAACTTTCTCAGCCAATCTGCCTGTTGCAACAGACATCTGTACTTTCATGAAATTGCTTTTCTTTTTCCTCTCTTACTAGTCATAATTGTACATAAATCTGTATCACAGAAGTTTGCTACTCTAGTGAGACCACTTTCTGCAATTTAAAGAGCTGAGAAGTACATTACATTGTTAGTCAAAAGGGCAGGAGAAAAAGGCTTGAGATTTCTAACTTAATTTGAGCTATTCTCTGCTTGTGTTGGGCAATAATGTTAAAAGTAAAGTGTGGGCAGACACTGGTTTTATAGTGACTGAACTTCTTCAGGGCCTCTTCCCAACAACAGTGGAATAATTCACTTACCGTATGAGACCATGCAGAGAATGAAGTTTTGTTCCAAACCTGTGAAAGAAAAGCAAGACAGAGCTAATAAATAAATGTTTTCTTCTGCATGTGTCAAGGATTGAAGGTCAATTGATTTTTCAGGGCAGTCAAAGCAATATGTATCTTTTCAGCATCATGAAATCCAGGTCCAGTGGTAACTTGGGCAGGCAAACTGCTTTCAGTGTTTCCATGACATTTTTCTCCTGTTGCTAGTCAAGTCGCTTCATTATTTCTAATGGGAAAAAAATTATTTTGAGGGGAGTCTTTGTTGGAGAAAGATCAGATAGCAGCATTTCTCTAAGTAAGTACAACATAAAAACCAACCTAAGCGTTCACATTGACAGAAGGCTGGATTGTTAGACTAATATGCACATTTGGAGAGGAACACAGTGATCTTGTAGTAAGAGGGTAATGCAGCTCCTTACAAGGTAATGGAGATTAAGTAGAAACAAAACCTTTAAACCAAAGCTTCTCCTCTTCAGATTTAATTTGGGTTCCCCATGGTATTTGAGTCTTTCCTTTTGTAATACACTCTAATACTTGAGCCAAAGCCGTGGTATCTGGGTCTCTGCTAGGATAAAGCTAAGGTAGATTTTCAAGCTAGAATTCCCTCTGTGGGCAGTCTGCCATATGCCTCTGCCGACTGCTGCCATTTTAGATCAGGCTGTAAGATGGGAGTGTGTGTAAATTTTAATTGTAGCTAAACCAGAAAATTACCTACTTACTCTTTCAGCCATCATGTGTGCTGGATGAGTGCACTCCAGATTTCAGTGCCTTCTGAAAAGGTGCAAATTCAAGGTTATACTTAATATCATCCATTTGCTCTTTAAATAGTTTCTCCTTTTCCAGCTAGGTGGTGTGCCAGAGCCCATAAACCTCTTAATATTCTAGCCTTACTACACAGCTTTTACAAACAAGGTCATAGACAACAGAGGAAAAACATATAATTAATAATTATCAAGACTTACTGCTGTGTGGGCTGCAAGTCCCTGCTCAGAAATTAGAACCAAATTATTTCAGGCTTTAAAAAAGGTGGTTAAAATATCCAGCACACTTAAATTAACTCCTCTGAGAGACTACACCAGCTCCATTAGCTCCCTGCATGTATTTTGCTCCATGCTAACACATACCACATGCTTCAAATCACAGCAGCCAATTCCTTCCCATTGCACTTACCTTGCTCCCCACACACTCTGAAATATCTTTCCAGTTCCCCTTGCCTTGCCTCCTTCACCCCACCCCTGTGTTAATGCCAGCTGATATGTAACAACCATATAGATTATTAAGCAAAGCTGGACAAAAAAAAGGAAAAAATATTTCAGGCAAATAGTTGCAAAAATAAGTAATGCAATCCTAATCACTTCAGGTTTGTTTCAGTCACTGATAAAATGAGAGGGAACTACCAAGCAATGTAAACCCTTATCCAGAGTATTTATGAATTTGATTTAAACAGTATATGGTGGCACTCATTATTAGAATCTGAAAGTTATCCAGGGAATTGTTGAGTATGTGTAGATTTTAAGACTGGAAGGCACCAATAGGTTACCTAATCTGACTCTGGGCATAATCCTGGATGTTGAATTTGTCCCAAGTTCCCCTTGGAAATCCAGTGGTTTATTGTTATATACACAATTACTTTCTAGGCAAATGTTTATATAACAATCTAGGACTCATTAATTTACCCATGAATTTCCAGAAAGAAATTTACTTTGGGTTTGGAAACATGAAAAATGGAGTATACATCCCCCTAAGGGACATTTGTAAGGCGTGGCCCAACACACTCCTCCAAAAGCGCTCCCTGAGAAGGTCTGTCCTCTTTGTGGGAAGTAACCCCTGTGTCTCAGATTTTGTATTTTCCCTCATCAAAGAGTGTGCTTGTCCTTTGCCCAGAGACAAGGTCTGTGGTTAGTCAAATAGTACTTTAAAGGCATCTCTTTTCTCCTAGTAAAATAATAAATTATTGACTCTTAGACTGTGATATAAACACATTCACCTAAAAGATAATTACTCATGTTCTTCTGGCAAATAATAAGAGGGAATCAGATTCAGAGCATTTATTCCATAAATAAAAAGTAAGATTGTATCCAAACATCTGTCACCAAACTAAATGTTTCTGCAACCCAAATCCATTTGTTAATTGTCTCCTCTGCATGGAATGCAGCTGTTTAAGTAATTTCTGAAGCAGCATCTATGTCATTGACAGACATCTGTGCAGAATCAGTGATGTGCAGATAATACTCTATAAATAGAGAGGCAATCATTTCTTTCTTTTCTTCCCTCCTCCCACCCACCACTCTCTGCAGTGATATCAAGGGAGTCCCAATCCTGGCATTAATTTCTTTTTAGCTGAAATGCACCCATAAACTTTTGCCAAGAACAAATGAGTAAAAGAAAGTGAAGATCCTTTTTCTTAAGATGAAAAATAGTTTTAGATACCAACTATGGAGATTTCTTAATATTAGAAAAGGGCAGAATTTGCTGAAATAGAAAGAACTTAAAAATAGCATTTAACAAATAGTACAGCATCTATTATTTATCACAGCAGTCTGTGGGTAAAGGCCCAACGCAAACTATTTGACTTTGAAGATGAAACAAAAGAGGTGGCAACTACTATAAAAAAAATCTAGTATTTTCGTTGTGAAAATATTTTCATGAAATATAGCCTGCACCTAAAACAGCCTTGCTGAAGAAAAATAAAAATAAAAAAATAGCTTTAGCTCTTTCCAAATGCTCAGGCTTTTAAAAGAAAGAAGACATTTCTGTACAATGTTTCACAGATGAAAAACATTTTGTGGAGAGACCAGTTCTACTGTGGCTTTCTATGGAGCTACGATGCTCCCACTGCACTGCGAGCACACTGCATCACAAACTTATCACACAGTAGTTCTCGTGTTACAGACCCAGAACAGCCGAACTTGATTTAATATCCCTTAGGAAAAGGAATGACAAAATTCTTGAGAAACTTTGTCATGAAACCTATACTAATTATAGTATTACTTAAGAGTAAAACACTTCAAAGTGTACTTTATTTTATAGTCTGAGGGACTATTCAAAAATGAAAGTTCATATATTATTCACTTACAAAGAAAATGAGTTATTACTCTAAAATGGAACGTACAGAGCAGGGCAGAAAATTCCGTCATGACATAATTGTGAATTAGAAGGCATTCTAGCCAGTAATTGTTCTGTTTCCAGGAAACCTGTGCTTGACAGCAGGCTTTATACAGGGACAGTTTAAGTTAAAAAAAAAAAAAAGAAGCTCCTATGAAATGTCTTCAACACCAGGGAAACAACTGCACAGGTCCAGTGTGAAGGCAACTTTATAGGGTTTGTGCTTACTGTTGTCTTCAGAAAAATACTTTTCCTTAACTTTCTGCATTGCATAAAATAAGAAAATCCCATACACTAGCTTGCACCTCTACTCAGAATAGCAAAGGATCTTGAGGAAATCGGGGTGACTTGGGGTTCTAATGGCTTTGCTGGGCTTCAGCAAACAACAGTGCAGAAAATTAGCCAAATGTTTCATGATTCAACAACTTAGTGTTATTATGTGCAAATTTTAGCATGTGCACAGTCTATACTAGCAGCAGCAACTTCCATTAGAAATATTTCTAAATAATATGAGATACTTGCAATTATCAAGAGATGTAACTGCTATTTGTGAACACAAACCCCTCAAAATATCTTAGTGCAGTTCATATCAAGGTTAGTGTTAGCTGTTTGAATAATATAGCCTGCTAATTGAAATTATCATCCTACACAATTAGCTGAAAACCTTTCTTCAGCATGGGTGGGGTAATCTGTTGGGTTTTCCTTGCCTAAGAGTGATATCACATCATTTAAAAATACTCTGCATGGACCCAGATTTCCATTCAAGCTATACTAAAAGGCAGCACTGCAGCTGACTGTTCTGTAGACTCAGACTCTGTTGCTCTGGGCAACCTGATCTAGTGGGTAGCACACCTGGGGTGGGGGGTTGGAACTGGATGATCTTTAAGTTCCCTTTAAGTTTAAGTTCCCTTTCAACCCAAACCATTCTATGATCAGCAAAAGATTGGCAATGCTAGACTTGCATTATTAATTCCACTAAGACCCTAAATAAACCCATGAAAAGAGTGCAATTCATTTTTGCAAACCTGATAAACCATCCAGGAGACTGATCTGTTTCACCCCAAGCTAAAATACGCGAGAGCCCAATGTGATGGATGAGATACAGTCCACACACTACACAGTTTAGGCACAGGTTTGGGAAGTCTGAACTGAAACCCTGACAAGTGCACTGTTCACAACTACTGGTGCTCATGGTAGGGAAAAATGGGGAGTCTGACCAGACACCAACTAATTTAAAAGCCCACATGGCAGAGCACATCACAGGGAATCCTGAGTCCCCAAGCAGCACTGCCCCAGCAGAAAGAATGCCGGGAAAACATCTAGCAGAGAATAGCTTGAGGCTAAACTTTGTGTTAATTTGCCTCCCTACCTCAATCTTTTCCTTTTACTGAAGGCTTTTACAACCACTGCATTTGTCAATGTCAGACACAGACAAAATGCACGGCAGTCAGGACAGAGATTAGTGGAAAACTGGCCAAGGGTTGCTCCCTGCATTCAGTCAAATCTTTGTGTCTTGAAGCATGACAGCTTAAATTTTTTTAAGCAGTTATGTAAAATTGAGGCTGCATTTTTGTCCCTTGCAGCAGCAGGTCATTCTGCCCTCTACCCTGGCCAGGAAGGCTCATCTTTCTGGCAGGGAGCAGAGAGAACATCATTTAAATTAACTCCTTGGCTGCCCAAGAAGAACTACTCCACAGCAGGCTGGGAAAGTGCCACACCACTTCTGAAGACAAAACCACCTTCTCATGATGAAGGACAAAAAGTCCAGTTTAATACATTGTCCACGTGTGTGGTGCTCTCTGAGCTTTGTCTCTTTTCTCCTAAATGATGAGGCCACAGGTGTATTTGAAAGCCAGGGGGTAGAGAGACGAATTTGCTGTCATCCTTTATTTTCAGTTTGTGTCAATTTTACTTATTTTGCCAACAACCCCATGAAGGAGTTTACTAGCTGACCTTTCTTAGATGTGTTGTTACATGTCTGGAAATCAATTTCTAGAGTTATCTGTTGTCTTTTTTTTTTTTTTTTCCCCTGTAGCATTTTGAAATGTGGAGGCTGGAGAGAGATAAGTGATATAGGTTTGCTGGACTGGCACAAATGTAACAGGGACACAATTTATGACTCAGCTCATTCATGGTAGATTATATGCTCTTGAGATGCTTGATGATTTATAGCTGATGTAAATTGTGATACTTACTGTGCCATTAGCAAAGCCGTTATCTCTGTCGTGAAAACTTAGGATCAATGTATGTCAGCAGAGACAGAAACAGTATTGTGAGCTTGATGATAAAAATGGGTTTCTGGAGAAGCAGTCTAGGATTCCATTTGACATAGCCCTTTCAGAATTCTGAGAATAGCAATTTTACTAATGAAAATGCTGAAGTCAGGTAGTTATGTCCTTTGCAATTGTTAGGTGTATGGCAATGGCCAGAGTGCATTAGCACCCTCCCTCAAAAAAAAAAAATATTTGCAAGTCAAAACTAGGAAAAACTAGCCTGTGGCATGATGGTGCCAGCCATTTTCTAAATAATAACTAATAATATGTTGAAATATTACTTGTTATAATGAAAATTAATTCCCAGAATTAATTAATTTTATTCTGCAATTAAAGAAAATGCATTTTGTAGAAATGCAGTACTAATTAGAGCCTTCCACCAAAGAAGAGGATCAGTGCCATACATTTAGGCACAGACTGGGTGTCACACTGTATAGGCAAACATCTGAGATAAAGCAAGCCACTGACTACAGTCAGTTCAAATTAAATAGTCACACCAACTACTTATTCAAAGTAACTTTAAAAGCCATTGCTCTTCAACTGACAGTGCTAAAGATTAACTTCAGTTGTGTTCCAATTGTCAATCCCTGAAGACCATAACTAGTGACCATCAACACTGTACTATTGATTAAAATTCTCTAAGACCCACAGTCCAGGCAATTATCCATTCACTTCATTCCTTATTGTCCACTTAGCTAAACATATCTCACCAATTTGGCTATCAGGATACTATGGAAAAGCACAGCAAATGCTTTGCCAACATCAAAATATACAACATCCACTACTCCCTCCTCGTTGTGAGTCATCGATCTTGTCACAGAAGGCAATCAGTTCCATCAGGCACAATATGCTGCTGGTAACTCCATGCTGGCTGTTTGCAGTCACCTTCTTGACATTCAAGCGCCTGGATGGGACCTCGAAGAGGACTTGCTCCATAAACTTTGTAATGCCCTTCCAAAGCTGTTGTGGACCAGCCACATGGTGACATTGGCCCACTTTGCTGCTTCTAGAGACATCCCATCTGCTCCATCTGGCCTGTATATGTCCAACTCGCCTGAGTGCTCCCTTACTCCCTCTTTCTCTCCTCTGGGTGTTGCTGCACTCTCACAGACTCTGCAACAGGTCTGAAGGCAAGTCTTCAGCAGCATAAAAGGCAAAAAACACCAACTCCCTCTGACTTTCCCATGTCCTTTGCCCCTCAATCCCTACTGCATTTAGCAGCAGGCTCACAATTTGTTTAGTTTTCATTTTTAAATTCTGTTATAGAAGCCCTTCTTCTTGTCCTTCACATCCCTTGCTAATTTAAACTCCAGCTGCTCTTCGGGTATGTCCATGTTTTCTTATATTACAGTAAATTAGTTAAATTCACCCCATTGGTAGGAAGGAAAACTCTAAGGAAGAACTCACTGGAGCCATTCACACAAGGGAACCAGCCAAATGCATCTAAATCTTTCAAGGCTTGGAAGCAGCAACCAGATGGAAAGGAACAATTTCCAGATGTCAACCCTCCATGGAAGATTTCAAATCCTAAAAGAAAACAGCTCATAGAGAATTCGTCTTATAAGAGACATTAGAGAAAGAAAATTCATTGTTCTCTTTTGTTGCTGTGCAACTCAAATCTTTTCCCAAACTCTGACTCCTGCTCTATATTTTTAATTCCCAATTCACATTAATTACCAATTGTATTTCAATATTCTGTCAGCACATTATATCTATTTTCACTTGGAAAACTTTTTTTTCCGTTTTTCCCATGGGGCATAAGATAAGCACTTTATTAATTAAGCTGCCCAGAATTGAATTCAGATGATTGGGAGTGCTACCACTTCTGTCAAGTATGGAACATCATTGTTTAGAAACATAAAAGACAGCTCTGAAATAAAAAAGAAAAGAAAAAAAAAATCCATGGTTGAGCACACACTTGAGGGACAAAGTACTGTGTCCTTCAAATCCTTGCTCCCTGAGGACTTCCTAGAAGAATCTTGGTGCAAACAAAATTTTGGAAAAAAAGGGTTATAGTCTCCACAATGAGAGATTAAAATGCTTCCAACATAAATATAAATATAAAAACCCTAGGAGAAGACAAAATGTGTTCTCAATCTTTTCTTCAAAGATTTTAGTTTGCTGCCTTCATATTCATGTGAACTATGCTGTAGTTCATAGAGGGTTCAACACACTCACTGTCTTTTCTACGAGAAATTTGTGATATTTTTTCATTAAATACATCAGGTGTGAAAATGGCAGGAAGAGAAAACAGTGACTATCAAAAAAGGACTAGTCTCTTGACTTTTTTTCAAGTGACTTTCCAGCCTGAGGTTGTCACTGTAGAGCTAAGAGTAGAACTCATATCAGCTATCTTGCCAAAATTATCTCCTCTTGTCTTTGAATGGCAAATGTGTTATCTCTTTTTTTTTTTTTAACTTTTTTCAATGATGCAGAAGGAAAGAGTCCCAGTTTCATTTCATTTTCCACTAAAACAAAGCCCACACCTAGTTACATGTTAATGTCTGCTGCTTGGTATTATTAATGCCCAGAGCCAGCCCGGGTCCTCCTTTAGCCCCTGCCTTCAGGCACACTTCTCTTTCCATGGCAGGGATCTGAAGCAGCAGGTTTCCAGCTGCATTCCAACTTAAAATGGCAAAGAGTATGTTGCTCTGAAGTTGTCCATTTACACATCACCTCTTGCACTGTTGTACATTGCCCCTATGTATGCTCTTCTGGGATGATACAACTGTTAGCATCTTGATTTCCTACATCAGGCATGTTTTTTCAGCTCCTGCAGCCTCTTCCCATATCAGCTTGAGAATCAGCTTTCTGTTTCTCATTTCGTGTGGTATTTTGGCTGATGCCCTCTTGTTTAATGAGTGTCTAGTCACTTTAGTCAAGGCCTAGAAGATTTTCCTGGCAAATGAGAGGGCTTTCATGAGGGGGTCATTTTAGATCTTCCTAGATGTATTCTTGCTGCATATTTTGACTCAAATTCCACCCAGCACCTGCCTCCTTTTGTGCAGCTTGTGAGAGAAGCTTTTAAACCCTTGCTTTTAAACATTCAGGATTTCTATCACAGTTCTACTTCTCTGTTTTACCACGCTTACAATCATACCGCCTAATTGTCATCTTGACACAGAGAGCAGGGCTCTTTCAGTTTCTGTACTATATAATGTAGTTAGCCAATTCCTGCCATAATTGTCTGAAAATTATTTTTAAAATCACATACATCAAAGCAAAATCTTTTCAGGAGTAAACATTGCTTCTGAAGAATTGTATTTGTTAGTGATATCCACCCTCTGCACCAGCAAAACCAAGCCAGTCTTGGGCACTCTTCGTGTGCCCTTTGAACTCCTGGGAAATCTAACTTTGATGAGGAGACATTCAGTGTTTCTGTTCTTTTATTGGGAGCCTCCCCCACTGTACTCTTGACACCAAGGACATTTCACTCAGTCACCTTAAGAGAAGGACCTGTCACCTTCAATTCAACCTGATCTCTCTTTGTTTCCTGAGCTGTCACCTAATATAACACCAATCCAACACACCAATCTAGAAATACCTTAAAACGAAAGTTTTTCACAGCAGGCACCAAACCCAGATCAGCCATTTTGTAAGCCCATATCTTCCTGTGTGAAATCATCTCACAGGAGTGTGCCTGAAGGCTCTTTAATCATCTGGTGCACTGCAGGGAGGCCAGGTTTTCACTGTGGTGAAGGACCCTGCTTGTGGGTGGTCTGCAGGACTGGAGGGCAGGAGAGGAGCCAAGCCCCGAGCCATTGGATGGGATCTGCAGAAGGTGGTTGCTGAGGCAGGGAAACTGCTGCTCGTTCTTGGCTTAAGGGTCCTGATGTGCATGCTATTGGGAAGAGGGTGTAGGTAGGAGCAGGATGTTGGATAAATCCATTTAAAAGCCCTTAGGAGTGACAAGTAGCAAATTCCCACCACACACATACACTTCTCTGTTTTAAGGAATGGTGGAGGGTCAGTCCCAGGTTTAACCAGAAACCAATTGCTCCCAATAGCACAGAGAAGTGGCCTCTGACAGCAGTGCAGCTCCACGCTCCTTCCCTTGGCTGTGCCTGTGTAGCTCAACTCAAAAGAAGGCACCGGAGGGTTGCTTTGTGGCAGTAAGTACACAAGCAGCAAGACAAAAACATCAGACCCTGAAATTTAGGGGATGACTGCAGCAGAGCTGCTAATCCCAGTTGAAAGGATGGGCTCATGTCCAATTACAAGTTTTTTCCAATCCACTGGGAAAGCCATTACACTGATGGCAATCAGACTGGTGCAGCCATGGCAATCTTGAAAGCATTCAGGATATCTTTGATTAAATGATATACTGGACAAAGACTGAAATTGCTTCTCTAGCAAAACCCCAGCATGAAGAGTTTTTTAATTAAAATGAGGTAATCTGACACTTTCACTTGTAAAATCACATGAAAGAGAGAAAACAAAAGTAAGGGATAGGAGAAAGGGAAAACGCCTCTTTGTTTTCTCTACTGACTGATTATCACCACACTGGTTTTAAAATCCCTTTGCTTCCCTGTGTAATGAGGTTGATTAAAATCCTCTAAAGAAATGAAACAGCTGCACAGACCTCCAAAATCACACTCTTCTCTACTGCGTGTGCATTGTATTCTTTTCAACAGCTTTGTTTCCAAATTATTCTTTTCCCTTCATTGCCTCTGAAAGTCTATTACTGGATTTATTAAAACAAAGCTGAATAAGCATGCTGAATACAGACACAGTGATTGTCTCAACACATGTTTGTGCAAGGACTACTGTGCTAGCAGGTCTGAGCTGCCGGCTGTCACTGAACGGAGGCAGAACAAAGGAAAACCCAGCTGAAAGAATGAAAGTGTTCACTAAAGAAAGGTTTCATATTTTGCCCTTCTATCCTATATTGAAGAGCTGAAATAATAATTATTAAGCTGAAGTCAGACCACGATATTTTACTTCAACCCAGGCTAGGAGGAGAAATGTTTTTATATTGTCTCTAAAATGACCTGACACCTTTCCGCTGTCTGAGGCTGGGATGAGGTAGTGCTGCTCCATGCTGCTGCTGCAAGCTGTGCCTGCCAGGGAATTAGCCCATCTAGGGTGGCCTGGGAAAGGACCATGCTGCTTACTTCCCACTCCTGCCTGGCTGTGATCTGTGAGGGAGAAGAGATGAGGAGAAGCTGGTGGGCAGGGCACACCGTGCAGGTGCACTGCACGTGCACACCGTGTATACACACACTGCACCCAGGCACTGCAAACATGAGTGCTGCACACGTGCATTTTACAGACATGCACAGGGAGGGAGAGGGAATGTGTGAACTCTGGGAGATGGGGAGG
Source organism: Lophotriccus pileatus (assembly GCA_035583135.1). NCBI lineage: Eukaryota > Metazoa > Chordata > Aves > Passeriformes > Tyrannidae > Lophotriccus > Lophotriccus pileatus. Next base: position 102,262,115 of record JAWWES010000001.1, on the reverse strand, counting down.
TGGCAACCAGTCCTCATGCCACTGCCTGTGTCAGTGCTCATGCAAACCAAGGCGTGCCCAGCTGCTTAAGCAGACCTCTCTAGGCCAAACCCCTTGCTCTTCCCCACTTCATTTGTTTTTGCGCAGGCAGGCTTCCCTAAGGAAGCAGAAGGATTAATTGAATGGGCTTATACCTGACACGGTGAGGAGGAAGCAGTGTACCCTCTGCTAAAGTGTGAAGTGGTGCTGGAGCTGCTGCTGACTCCCCAGGAATGTGCTTGAGTCACCATCACTGGAGGTATTTAAAAGACATGTAGATGTAGCGCTTAGAAACATGGTTTAGTGGTGGACTTGGCAGTGTTAGATCAACTATCTTTTCCAGCCTGAGTGATTCTGTGATTCCTCTCTGGACAGCATGGGGGTGCCCTGTTTCCTACCAAGCCCTCCTACTGTGTTGCACTCCCCATAGTGAGGGGGTTTGTTCCTCACTCAGCCCATCCAGCTGAGATGCTTTTTTGAGATTTTTTTTTTTTTAGAATCATCTCAAAACAAAAGGAAAGACACACCTGCAGGGAGAGGCAGTTCTGCAGATGCTCACACCTATAACACTGCTGGAATTTGCACAAGCAAGATGCAGGTGCTTTTATTACTGGCCTCAGTCAGAAGGATGGCTTGAGTTTTCCCCCCTTTTTGATTGTCTCAAGAAATTTACTTTAATTTCTTTGTTGGGACAAAAAATTCATTTGTTTTCTAAGCGGTACCATTTTAATGCCCTGGATGTAGTGCAAGGTGCACAGGGCAATCACACACCGCCTTCTTGGCAAGACGCTTTATGTGCCTGTGGTAAACCACCCACCTCCTCCCCAGCCACCCCACACCCCAGCAGCACTGTCCCTGCACAGGCACCAACTCCAGTAATACAAAACTTTTCTATCTCATTATGGAGACAAAAACAAACAAAAGCACTCCAGTGTCATAAATAAGCCTACACTCAGTTCAGTAGGACACATCGAGTTTACTTTAATGATTAATAGAACCGTGTCTGGAAAAGCCACGTTGAAAAAGCTGCCCTGCAATTCTGAAACAGTGATAAAGGAACTCTTAAAATGGTTAAAAATATGAAAATGCAATATCTGCTAAGCAAGAGCAAACAGGATCAGTCCCATGCAAATGACCGAGGACAGGGTAGATTTTGAAAATGTCAGATGCTAGAAACTTTTTTCTGTCCAGAAGAAACTGTGTGTCCCAAGTACTTATAAATCAATAAACTCTCCCTATGTGCAGTTATCCAGATGGAGTAAAATGCTGGCCCCGCAGATATTAATCACTCAATGAACTCACTGAGGTCAGAATTTTACCCTGAAACTCTATTTGTTTAAAAATAATTCATATTTCTGACTTTTTTATATACACTCACGTAGCACGTACTTCCTGTGCTGTGTCCATATATATACATATACTTGTACTAATGCTTTGTAAAATCTTTTACTGATTTACAACACTAAAGAGTTTCTAATTTCTATTATCATTCTATTCAGAGGTTACTTTGTATTTTCCTCTCTTCCCTCCAGTGCAAACCACTGATGCCCCATTCTAGCAGAATGACATGAAAGCATATGTGTTGCCTGATAAGGAGCAGCCCTATTGCACAAAACACCCAGGTGTTTTTGTAATGCAGCAGCACTGCATTGTTTTGTAGCATGGACCTATAAAAGCACCACTTTTGTCAGTTTAAATGCCATGATTGATTGATTCATATGATATGTGTGCTTTGGTGAAAAGAACAAAAAAGATGCATAAAGCTAGAAATCAGTGGCAGAATTGCAGACACAGCCTTCCTGGGTGCCCAAGAGAAAGCAAATAGTCCTTCAAGCCGCGTGGTTCATTGGGGTGACCTCTGAGGAGGCACAGCGCTGTGAGCCCCACCAAAGGACTGAGCTGTAACACAGACACACTCCCCTATAAGTTACAAAGGCAAACAGGTCTCCTGCACTCAAGTTTTCCTTCCAGCAGAAATTATCTGTCAAGTTTGTAAACCATTCCCCTAGCCCAGCTTGGCAACTGCCTTTTCTACAAGGGCTATTTATTTCTTGTTGCATATCATGGCATATGCTCACGTTTCCCTAATCGTTACATTTGAGAACATAATTGTTTTTCCTGGTTTTACCCAAATACTTTCCTAGCATAAGAGGATGTGACATCATGCTTTTTTCAGATTCCTATACTGAAATATCTGCTGCACACATTTCAGAAGAGGAGTATGCATCATCCATATAAAACCCGTCATTATTCACAGCAGTGCTGCTATGTTAAAAAAACTTTGTGGTAGAAAATGTTTAAAATTCCCTTTGAAGCCTTTCCCCAAGCTTTGTTAAGCTTTTTCACCAGTTTGGACAGTAAATATGGATGTGATAAAACTTTTAGAGACATTTTGAAAAATGTGCATCTAGGTTTACAACCACAGTTACTATATGCATCTGTGTATGTGTTTAACCTGGTACATAGAACTGTTTCAGCTTTGGTGCTTATGGATGATTAAAATTATATCATTATACCTCTTTCTTTGATCACAATTCAGTGTAACACATTATCTTGATTCTCAGTAACTTCCAACTTTGATGTTATAGTTAAAATATAATGCTGTGCTGAGGAATCCCTCGGGTATCTTTAATTTCTTTTCTTTTTTATTAATACATATTACACTTTAATTTGGATTAAATTGTCTGATTAGTGAAGCAGGCTCTTGCTGTAGCAGTTAGGTTCTGAATTCCTCAGGCGATCTATAGACATTGTTGAAGCATCTTTCCAAGATGCTGATAAACCCATGAGAGTTAAGCAAGACATTTTCCTTGTGCTGAGGCTGGTTTCATCCTCTGACCCCAACCTTTGCTTTGTTCATTCATCTTCCTCCACAGAAACCTTTGTTTTTGCCCACTGAACTGCTGTAAGGCTGCATGGTACAGTAGGTGACAGAACTGATGTAGGCTTTTTGAAGACAAAATGTCTCTGCCACCCCAAACCCCAGAGCTGCGTGGAGAGGCTGTGTCACCACTGAGCATCATTCAAGAGATGCAGCAAGGCCAGCATCAGTCGTTGTCCCCACTAGGCACAAATGCTCCTTGATGCTCATAGGCTTTATGCTGTCTTGAAGTGGGCCAGTACCACTGCTTATGACTACAGTGTCAGGAAACTGGACAGAGCCCAAGAAATGGGGAACATACCCCAGAAAAGCCAAGTTGGTGATGTATAAGGCCTTGGCACAGTTCCTGTGCCCAAACAGCCCTTGGCAAATGCCTGGTCAGGCTCATGAAGTTCATGATGTGCTGAGCTGAAGTTCAAACTCAGGCTATCCTATTCCAGAAAATGCTTAAAAGCAACTGAAGAGCAAAGAATGGGCTGAGACAGGCATGGACTTGAGGAAGGCTTTATGGCGTTCTGCTATTTTTTCATCATCCAGTCCTGTCCACAACAGCTCATCATGTGTTCATTTTAATTGCCTCAGCAGAGTAATGAGGGCACGTGGAGTTTAATAAACCCTGGCTGAGGATGACTATGCAACTCTTTAAGAAAGGAGGTCCTTCTTAGCTTGTCAAGCAGTAGCAGTATCCTGGAGAACGTGGGGCCACATCATTATGCTCTCTATTACATTTTATTAAGTCTATATATTTCAGAAGTAACATTGTAGATTTGGACAGTGCCAAGCCAAGCAGCTCTTCCCATACTGCGAGCATAGGAAAATTCATCGTCACTTCAGCTTTTATTGGCTAACACGATTGTCTTTAAAACAGTCAATCAGTACAGTATGCAAGAAGAAAAATTAAAATGTACAATAGACTGACTATCAAATAAAAATCCAGATTAACAAGAATTAAACAGGAAAGGCCTTTTAACTTTGTATAATTATTCATATAATACACAATGAAAAGTTGACATAACAATGCGTATAACAATAAAAACTTATATGCAAACCTACCTGATTATTTTATAAATAATTCAACCAATTAGTGTCATGATAGCATTTCAGCCTAAAGAATGGTGAAGTCCCCCTGCACAGGGCATGAGGCAGAGCTTTATAATGCACCTGAATTTTTTGGTCCTTCAGCATCCAGACCCAGCTTGGACATTTTTTATGCACCTAAGCAGTTTACACAGGTCAATAGCACAGCTGCCTTTTCAGAAAGCTACTCATGTAAAGCTAACTCCTTCACAATAGGATCAGCAGAAATACTCACAGTGTATAAGGTGGTGTTTTTGCATTTCAGGGTTAATACAGAAAAAGAAGGAATAGACTAGACTAAACAAGAATAGAACAGAATGTTTTCATATTCCTAGGACCTGAAGAAGGGGACATGGGACAGGAGTGGAGGTTGTGTCTTTATGTCTACACAGTAGAAAAATACCTCTTCAAATTCACACAGATAAAAATGTTTTGTTCATAGGTGACCCTTCCCCTCCTGGTCACTGAAATAGAAGATTAATGAGCCAACAGGAAGAAGCATTTCACAATATTACTGGCAGTTGAGAAAACTAACAATTTAACCTGACAATTTAAAAGCTCTAGAAAAGGAATGTGTATGATGAAGGATCTTTTTGCATAGATATAATAAGTGAACCTGAAAGCAACACAGCAAGGCACTGCTAGCATAGACCCAGGAGGCACAACATGAAAACAAAACATAGCCAAGTAGTTTGATAAAAGAGAGACAATGGGAAGAGCCCTCACAAACCATCACTAATGTCTTGGCTGTCCTTGGTGATAAAAGTTTTAAGAACATGTTTAATTACCTTCTGCTTTGCTTTGCAGATGATATGAACGTATCTTACTTCACAGTGAACTGTAAATTGCATAATCAGCTTTTTGGTTTGAGGTAAAAACAAGCAGGCAGGTGAGGCAGGCCAGGATCCTTGTGTGGACATTTGCAAGACCTAAGCCCAAGGCACTGAAAACCTGAGTCAACAGCAAGGATTCCCCAAACTAAGATACTACTGATGAATGTGCCAGTCAGCAGCAAGGACTTCTGACTTTCCTGGCAGTGTGCGGGTGCCCTCTCAACTGCTAAAATCGGGGTACGAAATCTGGTCATATGCTTTCTTCTTCTCTTCTAGTGCATTTTCCTCAAACTTTTCAGCTTCCTATATCCCCCCAGCCCAGAACTTGTCCCCTGCCTCCTACAGGAGATGTCCTAGCAAGGATGAATGAGTTTGTAGTGATTCCTTTGCTGTTGGGAATACACATACCACAGTTAAAAAATCCTTGGTATTAAACATGAAAGACCTGAGCCTAGCAAGCAGCAGAAAGAGTGACATTTAAGTCAAGAAATGTCAGATATTTAGAAGAAATCACTATCCAGTAGAGAGAAACAGTCCCATAAACAACAAAACGCAGAATCTGCCCCACTGGAAAATAACCGTGAGAGAGGAGTTCTTGCAAATGCATCTCTGATTTGAGAGATAAAATTAGAAAATTTAAAGTCGACTGTTGTGAAACCATCTTTGCACAGTCCAGTAATTTGGCAAATTTAGATAAGTGTTTGACTTGATGTCCTGACTTTTCTGAGGATAACGACCGTATTGGTAATACCTTTAATGGGGCCAGGATGTCAACCCTGAACTTTGTGCTGTTGATCCAGAGCAATCAACATCAAATCATGTCACTGCTTATATGAGCACAGAAATGAAGTCACTACAGTACTCAATTTGCTAAGCAACTTTCCCATTAGCAGGCAAACAGTACCCCTTTGCTGAAGACCCACACCTGCTTGTTTGAGGAAAAGCCCTATGAAAATACTGCCATCACAATTTATGGGAAAAATACATCTAGGAAAAATATTTAGTAGCTGTTTTAGACTCAATTCAAATGATAAATTGTAATCCAAGGAACTCAGGAACAGAGCTTACATAAAGGAAGCAAAAATGCTTTTCCTCTTAAGAAAACTTTGACTTTTTCAGGGAAAATTGATAAAAGAATGTTCTGGTTCCAAACCATAATATTTTGTTTCCAGAAAATGGCAATAGAGCTTTCAGGAATGTCTGCTTCCTTTATGTCCCCTTTCTTTATAAAGAAACATAAGAAAATAATCCCATTTGCTTCAGTTACTTACCTTCAGTAAACCTTCCTCCACCTTGACCGATGGACAATCATAAACTCACGGAATGATTTGTGTTGTAAAAGGCCTTAAAGGTCATCTAATTCCAACCTGCTACCTTCCACTAGACCAGGTTGCTCAGAGCCCATCCAACATGACCTTGAACATTTCCAGGGATGCAGCATCCACAGCCTCTCTGGGCTGTCAGTTTCAGTGTCTTACCACCCTCACAGCAAAGAACTTCCTCCTAATATCTAATCCAAAATTACTCTCTTTCAGTTTGAGACTCTTCCCCCTTCTTCTGTCACTAAATGTCCTTGTAAATAGTATGTCTCTATCCTTCTTGTAGGCTCCCTTCAGGGTCTGGAAAGCTGCAAATAGGTCACCCCAAGGCTTTCTCTCCTCCAGGTTGAACAATCCCAGTTCTCTCAGCCTTTCCTCGTAGCAGAGGTGCTCCAGTCCTCCAGCCATATTGGTGGCCTCCTCTGGATTCGCCCCAACAGGTCAATGTCCTTCCTGTGATGGGGACCCCAGAGCTGGATGTAGTTCTCCAGGTGGGATCTCACCAGAGTAGAATAGAGGGACAAAATCCCCTCCCTCAACCTGCCTGCTACGCTGCTTTGGATGCAGCCCAAGATACAACTGGCTTTCTGGGCTGCAAGTGCAAATGGCCGGGTCATGGCCAACCTCTCACCCACCAGCAGCCCCCAGTCATTCTCGACAGGGCTGCTCCAGATCTGTTCATCCTCTTGTGTTGATAATGGGGGTTGCCCCAGTCCAGGTGCAGCACCTTGTACTTGGTCTTGTTAAACTTCATGATATTTCCATGGGCCCACTTTTTGAGCTTGTCCAGGTCCCTCTGGATGACATCCCATCCTTCAGGTATGGTAACCACACCGCTCACCTTGATGTCACCTGCAAACTCGCTGAGGGTGCATTTGATCCCTTTGTCTATGTCATTAATTAAGATATTAAATAACACTGGTCCAAATACAGACCCCTGAGGGACACCACTTGTCACTGATGTCCATCAGGACTCTGAGCCATTGATCACTACCCTCTGCATGTGACCATCCAACCAATTCTTTATCCAACAATATTTGACAAATCATTGTAAAAATGTTTAACTTACTAACATTTCTATACTGATAAAATAAAATTTAAGCATATAGAAGAATTTATATTCTTGTATATATATATAAAAGTACATACACACAGAGACCTATATGGATTTGCAGTAATTAAATCTAAAGAAATTCCACCATGTAAAAATGAGTTAATGCACAAGGTATAAATATATATCACTTAAATAAGTATCTTTCTATTAGAAAAGAGTTGTTTTGTGTGTGTGTGTCCCCCACTAATAGTTATGTGTTAAAGTTTGTCTCTTCAGTAAAATGTGTTTTCATGAACATTGTTAGAAATCAAACTAAAAACTCAACAGGCCTGAATTTTTAGTGTATTTATATGTCCTCTATTCCTAAATTGCTCTTTTTATCCAGACAAGTCAAATGGTGCTGGTAATCTGTTTTTCTGTCACATATTCTTCTTTCTTTAAAATCACAAATCATCCTGCCCCATCCAGAATGTGAGGGCAAAGATGCACACCACTTACAATCCTCTGTAAGGCCCAACAATAAAATACCCATAATTTGCAACTGGTATAGTATTTCAGGCTTAAAAAATAAATGTAGGTAAAGCTATCTTCAGCACAAGGTAAAAATCACTCCCTGGGAAAAAAACTATCCACACTGTAAACAGGAATAAATGCTGCAATATTTATGAGTAGCATGGTGCTGGGGATTCCCTCTGCAAGCCTTTGATTTTCATCATACATCGATTTTTATCATAAGCTGTTCTAAAATTAGAAGAGGTCACGATCTGACAAGTATCCTTTGTGTTTTAGTCGTAGCAGATGGATACCACAAGGTACTTTCTCAGCTTGAAACTGTTCCAAAACCTGAGGCACTAATCTGACATATTAAACTGAATTTATATAAAGTCTTGTGTCTTTACATCACACAACATCGTTTATGGCATGCTGGGCTGTGACAGTTTAAGTTATGAAAATGTTGTATCACTCAGCAGATCAGATCTGGCTTTATAGCAGGTCTCATGAATTTCTTCATCCAGAAAGAATAAATTTTGTGTGGGAGCATTCTGCACAGCACCCCTGCAGAGCAATAGATTAAAACTGGATTTTAGCATTTACCTCTTGCTCAACCATAAATCAGGAATTAGAATTGATAATGGCAGTTATCCATCAAAAGCAATGCAACTGCAGATGAGCAGGAGTAGTTTTATGGATAAAAGGAGTTGCTTTTTATTATTATCATGAAAGGAAACCTCTTCTATTTGGAGTGTTTCTAGGCTCTAAATAGGGATGATTAGATCCATGATGGTCATCAACATGGATAAGGAAGATGCATTTGAAGTAACACCTCTCCAGATTTCAGAACATTATTCTGAAACTCTAGCAGTGGGCTTGAGCTCAGCAGTTCACATTGCACATTGCAGACTCCTCTTGACAGAAGACCTGGCAGGGACGTCTACCACAGCCGGCAGGATTCGGCCCCTCGGTTCATCGTCGTATTCCTCGGGCAATTGAAAGCTTTACGGAACTCTTCAAAGTTGCTCATGGCCCCGATAACTCTGCAAAGAAAAAAGGGGAGAACATGAAGCTTGCCTTCTGTTAAACACCACAGGTATGCAGGTGTTTCAGTGTGTTCACTTCAGGTTGAATTTTCAGGCTTTCATATAATTTTTCCACAAATAAAACCAAAAAGTTCAGGAGAAGCACTGGCAGTTAAAGTTAATATGAAGACAATCTTATTTTTTTTGGTGGTTTGAGAAGCATCTTGGATGTCTAAACACTCAATGAAAAACAAATGCATTTTGTGATATTATGTCCTCCAGAACAATTTTCTAATCTGACCCTCGGCAGCAAGGGTGGGAGACCAGCAGTAGCCTTGCACAGTGAAATGCTTCTTCCAGCACCTGCCAGCTGCTGCAGTCCAACAGGCATGTGCATGTAAGCACCACTGGGGTTGTGCTGGCAGTGGCTTCATTTGGAGCACGTCAGCCAGCCTCACACACACCGGGACTGTGGGGGCTGTTAGAACCTCTTATTGGGTAGCTCAGCCTTACACCTGTGAGCATCTCAGCTCCTCTGATAAGGAGTTTCCTGAGTTAAGAGCAGGAAAGTATCTACTGAGTTACTAATTGTATGCCTTTCTGTTGCCTTTGCTATGCACTCAGAAGGCATTTTTCTATATTGCAGACAATCAGCTTCTCAGCATAGCACAGCATGGTAGAAAACATTCTTATTACATTGATTAGACTTTCTGTGAGTAAGAAAATTTGCGGTCATCTGGCACAAAAATGTCTAAAGGTCAGTCTTGTAGGGAGGATTACAAAATAAGATTAGGCTTCAAACAATATATACAGTTTTACTATAAAAATATTGCAGATCCATATTCAGGGACTGGAACAGCAAGAGCTGGTCATGCTGGGAATTCTGCCTGCCATATCAGGGACTTCAATGTGAAATTGGCATCCAAATATAGTCAAGACATATGTTCACACTGAAAATCTGCCAATTAAAAAGAAATAAAACCAGAATCTATCTAGCAAAATATCTTTATGTGTGTATACATGCCACTTTTCTACCCATGGTTTGATATTGCCACACATTAACTGTGAAATCAGAGTGGGCTATCTGGATTCCATCCCATTGAATTATAGCAGAGACACCTTTCCCTGAACAGGTTACCCTGAGCAACCTTGTTAATCAATAAAAAGATGCACTTGCAGAGTCTAAGTAATTTAAATTTATGACCTGATGAAAGATTATATATATATATATATATATATATATATATATATATATGTGTGTATGTGTATATTACTGTATTGGAGACACTTTCACTATGAATCAGCTTGTGGAGTTAACATCCTTCCTCCAAATAAAGAGGTAATGCAGTACTTGACTGAAGGCAAACATACAATTCTTAGTTAAGTAAATGCACCCAACGTGAATCCCAACAGAAACAACTTGTTCTTGGTCACACAAACTCTGTGAAGAAGTAGAGAAATAAACTCTGGCTTCCTAAGTCCTATGTAGTCTTTAAAACTTACCCTCTTCCAACCTCTCCCTGGAGTTCATGAGTGTCTGTGGTTAGGGGAGCCTGTGGGAGGCCTTTTGGGCAAGGACACAGTTACTCTGTTATGGATGGACTACCACAGCTCCTTCAAGGAAAGGGTCACTTGAAGGTCAATGGAAGGGTTTAGTCTCAAACTGAATTTACAGGGCATGTTTAGCTTTGCCTTATCAATAAAATTCAAGGTAGTCACTTAGAAGCTTTTAATGAAGTCAGGCAGGTTAAATCAAGGACCCTCCTAATATTCACTGTTTTCTAAACTAGAATTACTTAGGGAAAGAAAGTGATGGATGAAGCATTTTACATACTCAGGCCATAATTACAGGACATCACAGGGATCAGAGTGCATTCTGGGTCAAATGCTTTTGAAGGTACATGCAAGCTCCTCAATTTTACAGAAGAGCATTTGTAATAGTGAAAGATAAGCTAATAAAACCAGTTCAATTTCAATCTAAACAAAGAGCACAGTCCAATTTTGTGCTTGCTCTTAGCCTCCTCTTAAAATGCTGAATTTCTGCACTTCTGTTCTGCAGTGATTGATTCTGTATGTATACCGAAGAAATACGTTATTTGCACTACCTGAACTGTGGAGGGCTGTGAGCTCCAGTATATATTTGCTCCCTCGCAGATTCTGGTCTAAAGGAGTTGCATCTTACCTAATAAAATATATATAAAAAAAGAAACAGGCACATTATCTGGGATGACTTCATAAGTAAAGCAGAATGTAATGTCACTGTTCTTGAGACGCCTATTATAGAATGCATTAAATGGAAAGACACCATAAATTCCTGCTTTGTCTCATCTTTGCTAACATGCAGTTTTCTGTTGGTATATTCTCTTGTTTTTCAAATCCTCTAATGGACGCACCCACTGTTTTTCTCTACCCACTCTATCCCGTCATCTAATCACAGCCACTTTACTAGTTCTTTTTTTGAAGTTCTCTATAATGGTAGCTTGCTTTTTAGCTTGTGCTGCAGCATCTCACACTTTAACAATTACCAAGCATACTTCTTGGCCTCAAAGCTATGTAATTTGTATAAAAGGTACATATAATGATGCTTATCATCTCTAGTATTGCAGATACATTACCTGACATATTTATTCCACGTTGAAATGTCAGTTTCTTTTGAAATTAAATATTTTCCACATCTTCATCAGTGTTCCCTAATTCACTAATTCTGGTAAGACACTTAACCCAATTGTAACTGACTACAAAACATCTACATCCTACCTCTACATCTTTTTCTAAAATATTCACAACCTTTATCAAAGTTTTGTTACAACGTATTTAGTGTACAGATGGGAGAAAATAAACTAAGACTCTCTTCACTGCTGCTTAGTTTCCTTGAACAACATTAACAGTAACAAATAGTGGTGGTACATTTTCAACAGGAGTCTGTGGTGGAAGCAGTTAGAAACTGCTGTGTATTGCAAGCACCAGAAATCTGGGAAGTTGAAAACTGTGAAAACTGAAGGAGGCAAAGGAGTCAATGCTCACAAGAAGATCCTCTTAGTGGAGGGAAGTAGCAAGAACAAAGAAAGCTGCTGTAATAACACTGTGCAAACCCACAAATAATTTCAGCAATTCTGGCACAATGGATAGATTAAGGCAAAGAGAAAAAGATAAAAGAAATAATAGTCCCATGAGAAGCCTCTGCTTATATTCTGAAAAGTCTGGATTAGGATCATGTAGATTATTGAGACAAAGCAGGCCCCTCTCTGCACTGCACGTTGTGCAGGTTAAATAGATGGGGACTTGAAACACATTTGTGCTACTCACATGAGCATAACTCAGAAAGAAAAGCTGGTTGTGTGTGAACTCAAGGCCTGGCAGTAAAGGCTCTTCTTCTCCTCCCCTCTTTTCTGTGATCCATTTCCTGTATGCCTGATAAGAAAGAGATACTAAGTGCCTTTCAGCAACATGAAGATAATCACAGCTTTTTTTCTTCATACTGCAATGTTTCAGATATTTTTCATCTACTTACCCTGAAAGCTTCTCGCAAACCTCCATTATCTGCAATGTTTTCTGCCAAAGTCCTCTTCCCTTTCACCTGACAGAATGAAAGAACATCAGTCATTTGACCTGTTTCTGAACTTCCTTCTTGATCAACTTCAAGAATGGGAAAAAGTAAAACAAGGAGAGAATGACCTCAGACAATTTCAACGATCATAACTTTGGTCAAGAAAATGGGGGTTCAATGGGAAAACTATTAGTAAACAATTTTCTGGCTCTGGTCCTAGATCTACGTAGCACAAAATATAGTAGATAAAAGGCACTCAAGAATCTAGTCCCTGATCTTTGATCTGAGCAGCAGTAATTTTTCCCCTGAGGACTGCTTTTATCACATGTGAGATCCAGTAGCCCCATTTTTAAACTTATCTAAAAGGTTATATTTATTTTTCTACATAACTCTTCATATAATACTGGGATACTAAAATAACTTTTAAGTCATAACATAAACAAGCATAATTAAAAATAACCGTCAGAGACAGAATTAAAATTAATAGTATATTCAGTGCCCTAAAAATATCTGCAAAGAAGATTCCTGTTGCTTCTCCCCAGTACTGATTGCAAGAGCAAGAGCAATAGCAACAAGGACATATTGCAAGAAGCAGCACTATATAAACTTTGTGAGAAACCCAGTCTCCTGACACTACCAAGTGCAATACCATTATGAAGAAATCCTAATTTCTGCTAGATCAGCATTATCCCTGCTCACCCAACCTGCTGAGGTCTTAGTGTTACCAACTGTAATTGTAATTAAGGGGTTTTGCTCTCTATTATGCCTTGAATAAGCAAAATAATTGAGCAGAGTTTTTAGCAGAGCTGTGAAGGTCAGTGCTGGTCTGCAGCTCTAGGCTTCCCCGCACCACAGGGATCAGTATCATGGGCTCACCTTAGTTCCAGGATGCTAAAAAGGGGGCAAATGGAGCAGAAGAGGTAAAAAGGTCAAGGAGATACGTACTTGTGCCCCACTACTCAGTGCGGATGAGAACCCAGATTGAACTCAAGACAAGTTGCTTGATGCCTTGGGTACAATGTTACACACAAGGGTGCAACAAAGAAGAAACGGGAGCATTAGGGGAAAGGCCAACCCTTTCCTGTCAGCTCCCCCCTCCCCTCAGGAGACTGGAGATGGAGGTGAAAGAGTGTCTTTTAGGAGAAAAGGTGCTGGGACACCAGGGAATATTGACACACACTAGCTGCCTTCTTTTTTGGCCTTTCTTTGCAGTTGTCTTGTGAAGGAGACTGATTTAGAGTGTAAGATGAGAGTAACCTAACAGTGACACTTGGGCACAGGGCATTCTAATAAGTGGAAGAAGTCTTTCTGCTGACCTCAGGGATCTCTGGATCAAGTATTTGAGACTAGTCTGTGCAGAAAGTTTGTGACAGGTCTCAGGGACCACGATAAGCCCTTTATTTGATGAGATGACTTTGTGTGATTATTGCACTCTGAAGCTATTTCTATATCCATTTTTTCTTTCATTATGCTTCTCTTCTGGAGACATTTTTATTGTAAACCAGAAGAGAAGGAAGGAGAGTAAATAGGTTTCTTGATCCATGAAAAATATTCATAAAGGGGTAAAAAACCTGCAGAATATTGGTGTGACAGGCAAAAATAATAATAATAAAAAAGATCTTTGCTTGCATAGCTCTTCATATGAAAGCTATAAAATATGGCAGAAAATATTAAGATTTTTATATCATCTAAAAAGTGCTTTTGGTTATCCTGTGGAAATAGAAGGAATGGGATGACAAGGCTGTGGGTACCAGGATCTCTCTAGTAAGCTCATCCATGGACTTCAAAGGCAGTAACTACACTGGAGAAGAAATTCAGACCTACCTCACCTCAAGAGACAGTGCAGAAGATAAAGGGGATGGCTAAGCCAGTGGCAGAGGCATGGAAAGGGCTCAGCCACATCCCTGGGGAAGGTTTTAATGACCTTCTTTAAGTGGCATTTTTGTATTGACAGTTTTTGTCGTACAGATATTCAGGAATGAACCTGAGAATTTTTATTTGTAAATTAGCTTATAGGAAGTACTTCAAGTCTGAGTTCCTGGACTGCAGACTGGACCACAACATGGCTTCACTGTCTTTGAGACTAACACAAACAGCCTGGGTAAAGTGTTAAAATTATTGTTGAACATTAGATGTGACCTCTCTATTCTTAAAAGTCAAAGATAAAATAGTATTTCTAAAATGTAAATAGAGGTGATAGAATTGAGTGGGGACTGGAGTATGTATTTTATCCTGAAAATTAAGATTAAAATCATGTCCCAGCCAATATTACTGGAATTTCAGCTATTAATTTCTGAAGGTCTGGGATTTATCCCATTTATCTTCATTTTGGACATATATATAATGTGCACATTTTCAGGGAAGCCCATAGCTCTGATAAAGAATGAAACAGAAACCATTCCCTTGCACTTTCTTTCTCAATCCTTTTCTATGAGCTACTGCTATCATACTCCTTTGATTAGACATACAAATGGGGTCTGTGTGCACATATGCAAGAAAGTGCCAGAGTTGAATCTGAAATAAAGTAGGGTTTATGCATCCATTTTATAGCTGCAATAAATAACAGGCAGAATTGCTAAAGAAATCTATAAAACATGTTATTATATTCTTTCTAAAAAGAGTGACTGCTCAGTTTTCATTACAGACCTTATCTTCAGAAGACATTTAACATGCTCACAATAATTAGGCCAGCCCTGCTGAGTGGCTTCATCCTTTTCCTCTGATTCCAAAATGATGTGATGGGGAGAAGTAGTTTAACCCTGTCACCAGGGTGTGGGTAGTGGTATTTGACTGGACTAATCAAACCCGACAGACAATTTTTAACACAATTACTCACTTCAAAAAATCATTTGTTATGAGAAATGAAGTTGGGAGCCTAATATCCCAATACACTGGGATTTATAAAAAGAGAACTTAAGGAAAAAAAAAAAAAAAGAGCACAACAACCAAACCTCCTGATGTACTACTGTTTTCAGTCACTGGTGGTTTACATACATATAAGCCAGCTCTCTTCCAGTAGTAATTATTGTATTGATCAATCATGCACTTTGTTTTCTCTTTAAATTTTTCTTCAGAGTTAGTTGTCCACCAAGGGTCTAAGTTTCCATTTTTGTCATATTTCCGACCTCAAAAAGGAAAGAAAGAAAACAAATGTTTTTGCAGGAGAAAACTTTTCCAGTTTAGGAATCTATCATCTGCAGAGAAACGAGAGGTGAATGTCCTCATGCAAATGTGTGTACAAAATGGATAGGATCAGTGAACAAAATCTTGACCCCACCCAAGTAGAGCAGTGAAAAGCTGGCATTCTATTTATTGTCATCATTTCCATTTGCAGAAAAAGATAGTAATGACTAATGAGTTCTATAGTACATTCTATAATTACATAGTGTAAGAGGCATTTGAGCTTTCTTGTAAGTATAATTGTAGGTATTTCTCATTCTCAACCCATATGTCTTTGATTCTGCAAATGTGATGATAACAAATTTATTATTAATTAATTCTACATTTGATCAGAAAAACAACCAATTTCATGGAAACTTCTAAAGTTTCCATTTTTTATTTTGGAGCAAACCCAGGACATTTGAACACTACTCCTGGAAACAAGGAGAATACCTACATCCCATTCCCCAGGCTGATGGTTATAGTACTGGCTCATGGAAGTTTCAGCATCAGATCCCTGATCCCATCATTTGCAGAAGAGTATCTAATCTCCATCATGACTCCAGCCAGCCAGACACAAGACTTGTTTGGACTCCTTTGAAAGCAGGTTTAGTTGCCCATGTGGATGAAGAGTGGTAAGGAGCAACTGATAGACATGATACCAAGTACTTAAAATGTTTCCTTTCATCTTTTTATTTCTTTTCGTTTTCTCTGTGCACTCTCTTGTTCAAGATGACAGATTCCCTAGAGATGTATTTATTTCTATATTTGGAAGGTAAGCACCTGGCAAAAAGTTGGGGTCTGCTTAGGGAATCCAATCTTAGGCTGCTTTCTGATTGGCAGGAGACAATATGGAAATTAGATACTTACCAGGAGATGGGAGTTTACGAAGAGAAATCCCTTCACTCTGGAGTGTTTGCTGACACAAAACGTTTTAGAGCAGTTCCAATAAGATACCAGGATACAAGGCTTTCTTTTTTTTTTTTGTTTGGTTTGGTTTGGTTTGGTTGCTTGCTTGCTTGGCTTTGTTTGCCTTTTTTAAGGTGTTCAATGTAACACAACATAAGCCAACGCAAAATTTCTCGCTGGAGGGGGTTCATGTTTCTCTCCCTCTGCCCCACCTCTCCCCACCCTCCCCAACCTCTTTCTCGCAGAAGCCTAATTTTTAAAAGCACTTTACTTGGGTGAGATAGCCAAAGCTAGATAGTGGTAATGCCCCACTCCATCCAGCTTGTCAGGACAATTGGATTGACATTTTCAGACCATTCTTCTTTTTTCCCCCATCTTTCCTCTTTTTTTTCCCTTTAGTTTTAATATTTTGCAACACCTTTTTTGTAGCACTCTTGTTCCAGTATTATATTTTAAAAGTTTCATAGTTGTCTTCTGAAAAATGTCGAAACTGAAATGAAAAGTTTTCTTGGAAGTAATTTTTATGAATCAGAAGTTATCCCTTTGCCTTTCCCATTTCCCCTTGTCAGGACTTTCTGAATCTGTTGCTGATTTAATTTCCATTCAAGACAAACAGAAACAATCAAACTTGTTGCATTTCTTACCAAACAAATCCAGTTCAGACAAGCAAGATTCTATGTAAATAAATCTAATAAATGCAATTATATAATTGTTTCACGCAACTCAGCACTGTTAAAAAAACCCAAAGAATAAAAAAAAATAAAGCATTTGGAAGTCAGTTTTCTAATCTCTCAGCTCTGTAAAAAAAAAATTATCAACATGCAGTTAAACACTCACCATTGCTATCAAATCCATGAGTAAACTCATGGCCAACAATTACTCCTATGGCACCATAACTCAATGACCTGTAACACAAAGAAAACTTTTTCTCAGAAAGTGTCGATACTCATGAACATTGAAGACAAAAGTCCTCAGGAAAGATCGTTAGTTATTTAAAAGATGTAGGAAAGGAAAATCACACCTGCGCAATTTTTACTTAAAGTTGTTGAAAGTCTTCATGTTAAACACTTCCTTGTTTAAAAGCAACATTTAATCTAAAACTCCGAAAGCATTGTGACATTTCACTCTTCCAACTAAATCCCTTATTAGCATCATATGAGCTCCAAAATATCTCCTTCAGCTGACTGCATTGTGCATATTCTAACTGAGAACAGGATAGAGGTATAGGTGTAACTATTCTGTCAGCACCACCATCAAAAAGAGGAGATCAAAAGCTGCAGTGGGTTTCCATACTGTCAGCTCCAAACATTCTTCCCTGATATGCAACAAAGACTGTACTCTGTAGAGCACTAAACAGATCTCCACTCAGTTTTAAAAATTAAGGTCATACAATTTCCATGCACCTGTCCTGGAACAGGGCGTGATACACAGTCAGATCTAACGTTCTGGAGAAACAGAATAGAAAGAAATTTTTGTATTCCTGATTGGCAATCAATTGTATTTCCCTTGTTATATCCAAATAAAAATGCATCAGAGATAAATAGGGATGAAAGAGGGAAAGGTTCAGGCTTTTTAACACCAAATGCAGTGGATGTCATGTGGGTAGGTGATCTACTAAATGCATCGTTCATTTGTTAAGTTGTTTTTTATGGTTTTAGTTATTTCAGTTCCTGAGATGCTATACTTTAAAGTGGCTTATAGTATTTTTAACGCATTGTATTGAAATAGAAGAAAGGTAGAGGGTTTTGAAATAACATGTTATTACTGGACCTAATGATCCATAGTACACTAATTGCTCATCTCAGACATGCACAAAAAGTATTATATCATTTAATTCCCTCTGCTCCCATGACAGTTCTTCACTTTGGTATTTTCTTTCGTGAAAGGTACTTTCAAGCATGTGATAAAATCTTCCCTACTGTTTTTTCCCTCAAGTGCTATTATAAACCTTCTCTAAAAAATGCTGATTAAAATTATATGTTTCAGCAATGGAAATATCATCCTTTTGTATGATAAATTTGTTATCTTGTGTAGCACACAGTGATAATTACCCATAATAAATGCACTATGTTAGACTTGTTTTCCACATCTGAAGTGAAGTGGTTATAAGGGATCTTTTGCAGCTGGAGAAGTATAAATATAATGGCCCAAAACACATAATGAGATCAAGAACCAAGCCCTATCACTAAATACATCTTGTATTTCCTCTAAAGTTCTCAGTCTCTGTGAGTGGCAGGGACAAAGAACAGGCTGGTGTTCTGGCACTCCTACATCTTTCCATACCTCCAAAAGGTGGGGTGAAGTTTGGGGTGAATTTTGGCCTTTGCTTCTGGGAACCCCCTTCAGCATTTTGTCCATCTCAGCAACATATTTGCCAGAAATTTTCCCAGCACTGTTCATGCTTTTCACTTCTGGGAACAGCTGGATAGAGATGGAGGGAATTAGGTGCAGCCCAGCAGACACTGTGTTAAAGAGGAACTTTCTGGGGCTGGGGAGGCTCTGAGAACTGTAAGGAAGCTACCAGCTCAGGTAGTTTGAACTCTCTATTTCAGTATATCTGGCAGTGAAGGCTCATAACTATGAATGATGGCATTTGAATGGTATATTATTTCATGTACTAAGATGTCAAAGTGATAACTAATCTTCCCTTTATGCAAATAGATGTAACTGGTTTTTGGGGGTTATGCTGGAACTGGACACTAAAATGCCACTAAACGTTAAATATTTGCTAAATCAGTTTTCCAGCAAGCGCTGATGGCTTTGTGATGGTTTTTCTGTTCCACTGCCATGTACTCTTTCCTCTAAGCAGACAGAAAACATCCAGAATATTTCAAGGACAAAAGCAATCTGTTGTCTGATATAAACCAGCTACATTTGTTTACTAAATTTCATTTTGATATGTACTCAAGCAAAACCAATTTAAGCTAAGGTAACCTTTAAAGATGAGAAATGAGCAAAGTATAATACTTCGAAAGAACCACAATTTTATCACTATGGCAGAAGGTCAGAATACAGAGAAATCTCTTCGGAAAGCAAAGCTGGAAACAGGCCTGCAATAACCATAACAGAAAAAAGGTTCACCTTAACAAGAAAGGACTTTTTTCTATCCTCAATTACCACTTAGAAAGTCACCTGGCTCATAAGAATTCTCTTTGAATGCAAATTATTTTGTTCCTAAATTGATCATGTCTGTCTACATATATTGCTAAATTTTCTGTTTACAAGGACACAATCCAGATTGCAAGATGTCAAACTCAAAATCTTCAAAGTTTGTTTTTTTTTTTTAACAGATTTATTAAGGATATGTTTCACCAGTAACTGCCTTTATATAACTCCAAAATAACTTTCAGAAACTGCCAACAGAAACTTTTCATGGTCTCTCCTGCCCTAAAATAGAAAGTTATTGATGCACAAAAGCAGTGATTTTTCAAAATTAAATGTGTGTGACCTATAATTAGTCTTCCTCAGCTACAGTAGCACACGGGCCAGCTCAGGCAATCACTTATGCATGTGGAGATATTCCCATGCACCTCAACAGGCACAAATGAAGGCTCAGTGTTAATTTTAGATATTAGCAGAAAGTGAACAATAAACTGATAATAATTGGCTTCTCAGGGTATTCACTTCTGCTCAGGAAGTGTTAGTTACCTGATTTACAATTCCTTTTAATACCTGCCATGTGCACACTGCTGCATCTTCGTGCTTCAGCATTGAAACACTTCCACTTGGGTGCACTTAATTAGCAATTCCTGTGGGAAATCAGTCATCAGTTTAAGACAACTGACTGCAACACAAATGGGTCCCAAGGGTAAGAAAAGTTATCACACAAAGTAGTAATTCTCAAAGTCAGTTCTTTCAGCGTTAAAAGCAGGACACAGCAGGTGGGAACATACAACCCAAGGGCCAAGCTTGCCCTACAGCAAGAGTAGCCTTCTTCTGCATGCCCGCATGCCCTCTACTTTGTCTACATGTATCTGCAATACTCTTCGCTGTTATTCCTCATTCTCAGGTTTTATGAAGGTCCCTGGTGCAGAACTTACCTGGGATATTCTGTTCCCCAAAAGAAAGGTTTTTGTAGTTCTCCTGCTGGGAACCCTGCAATATAAAAAAAAAAAAAAAAAAAAAAAAAAAAAGGGAAAAAATATAGTGAGGTCAATTGTTTAGTTTCAGAAGGTGAATCTTTGAGAGGCAACAGAGATCCTCCTTCCTCCAGGACCACATTGGCAATAAGATTCTGCACTGCAAGAACTTCATTTTCATTCATAGCCACACACACTGTCTGTGTGAGTAAGACGTGTTCCTGTGAAAAAAACACCTAGTCTTTCCTGTGAACAACACTGGATTACCCTCATATGTATAGACAGATCAACAAACAATATATAGGTAAAATGCAACAAGAATTCAAATAGTGTTAGCTTAGTGAGGCTTCATTGCAGCAAAAACATGAAAGTGATAACATGCCAGCCTAATTTTATTTAGTCTTTGAAAATCAAAGACAAATGAACATAGTTAGGCACTTTGGTAAACTAGAGCTGTAGATTATTAAGGCTGAAGGGTCAAACTAGCTACGGGAATTACCTGGCTGCTTCTGACAGACTAACTGATTACATAGGAATTAAAATTGTTCCTCAAATTCAGTCACACCTCTATTTTTAATTTCAGGGTAACATTTCAGTGCCAGGGTACTGAAGACACTGGAGCTGCACATGGTAAAAGTTTAACAGCCCAAAGAGCTGCTAAATAAAGCAGACACCTATGGCCAAAGTTTTTATAACATGGTGAAAAGTGCCACCCTTCCAGTCACAAATGTGGAATTTACTGTCTTGGGTCACAAACTCCCATCTATTAAGAACAGGCATACACCTTCTTTGAAGGTTACTCTACATGGACATCACCTTGTTGAGGAAGAACCAGTATCCTCAGGTGATTCACTTGTTTTCCCAGGAACTGCTTATTCAGTCTATGGGTCTCTCTTCAGTAAGTCACCTGAACACTCAGGTCAAAACAAAACCCATATTCACTCAATTCTTACCCTATTCAGTCTTTTGTTGACAGGTAGGTCATGGATTTCTTTATATTTCTGATAAAATGTTGGGCAAGATCTTTGTCTTTTCCTTACAAAGTCTTTAAAAAACATACTTTCAAATAAAAAAAAAAAATTAAAAACTAACAAATAAAACAGTATGCTGAGTGTAATTCATGTCAAATGATGTGGCAAGCGACATGTACTCCTGGCCTGCCCATCTGGTTTTTTCTGTTGCTCCTCTGTAGCTTCCATGATTACCTATTTGCAATTAGCTTACAAAAATCATGTTTTTCAAATTTATTTTCTGAGTGCTCTTTGTGTTTTTTTTTCTTTTACCTCTCCAGATGTTACTTTGTTGTTTCGAGCATGTTATCATTTGCTTTTCCAGCGCCATAAAACACAATGTTACCAATATCAAGTACAAAGTTTTCCTGATCTAACTCTCCGTGCCTCCAGGTGCACAGAGAAGAGTATTTACTATGCATTTTTTAACATCTCACAGCAATGGTGCATCCTTTCAACCTGATGAAAATTGCTTGTTAGTGCACTAAGTTAAGAGCCGGTGTTAAGAGCTGGAAATCTAATCTGAACTAGTTCCTTCCAAACACTGAACCTCAGAAAAGGTTTTGGAACTATTAGGTTCTGCTAACTCTGAATGATTCAAATGGTCCTTTCCCCGCAATTGCAGATGAGAGGAATTGTGGCCAAAATTAACAGATGAGCCCACACTGAAAATGGTATGAACCAAGGCAGCACAATCACTCCACAAATCATGTTTAATGATCACACAATCCTATGTGTCTGTCACCACACCAAGAGGCTATCAAGACCTTTTAAGGAGCTGCAATTATTTTGTCCAGGTATAGAACTGAATATTGCATTTGCACTTGTCTGCAGTAGAGGTAATATACATTATTTACAGAAGGTGTAAACCTTCACTCAGGCTCATCCAGCTATGAAATATGATCAGCTATGAGTTAAGCCATGGGATAAATTTTTCATTGAATAAATCACGTAAATGAATGGTAAGAAGCTCCAACGCTGAATCCACATAACAGATTGATAATTATTTTACTCGGAGTCAGGATCCATTTCAGGTAAGACATCGCTGAGCAAAGTGCTGGTTGAGGGAGTGGCTCCTGCTTCTGAGTATCTATGTGAAACACCTCTGCAGTTTGACTGCACTAAAGGAAG
The DNA here is from genome assembly GCA_035583135.1 of Lophotriccus pileatus. Taxonomy (NCBI): domain Eukaryota; kingdom Metazoa; phylum Chordata; class Aves; order Passeriformes; family Tyrannidae; genus Lophotriccus; species Lophotriccus pileatus. The sequence goes on along the minus strand of JAWWES010000001.1, from coordinate 102,239,581 downwards.
CTTAGGAAGTATTTTCAGGTCAAAGCAGAGTGAGAAGCCAGTATAATTTAATAGACATCTCAGAAAAGTTCAGGAAACTGGAATATATTACCTCCGAGCAGTTGTTTGGGTTTTTTTTAAGAAAAATAATTATCTAGTTTTGAAAGTGATTCTTTGGCAGCTGTTATAGCAGAGGGGTCCTGTTCTCCAGAGGTTAGTAGCACTAAATGAGTGTCATGGTTTTGACAGTCTTGTCCACTATTGCAAAACTAGAAAGAACAAATTTGGAATTGGCAGCACATGGCATCCCTTTTTCTGCAATGTCTCCCTCAGGCAAGCATCAACTACATCATCCTTGGAGGGAGCAAGGATAACAAAGTCCTAGACCCAGAAAGTCCTTGAAATTGTAATAGGAGATAGATCACCTGACAGTTTCTTATTTTGTGCTGATTTGAATTCCTCAATTTAAGCAATTCCCTTGAGAAGTCTGTTTCTTTTTTGCTTGGCATATTGCACCTAAAAGTATTAATGGCAAAATTCAGAGAGCTCATAGTAGGCTGCAGTTGCAATAAATACTAATGGGATTATTTTTATGCCCCTGGAGTTCAAGCAAGCTAAAGACTGATCTGAAGGAGTAAGACAGACAGACTTCGGAGAATTTCACATCTTAAGGAATGGATACAGGCACTGTAATGTACTTTGAGCTAACACTTCACCATAAATTTAGCACCTTTCTCCCTCTACACAGCCACAGAAGAGAGACAGAGGCTGAAAGTCTCTCTCTTCGTGCACTATATTGCTAGTGCAGGCTCAGAGCCTACACTAAAGGGCATTACTGACCAACAGTGTTGTTTTATTACAGACCCCACACAAATCTATCTGTTATAATTAGGAGCTGGACTTGCAGAATCTGCCTTGACTACCTTCTTACAACCTACCTACACTTGAAGCAATGTCACGGGACATCATTTTGAGAGAGACACTGGTGTCACATGCCACCAGAGGACTGATCTGAGGACAGCTGAGTTCAGGCTGTCACAGAGCAGCACTAGTGCCCTACACCTGTGCATCTTACCACCAGCAAGGTGGCACAGCCAGGCCAGATGGACTTTGTGCCACTGATTGCAACATTTTAGAGCCCAGATGTTCTGATCACAGCCCTTTAAGCCTATGAGTTCAACCAGTTTTCAGTCCACCTGAATATCCACTTGAGTAGCCCACTCTTCAGCAGCTTGCATTTGAGAATGTTAGGGGAGACAATGCTGACATTCCTGCTAAAGAATGAATCACATTGACATCTCTCTCCTCATCCACTGAGCTAGTAATCTCATTGTAGAAAGCTGGTCAAGGAAACTGCTTCTGGGATTTACTTTATCATGTACACAGGGACTGAAGGGAGGCTTACTAGCTTGTAATTCCCTAGATCTTCCTTCTTGAAGATAGGAGTGACATTTGCTTTCTTCCAGTTCTCAGGAACCTTTCCTAATCACCATAACCTTTCAAAGATTACCAAGAGTGGCATCACAACAACATCAGTCAGCTGTCAGAGCCCATGGGCTTGTGTATGCCCACTCTGTTCAAACATTCCCTAACCTACTCCTCCTCCACTGAGGGTAAATCTCCTTTGCCCTCCAGTCCTCTGCCCTCATTCAGCATTGGGACTACATTTTCCCTATGACTTGCTGCTGCTGCAGCTACACTTCTGGAAACATCTCTTGTCCTTCACATCCCTTGCCAGATTCATCTCCAGGGAGGTTTGGCTTTTGAAGCCCCTGTACCTGGACCCTTGGACAGTGACTCTTTGTTGAACTTTCCTCTTACCTTACTGCTCTGGAATGCAGAGGCACTTCAAGCAGTGGAGTACATTCTGGCTTACTGCAAATATTTCACTCTGACTTTATGCCAATCTTGTAGCTCTGACAGTGCCCTACCTGCACAGACTACTTTTAATGTAATTGAAGCTTTCTAGCTTCATTTTATCCATTATATCATTTTCAGCATCTCCCCGCAGGAAGGTGCTATAAAGCTTGTTAGAATGTGTTTAAAACTTGAAGGTTTTCTTTTTCCAGTTTTACAGGGGCTTTACTGCCATTAGTGAATATAATGAATACCTTCATGGTATTATTACACACATTTTGCAGACGAATAACCTTAAACTCAGTGTAATATTATTAGTATACATGCAATCACATTTGATCTGACAGTTCACTGAAACAATGGAGACTAATAACGAATGATGTAAACTAAAAACACATGAGATGACTCACCATATCATGAGGAAATTTGAAGTTCAAATCTAAATATGAATCCAAAAGTTATAGTTCAGTTACATTATGCAGTTATATTGCATGATGTTTTTAACTGAGCAAGACAAGATCTAATAAAGCCTTATTCCAAGTTAGTGCCATTACAATTCCCAATAATTAGATTGGTTTGTTTAAAGCAACTTCTGACAGTCTAGTGAATCCCATATGTAAGTAACAGATAGGGGAGACAGCTGTGCTAAACTGTGTGATATACAGGGTACTCTGCCAATTGTTGTACTGGCAATTCTCAGTTGTGTTTAAAAGCTGTAATTCATTTTTTCAAGTATCACTGAAGGAAATGTAGAGTTTTAAAGGGATAAGATATAAGCAGAAGACTAACTGCTAGGCAGTAATCGAAGGATATTGAATTCACTACAGAATTAAAAGTGAAGACAACTAGGGAATTGGTTAGTTATCTAAAAACAGCACAAAGGGCAGGATACATTTGTTTAAAATGGCTCCACAGACTTGTATTTGGACAACTGAATCTCATCCCAGGGATGACTTTGCATATCCTGTTTGGCCTCTAGCTGTCAGTCTTGATGGCAAGGGTCTCCTGCAAGTTCTCTCTCAGATACAACACACATGAGAAAACATCAGACAGTATCGAGCACCACAGACAGCTTTGAGCACCTATATGTAGGTGACAGGGACTCTGTCATAACATGGACCCTAATCCTACACTGAATTTCAAGTTTTATGCAGTGGATAAAGAGAATAGAAAGCAAAAATTTTGTAGGGATAGAAAAATAACAATTGTATAAGGCACAGTAACTGTTCCGTGCTATGCATGAATACAAAGCTTAACTTTATGAAGAGTAGTGCATAAATTCATTAAAGAGGTAAAGGGAAGTGATGATTTTAAAGCAAATGTCTCAGCAACCTCTGTTTCAATTCTTGGCTCAGTTTCTACTTCACTGGATAAAAGGCTCTTTGCTGCTCATAAAAAAGAGAGAACTCGGTATTCCCCAAATTCAGTGAGGCAAACATGAGGAGAAACATGAGGTGGTTTGTGAGGGGCCAATGAATACTCTGTGCTAAGGGACTAGAAAACTTGTGAAAATGTCTTTTTTTCCCCGAAACTTTAATCTTTATACTCTAAGGAAAAAAACCTCACTAGATTCCCCCCGGGTGGGGCGGGGGGGGGGGGAGGGAGGTGGAAATAACAAAGAAAAAGTTCTATTTTATACATTCATAGATAGGAATTTTAGGATGAAAAAAACAAAGAATGGATGTGAGGCTCATGCATCATCTCACCTGTGACCACAATTAAATAAAAGAGAATAGTGGTCATTACTAAATAGGGAAAATTGAAAATGAGGGCTCACTTAGAACACTTAAAGCTTACTTAATAACAGGGCTCAGAAAGTGTTCAGTCCAAATCCACTACGTTCATTAACCTCCTGGAAACTAACGGCACACTTGAAACTACTTCATCAATAACCTTCCAATTAGTGTGGTTCTTAAGGGAAGAGAAAGTGCCCCTATGTGCAGGCCCCTTGTCCTCCCCTGGCCACAGCACCGAGTGCTGTTTGCCAGCACTTCCCTGGCTCCTGGCAAGATAAGAGTTCTCCCTTGCAACTCACAGCATCAGCAAGCTGCCAGCATCAATATCTGCCTAATGCTTCCTGTAAAGATGATACTTACTGGCTAATATGAGCTCTCATCTGTGGTTTTCTCTATGGATGCTAATTGGAATGCAATTTTTAAATTCTGTTGTAGATTATATCTCCTTCCTGTAACATGTAATGAAACCGCTCTCTAAAGAGGCCTCTTGACTTTCACTAGAGAACTGCAGTACCAGCACAAATGACTTAGAAGGAGCATGGATATAAACTTAGAGAGATAATATCAACATTAGTTAATTATCCAATACATCTATTCAAACTTATACCTTGTGTGTTGCTTATATTTGTCTCAGTTCACTGTAAATTTTCTTTTCATTACTGTTCACAACTCATAAATGTTACCTTTTTTTGATATAATCTAGAGGCATAAGTATGGAAAAAAAAAAATTAAACACACCAAATGTCTGATGAAGAGTTCCCTTCTACCCAGTACATCTATTCAAACTTACACCTCGTAAGTATGTTGCTTATATTTGTCTCAGTTCACTGTAAATCTCCTTTTCATTACTGTTCACAACCTGTAAATGTTACATTTTTTTTATATATTCTAGAGGCATAAGTAGGGGAAAAAAAATTAAACACACCAAATGTCTGATGAACAGTTCCCATCTATCCTTAACATATTCAAGGGGCAATATTTTAGTGCTGTAGTGAAATAAAACCTTTTCTTGAACAGAAGTATGCTAGCATACTTGGATCATCACTTGAGTCTATTTTCAGCACATATTTGTTGACTGCTCCAGAGTGCATTAAAATAAGCTAATCCTTTAGGAATGTGTTTTTGGTGTTCCAATTATGATAATTAAAAAGATAGTATTCATGCTGCTTAGATTATATGAAGTGTACTTAGATACAATTTGAGACTCTAAAAGCAATGACACATACCTGTTGTCCCTATTAAGTACCTATAATTGAGAGGAAATTGATGAGCAAATGCACAGAAAATTGAAACATTATCCAAACTACGATTGAAAAGTTATTAACAACCATTAGAAACATGCATAGTAGTTACTCTAAGTCACTTTGAATTATGGAAAAGGAGGAAATAAATAGAACTCATATAAAGAGAACATCAGGACTAAATTTGTGTAATAATAAAATAAATGATACGTGCCATATTTTAAAACTCTGCTCTCTGCAGGACATCTTACCTAGATTCAGTTACTTATTTCCCTTATTTCTTATTTGGAGATATTCACAGAATTTTGGTCATTCCAGCTATCAATAGTTTAGTATTTTGGTCATTCCAGCTATCAATAGTTTAGTAATGAAAATGAAATAAAGACATAGCAAACATAAAGGCTATTTGCACTAAAGTGCAGCAAAATTCAGTACATGTACTGCATACATAAGGTTTGCTGTATTCTCACAAATCTAAATATTTTCCCAAATAATCTAGTTTCTATTCTCTATTAATTTTCACTTTTAGTGAAAAAAGACCTTTTCTTCCAATAATTGAGTAGCCAAATCATCAAATTAAGAACACTAACAGATTGCATGTATATGAAGATCACATGGATTTGTATGGAGATTGTGGTGATTTTTTTAATGATTATGTCAGTGATACAGACTACAGAGACAGAAGAATTTGTGATTCTTCCATCAGGAGTTGTGTCAGAGACCTCCCTGTGCTCTGAGCACTGAAAGCAGAAGCATCTGCCTAAAGTTCAGAAGTGATCAGGATTTCCACATTCCCCTCCACCTCTGCAGGTACCTGATGGTCACTCCTTTTCAGAATCCATGGGTTAAGGCACTGATATTGTTTTTCCTCTAAACCCTTTCACAAGCCTTCAGTGACTAAACAAGGTGGGAGTTGCTGTGGTTATGCTGACATCGTCACACGGTACATTTCCATCTTCAAACTAAATGGTCTTAATTTTCAGAATCAACTTTTGGAACCAAGTGATTTCCAGTTAATGCAGAAGCACTGCTTTCCATAATCAAATTCTATTATGTATTTTAAAATTCTTATTTCTCAAATTCCCCTTGCAAAGAGCATTTCCCCTTACAAATTTGCTTACAAAGAGCAAAAATAGATGAGCCTTGAACACACTAAAATCCAGCTGTTAATTTATGAAAGGACTTTCTTTGTTGTCTCATGACAACATCCAGGTAATAGCATTGGGAAAGAACCTCTTCGAAAGTGTTCTATGGAAATAAATATAGTATATCAAGCATACTTACTTGCTTTCTGAATTTCAAAAAACTCTAGTAGACTAAGAAAGCATGATTTTTTTGTAAAAGGAAAAGTAAAAAGCAACTCACTCACATTCACTCTTCACCATTATGTCATAAGCTTATTCATTCTGTCTATTCAATCATGTTGTAGTCACAACCAGATTCCTTCATATAGGACTAGAAAATTACTTTTTATGCAGATCCCCATGAACTCTCTTTTGGAAAAAAAAAAAAAAAAAAAGAAGGATTTGACACTTGGCACACCTATTCTTCCTGTGCTGAGGCCACTATAAGTGATAAGCTATACATCAAAGCTGGTTGTTCACCAATTTCTTGTCTAAGTTCCTATGAAATACCTGGGAGAATATTATCTGATCCTTATATTTGTCACAGTTCATTGTATGAATTTCTTCTACAGTGCCTTCTATTGACACTAGATTTTAAATACTTTCTGGGACTTACCTCTCGTAAGAAAAAGCTCCAGGATTAGAAGTTCCCAAACTCTTCCAATGCAATGAATTATCTTACTTTTATGCCTTAGGTACTTTCCTCTTTCAGTGGATTTGAAAGAAGGTTCTATTATTAGTTCTTATGCTCTTAGAAAGTTGGTTCTCAAAATCTTTGTGGGCTTCCTACATCACAACTTTAAATTTCACTTTGTTAGAGCTCATGCTTAATTCTTATTCTCAAATTATTCTGGTTAATAGAACTTTTTTTTTCTGTTGTTTAACTAGGCTTTTAAAAATGCTACAGCTTTTGTAGCGTGTGACTAGTCCCTCTGAACTTTGTATGGATTAGTACTGAAAACACAGCTGCAAAGCAGTGAAGTAGGAACTGCTGGATGTGAGATTTGCCCAGCAAATACATCAGGCAATACGAATATGCATAGGCTTGCAAATTTCATTCTCCAGCACAGCAGTTCTTTCCCAGCAGCATTAATGGGAACTCAGTAGTGATGTGTCAAATATTTATCAGGAACTTCAGACCTCAGAATGTTCCTCCCTCACCTCACAGGGCCTCTTCCCCAATAAAAACACACCATCCAGCAGTGAAAGGCTGTGCTGTGCCTTTCTTTGACTCTTCCCTCCTGTTGCACGTCATTTTTAGGGCATGGTTACACTTGTACCTCTCTCTGGTAGGAGAGGGTTTTGTTCAGAAATTAAATTAATCCTTTTCCTCTTTGAAACTGTTCTAAAAGGACTGTGAGTAGCGCTGTCTTAGCTTCCAGGTCATGTGCCAGCAGAACAAGAAGACCGGCAGTTACAGCAGAAAATAAAATTGCCTCTACACCCACAAGTGAGGGGTTACATTTGAAAGCTCTCTGCCTTGTGACACTGTTAGACACAGTGAGTGTGAAATTTTCAGTGACCCCAGCCTCTCATTACAGTTTTCTCTAATGTGCTGTGGGCAGGGAGGCTGAGGGAGCTGAGCACTGCTGCAACTTGAAAGAATACAATATTAAAGAAGCTGTAACAGCGATGGTCCTCATTTCACACTGACTGGGCTTCCTCTCCACTCACACGATGCATCTTCAGCATCAGTGGTGTCTGGTGCTGAGTTCTTCAGGAAGAGCAGCTGTGACGCTTCACAGGCACCTCAGAGCTGTGATCAGCTCAGGAGAGCCTCAAGTGCTCCCTCAGATGATCAGCAAAAATGTGACTCCTTAATGATGGCAGACCTCTAATGAAGGCAGAGCTATCTAAACCTAGAACTAATTTTAATCAAACGATCTGCCTAATTTTTATACACTGCATTATATACAATGCATTATATATATTATTATATATACTTTACAAATGAGGTCACTTAGACACGAAAGAATTTAAGCGAGTGGTTTGAAGGCAAAATTGTTTACAGAAATTGGTAGAAGCAGACACCAGCAGACTCAGATTGCCGCTCCTCTGCTGTAACCTCTTCAGTGTAATACATTAATCTTGTGCCTTTCAAAAACTACTTCTCTATGCTACTAAAATTGATCCAGGAGAAAAAGGGGGAGTCACCCAGCAATTTTTGATACTCCTGTCTCTGGAGACCAAGATCACAGAGATGATAGCAGCCACCTTCCAGACCCTGATGGCATAGAACAAGAAGGCTGATTCAACATCCAAAGTTAATGAGAGCAAAGAGAAGTGCCAGGGTAAAGGTGACTCTGCTGTGCACTGAAATACTAATAGAGAATTTTAAAGCCCATTACAAATTTGCAATGCAAAATTCCATTAAAGCAAACAGAAATGAACATCCAAATGGGTACACATCTTTTAAGAACTCAACTCTTTTACCTTACATGTTTCCACACCAGAATTTATGCTATCTAAAAACAATCAGTAACTAAAATAAGAATAAGATAGTAATGTACATACAAAATAATTTCATCAAACTATAAAATTAAGAATTTTAAATTAGCTACAGATACCAATCTTGGTCCTTGAAGGTATTGAACATATCCACTGGACACCGCTTCTTAGGTTTTCTGGTCTATATCACAGTCTCCTCTAGTCATTTATTGCTACATATCTATCAATACTAGAGGACAGAATTGCTATCACTGTATATTTATGGAGGTATGTGGACACGTTTTTATTACAGAAAATGGAAGACAGAAAAACTAAGCCTTAATAAAAGTGATTTAAGCTATCATTTGCAATGGACAGAGCACACACACATAGTCAGTGCAACTCAGCTGACATGGGGTAACGCACTGCACAACAGGAGTTCAAATTTGTGGGAGCCCTAAGTTTTACAGAGCTATCCTCTCACTTAAGTCTCACAGCTGAATTACCACATTTGAACTTTTAATTTTCAGTCACAAACAATACAAATGGTACAGCTGTCATCTGAAGCTTGATACATACATTCCCAAACAGGCACTATATAATTAGGCTCATAAGTCAGATACTCACTGATCTGGTTGGTAGATGCACTATAAAAAGCATTTACAGTAGTTGGGCTTGTAAACCACCTGCAGTAAGAGCAAAAGAACATATCTGTCAGTACACTTACTCATCTCTATAAATAAAAGGAGTAAAGATAAAAATTGAACTCAGTAGAAGGAAGTAAAAATATTAAGGATTTAAAATACATTAAAGTTTAAGTATTTCTCCATTTCAACATATGCCACCTACACTTTCTAGAACATTGAAATCTATTGTTCACTGAGTTTAAGTGCATACAGTCAATGAATGCTCAACTGGAGTGATTCTTAAACTTTCTATTATCTAATCTGTTTAATTTCTAGGTGACCATTGTGCTTGAGAGGTCTGCTGTGCTGATGAACTGAAGTTCACGCAGCAGAGGCTGCCACACTGACAGCAGCTGTGAAAACTCTCTTGGGTGGCTTTCAGTCACGTGTGGAGAAACTCCCTGTTGAAATTAGAGAGCATTTTGAAACGAGTGTAGCGGCTTCAGAGGCTTTGCTGAACAACTACTTGAACAATTAGGTTTATGCCAGCAACACGAGTGGTACTTTCTCAGAATGTAAATTCAAAATGAACAGTTGTGTGTTCTGTACCTTACACAGTGTGCTCCTAAACAAATAAACCTACTGCAAAGCATTTCTTCTCATGGTTTGATTCCTCATACATACAGTGGGAAACCCTAGATTTGAATAGGATTGGACTTGGATGATCCTTGTGGGTCCCTTCCAACTCAGAACATTCTGTGATTCTATGAATGGCAAATAGGATTTAAGAATCTCCTTAGCTTAAGCTCATATATATTGGCAGTGGCTTCACCCACAGTCTGGAAAATCTCAACTGACTTCAGCAAGATCCAAATTGCCTCAGATGAAGCCCTGGGTTCAGCGAGCCCATGATTTCACCTTATGATTTTGTAAGGAAGAACTGAGACAAAAGTAATAAAGATGATGAGAATTAGTGGTTAATTCATAATAAATTAGAAGTGAGTCCAGTAAATCTCCAAACAGGAACATCCTGATGTCTTAAGCAATGCATTACGCAAAAGTTTTGTAAAGCTACATGAATGCAATATACTTGCTTTGGAAAATTTCTTTCAAAGAGAAGAGATAGGAGCTGCAAAACAAAGAGTAAGACAAAGGAAGATCTATGAGAACATGAAAAATGTGTGATATCAGTGACCATCATGTACACAATCTGTGTTTTAAAATAGCACCATCAAATAAATGAGTCGTCCGTAGATCCTGGCTGCTTTTTGGACAACTAATGTCCTCACATAAACCATGTAACAAAGGGAAGAGTTTTGAAATGGCAGCATTTTGTGTTTTATTGATAAATTTAACTGCTTCTCTTATTCTTCAAGCTGAGCAGCTCATTTTACAATGCATCAAATAGAAAAACTAATCAATGAAGGCAACAACAATGCTGTCATGTACATATCTTAAACATCCATCACATTATATACTCTAATTGCCACAGATAACTCTCCCTGTTTTGTTTATTAGAAGATTGTGAATGGGAGGAGCAGGGGGAGGTTGTTTTCTGGTATGTTTTCTGTTTTCTCTGTAATAAGGAGATTAAATGTTAGAGGTAATGTACTGAGATAATGGAAAATTGAAGAAAGAATCTGTATGGTGAGGGGATAAAGAAAAATATTAGGAGGCTTAATCAACTACATTTCAATTTCTTGTTTGCTCACAGCAGCAATTAGCTGAACTGTTTTGAAGGATGCAAGCCTGCCACATATGCCCTGGGACCTGTTCTCCAGTACTAGCAGTAGGTCTGGAGGACTACCCCTTTTCTGACAGGGAGAGAACCAATCTGAAAAGGATCCACCTGAAACACTCAACACTTTAATTTACATGTAAGTTTGATCAAAGACACATAGTGTTCTGACTTCCACCTCACCCTGTTGGCTTGCTCTACTCACAATAGCCTTTCCATTCTCACAAACAGCAATTTTTAAGCATGAAAAAGGCTTCTGGGACAGCAAATCCTCCCTTTTTGCAAATTCTTTTTAGCCTTTCATTTCTGACTGGAGAATCAAGGGCCTGAGACAGACAACAGATACTTCAAAACAGACTAATGTGCTTTGCTCTTCTCCCCACCCTCTTTGCTGCTGCAGCCCTGGGGGATCACCACAGCTGGTTGAAGACAGGAACTGCCACAAGCAGTGGTCAAAGAGCTCTTCATTGACAAGTGACTCCTCTCCAACAGGACAAGTTTGCACCCATTTTTATTGAGTGAGGACCTAGTGACACATGTACTTGTCACCACAGGAACATCTCAATTTGCCCAAGAGCAACATTGAATGCTGTTGACATTTGGTCCACAGTTACTGAGGGAGGACATCACACTGTAAATTCACAGAGTTGGAGGTTGTAGACTAGCTACTAAGACATATCACAGCATCCCCACCCTGAGATGGCTTGTTTCTTCATGATCTATCACCACAATAACAGACCCCATCCTTTTTCCTGAGCTTAGTATGAACTAAAGACCAAGGGCAACCTTGATTTTCTCACTGTAAAACTGAACTAAGTTCTTCCTAAATTGCTCTTTCATAACAAGGTTTTAAAAATGACCCTATATGAAGTTCTTGTCTTTTTAAGCAGCTAGGAAAAGGAGACTTATGAGACATATTAAGTCAGAAGGAAGAAGAGTTCTTTAGTTACAAGCAGAGTATTCAGCTGAATTTCATATCTGACACTTGGAAAGGAGCATATTTCCATTCCAGCACTTTGTCGTACCATTCTGAGCCACTCTCAAAAAGATTTAGGAAATATTTTCCACAAAAGAGTAGAAACAACCAAGAATGCTTCCATTCAGACTAACAGAACAACTTCACTTCTCATCTGTTTTCCTCTTTTGGTGAGCTCCTTGACAAGACTGAACCTTCAGTGACAGACCTGAACTAGTAACACACTAAATTAGCATATGAAGGTATGTAATACATAGCTGTTGCTGTTAAATTTTAAGGTGAAGTAATTTTAGAAATAACTCTCTCATTCCTGTTTGAAGTCAGGTTGCCTGGGCATTTGCTCTAGCTCCGGTTAGAATTTCAGTGCAATTTATCTACTAACAAAAGGACAGAAAAAAGAGACAAGCATGACACATTCCAAGCTCTTATTAACTACAAAGTAAATAAATAAAGAGGTCTAGAATTGTTTGTTGTTTTCAGTTGATATAAGCATGTGAAAAAGGAATGGCTTTGAATGATGTCCTGTAGCATTACCTATCAACTACAATAGCAGCCAAAACCTAATGCTGCAAACTCAACAATTCTCTTCTCTTATAGAAATACAATCTGAAACCTACAGTAAGAGAGCAAGTGAGGCAGATACTCTCTTAGTTTGAGTTTCTTTAGGCTACAATTTTCTCCATGATATCTTTCTGAGTTAAGAGTGTAGAGTGGTACATTGCTAGTCATGAAGAGAGGCAACTGGGAACATTTACATTACAGGAAAAAGCTTATTAATTTATTTAATTTTCTGTAAAGCACAAAGGTAAGTTGCAATCTGTTTTCTCAACTTTTTGAGTTATAAGAAATCACTCAGTTTGCTGTTCAACATCTGAAGTAAGAAATTTAAAAAAAAAAAAAAAGCATAAGAAAATGAACTTGTGAATGTTCAACTCACTTTAGCTGGTTAGAAGTAAAAAACTGTACAAAGTTGCTGGACTCTGGAAAATGTTTTCCCAAGAAACTACTATTAAAAAAAACTTCTAAAACTTCTAAACCTTCAAGGTGGCTTTCAAAAGTGCATTTCCTGTTCCTATTGTTCACCTGTTTTATACATTTTCTCCTGTAGAAACAGAAGATTAGCATCCCAGGCCAGGCTGCTATCTGTCTCCCTTAGGGCTGGGCACGAAACTGGATGGTAAAGCTGGGCCCAGCCTTCAGTGCCACTTCACTGCTTAAAACAAGGTTCAAAGACCAGGACAAGGCTCCAGGAGAGACTCCTTTCCAGCCTCTCGTCTCCAGGGCACGTCCCACCCACACGATTTCTGAACTCTCCAGTGTCTCTTCAACAGCCTGCCAGGTGTTTTTCATGGCTGCTTTTCCCTTTTTTGCAGAAGGAGCTTTTACAGCGTCCTTAACAGCATCCAACCCAGCCCCTCTCAGAGCTGCCCTTCTTTGTGTCAAATCAAGAGCCAGGGCTTACCAACAACAGTGTGTGGTCAAGAAAAACAGGAATAGATCCTGGAGAAGACCCAGGAGTCCCCTCATAGCACAACTTCTTTGTGTCCTCCGATAGGGATATCAGATGTCTATATCAGCAGCACTGAAAGCTGACTGAAAACTGAATGATTTGTCCAGGTCTAAAAATCTTAGATTATGTCCTGACTTCAAAGGAGAGAGATGAATAATAATGAAGTGGTATGCCCAAGAAGTCCTCTCATGCCTTGTTATTTACAAGTATGATATCAGTGTTAAGTTGTGTATGGTATCAATCACTGATAAAAAGGTGCATCAGGTGTGTGTTTGTATATTCATACACAGATATGTATGAATGTGTATGGCTCCATGGATGGGTAAGCAAATGCAGCTAAAACTGACTCTCCTTTATTTCTCCCTTCCACATGGCGATCACTTCCCTCTGTACTGTCTTTCACTTCGCTCTGCTCTAGCTGTGTCTCACCTGGGTTATAACAATTGTCTTCACACCTGGTGCTCATCCTCCCACACTGCCCCCTTCCAGCCTCACCTGCTCCATCCACCCCTCTCAGTGTAACCTGTGCTCTTTTGTGCACCATATTCCTCAGCACCTGCACGAATCCCTTTTGTTCATCTCTCTGCTGATACCTGAGCACTTTTTTCCTTGTTCAGTAGAGCCAGATGTGAAGATGACAGCCATCTCCCCAGCCAGCTGTGACAATGGCAGATGGCATCCAAAGCGGGAGTTGAGGACAGCAAGTTACACCTCCTGCAGCCGTGGTGCCCAAGGGGAGCCTGGCTCCTGAGATATGCAGAACAGGCAACCCCAGCATCCCAGTACCTTGGCACAGCTGTTTGGTACCAGTAGCTCCCCCACCCGCATCCTGGGCAATGCCTCATCTGACTTTCTACATGCTCCTTTTTCCTGTCAGGCAGATAACTGCTACGGATGGAGGGAGCAGAACAGAAAACAAAGAATTTTGTTAATTACTCCTGCTAGATTGTGGGGTTTCTCTCCTTTTAGGTTAAAAACCTGTTGAATTTCCAAAATAATTCATTTCTATACTGATATCCACATTCCCCCTTGTTTTATCAAGCTCCTTTCTCTTGTATCCCCCAGCTCCTCTGTCCACCCCCTCTTGGGGTTTCCCTGGTCCTTCATGTGAACCATCACTTTGATTTTCCATTAGTTGACTGTGCTGAGGAAAGTCATTGCAGTTTAAAACAATATTGTTGAGAAACAGGGACCATCTGCTAAAAAAATATTGTGTTTTACTTTTTGGGCGTAATTACTTTACTAGCTGGTAACTTATTTCCTTAAACACTCATTTTCTTATTTATCTTTTTCAGTCCACAACTTTGACAATATTGTAATATCTATCTATAAATATAAATGCTATGCTAAAAGCTACTAAAGCAGGGAAAAGAAGAAACGAACTAAACAGAAACAAGGGTAATTATGGTGAAGCACCAAGCTTCACCAAAAGATTTGTGGTGTTCTATTAAATGTAATAGAAAAAAAATCAAAACAAACAAACAAAAGAGAGGGAGGGAGGGAGGAAGGAAGGAAGGAAGGAAGGACGGAAGGAAGGAAGGAAGGAAGGAAGGAAGGAAGGACGG
>JAWWES010000001.1:102213112-102224702 GCA_035583135.1 Lophotriccus pileatus | reverse complement strand
GAAGGAAGGAAGGAAGGAAGGAAGGAAGGAAGGAAGGAAGGAAGGAAGGAAGGAAGGAAGGAAGGAAGGAGAAAGAAAAAGAAAGAGAAAGAAAGAGAAAGAAAGAGAAAGAAAATAAGATATGTAAAAGCAACAGAAAATATGATAGTTTAAAAGTGGCAAGTGGCTAAATAGTGGATCATATTTTTGAGGCAGTCATTGGTTTATTTTAACAAATTTTAAAAAATTTCCTGGAGGCAGCAGTGACTCTCTGTGTCTCAGTACCCCTCAGCAAACAGAGTGGCACCACTTTCAGGGCCCTTTTCTATCACTGAGCAGTTGCAGAGACAGAATAATCTCCCAGCAGGAACCCTAATTATTCCTTCCCATTGGGGCTCAGGTGGAATTACCTCCAGTCCTGAAGAAGGCAGAGCATATAGGTGTTCTAACAAAGGAAAGAAATCAAAAATCAGACTGCCACCCCCCAGGCCAACAAAGTGCCAACAAAGGTGATGAGGGCGCTGGTTGTTACATGGTCCTGGAAATAAGACGCTAAAGACAAGCATGAGAAAGTGTTCCATCTTGGTAATGGGCAATGGGATAAAACCTTCATTTTTTGAGCATACCCATGCCACAGTTCTCATACTTCAGTCCTTGAGTCAGGGACTACCTACCAGTTAATTTCCTTGCGGGGGGGGTTTCCCACCATGCCAAGAATCTACACAATCTGCATTAGTGCTGCCCCAATGCTGATCAGGAGGAGAAGGTTGCTGATCACAATTGCCATAGAGAGGCAAATGTTATTTCACTGCTCTCATGGAACTGTTACTCTGAAGAGAATATACTGTCATGATCTAGTCCTGACATCCAGGAAAATCCCTAAAATGATCCCTTGGGATTAACCAGTGCAGTGTCAGAGAAAGCTGTGATGAGAAGGTAACATTCAAAATTAAAATTAAGGTATAAATAGGCCCTTGAATATATGGGGCCAAATTACAACACTCTAACTGGGATGTCCTGCTAATATCCTCTACCTTCCTCATGGATAACATGGAGCCACCTCCAGAACAAGGTATGGCTCAGTTTCAGTAGGATTTTCTGGTCTCCTAAGGAAATATCAGCACAGGAGCTCAGCAGCAGTACCAATTTTAAAGTCTGTGTGTAGAAGGAGTCATTTTTAAGTATCATGATTATACTAATTAGGTTCTGCTTGGGTTTTAATTTGCATTTTAAGGATTTGATTACCCACCAGTAAAAAAAGAGACTGATTCTCTCATGTATTTTATGACAGTTTGTGACACAATCTGCACTCTCATGTTTACAAATAAATAAAAATAACATATGTAAATTAAATTATGTTTCATTCCGTACCATTGCTATCAACAGCAGGTAACTAACAATGCTGATTTATATTACTAATAATAACATTCTTATAATAACATTCTTACAAAATTTATTTCATAAATCCCTGCTGTACCATTTCAAATTCTAAGTATGACCAAGAGACATAATCCCTTTTTAATTGCGATTCAATTACCCCTTTTTTCATTAAATTAAGTTTAAGCTGCAAGAATATGACTACTGTGCATCTGAACAGGGATACCTAGAATTAAAAAAAAAAAAAAATGTCCAGAGGAGTTTCTGAATAAAAGGGGGGTTTGCCCATAGGCTTTTGGTATCATAATATGTTGCCATGTATATAATTCTATTAAAATTAATATATAATAGTACTTGTATAAATTTGATAATATAAATTAAAACATTCTTAGAAGAGTATGTAAATTTGCCTTTTGTCTACTTACTCTGTTTTTGGAACTTCTTTTCTAAGCCAGTAGAAATCAGACTGGGCTGCGTATTTGCGAGTTTGCAACACATTGCCAAAATAGTCACTTTCTGTGAACTTCAGCTGTATGGATAAAGCACAGATATTTTAAAAGCATGTCCAAAGAAACAAAAGCTGATATAAAAAGCATAACTTCTATTTTTTACAAGATAATCACCTAATTTTTTAGCAATCATGAAAGCAATTAGAATTTTAACATTTTGGTCAGAAGAATAAGTATTTTATGATCTTAGTTAAAACACAGAGGTGGAGCAGATATGCACAAGGGTCTGGAATGCTGGAAAGGCTCTTCCCTGTGCAGAGAGGTGCTGAAGGAATCATAAGCATCCAACAATGGATTGCAGATGGAACTTCTCTTTTCCAGGAGGACGTAGGCTTACTTTTATTTTTAGAAGTGCATTTTAAAACCACTTCTAACAACATCACAAAGTCCCCTTTCTCAGTTTGCTTTACATTTTATAACAAATACTTCATACCTTGTGCCCCCTGAGGTTTCTGCCACTGCTTTCTTACTGTTTCTCACATCAAATACATACAGCCAGGGGGTTCCATGCTTCCATAAGTTTCCAAATCCAGTAGCAATTACACATACGCATACAAATAACCATGCAAGCAAAAGGAATGTTAATAGTTCATAAACCCAGATGGTATCCCTGTCATCAGCTTAAAACAATCCTAGGATCTGAGAGGAAGTTGCATTTCAGATATAAACTACGGTTTTGCAACCATGATTAACAAGTATTTTTCACCAGACATTGTCACTTATCTGGGCAAATGCTCTGTCTCATTACACTGCCTTCACAGCACCATCTCACCCTGCACTTCCCACAATCAAGGACTAGTTGGTTCTTCAAAGTTTTCTCAATAAATTAGAGTTAGTTTAGTGTTTGTTCATGCGTTCTGGCAAAGATGACTATGCCTCTTGTATTTTACTGGTTCAGGATTGAATTTATGGTTCTGCTTTGCCTCTGACTTTCAGTAATACAATTCATCCCACGCATTCCACAGTTAGAAAATTATAACATATATTATTATTGTTAATAATAATAATAATAATAATAATAATAATAATAATAATTTGCCTTCCTGCCTTAGTTAGACTGAACAGATACTGGGTCAGGAAGGAAACCGCCCCCCCCAGTATCTTTGCCCAGCAGCCATCGCAATAGGCCCATACATTGATTAGGACATCTTGACACCATTATAAGCAAAAATCATAAACAAAATTCATGGCCTGGAGGCCATAGGGCATCATAAATTGTGATATTCTGAGGTAAAATACTTGCTGTGTTTTTGAAGACCGTTATTTTGAGAAGAATTGCTTTTGCTTTGTTTCATTTTTATAACTAAATGCAAAAATAATTACAGTGTATGTTTAACCTTTAAAATGCTTATTATCAGGAAGGTTCTTTGCACCCAGGTGCATTTTACTCCCTGCAAGCGTCACGATCTCATTTAGGCACACCAGCATTTACAATTTAGACATGAGAGCTAGCACACTTAATTAAAAAATAAAATAAAAATAACCAGGCAAGCAAAATTCCAGGTGCACGCCAAACAAGAGACAAGCTTTGATTTTAGACAGCAGTGAAACAGAGCAAAGAATAGCTGCAATATGTAAATGAAGAAAGCTGCAAGTCTGACACTTACTGTTTTGATGTCTTCATTAATATATGTGTCATTCATTATAAACTGAGGGTAACCAACTTTTGCCATAACTGCTTTTGCCTTTGAAAAAGAAAATGAGAAAGAAAGTGTTGACAGACAAAACCACTTATCAACATACGGCTTTTTTTTCCCTGCTCTGTTTCCATTTTGCATTATTATACTTCCCTAGAGGCATCCTAATTTAACTTCAAACCAACTTGCCTACAAGGTAAACTTGGTGCCACAAATGAGCTCAGCATCACAACGCAGACAGTCCAGATTCTGTTGTCAGATTATCACAGTGGGTCTGTTGTTGCCTGCAGAGCTATTGCGTAGTTACAGGAATGTGTCTGAGTGCAAAATCTTAACAAAATCTTAAAAGCTGACTTTTCCTACCAGTTCTTGTGTTAATCAGGTGGTCAAATGCCTGTTTTTACAATGTTTTCCAAAGGACAACAGGAAACGGTCTGTTTTGCTATGGCACAGTATCTGGTACACATTCAACTGTTAAAACAGATTTGATACACAGATGTGAATGAACCTTGGTCCCGGCAAGTGCAGACTGGTGTATTTCCACTGAGGGTCACTTCTATTCGCATCTGAGGATGGGCACACACACTTCTGAAGGGCACTATGCTTTCCTAAAATAACAGGACTAATTTTTGATTTGCCCTTTTACTCTACAGTCTTTGTCCTTTCCCTAATGTTAGTAAGCGTGTTAAAATAAGATACTTCACTTTCCATTAACTTTGGGGTTTTTTCCTCTTTTAATCATGACTTGATCCTAGCATTTATGCAAAATCTGTGTAAACACTCCAATGTGAAGTGATAGTAGCTGCAGATGAGTGTTCCCACTTTGTAAATCATGGGGTGAATGTATAAATAGCCTGAGTATTCTTCTCACAAAAACACCAGCAGGCCACCCTTACACCCAGAATCTCTGTGGAAACAGAAGTTTCCAGAAAAAAGGCAAAAAGATACAAAAAGATTAGACTACATACCAAGATGTGAACTGTGACAATCTGTAAAATAAATTGGACTAGGGTAGCACTAAGCTTTCACTTTATATGTTTTCAGGATGCTGAATGTATTTTCCCCGTAAGTATTTGGAATTTCCTCCGCCCCTCAAAAAGCGCTCTTCTGGAAATTTGTTCTTCAAACTTAGATGTCAAAACTCAACTGAATATTGCAAGATATGAAATGGAATAAATTAATTGGCCTCTAAACTAACTGCAGATGTACTAACCCTGCATTCTGTTCTCATGAGCAGAGCCCGGATCTCTCTGGGTCCACTAACTTCAATTTCCCTCTTCAGGGGGTGACTACTCAAGGGAAGATTCCCCTTCCTGCACAATTATACCCTTTCTGCCCCTCCACAGTGTCTCAATACAACACAGCCGCCTATGACAGCCAGAATTAGAAACAGCTGTCCCACTACTGTAAGAAGGAAGCTGATGGAGGACTCCCTCCATTTAACCAAAATAATTCTGTCTCCTCTTTTATTTTTCAAGAAAAAAGGCCTCTTTGCTTCTCCAGACTCCTTCAATTTCTCAACCTCATTTCCAATCCAAAGTCATAATCCTCCATTCATGACATCCCAATTAATTGTGGTTGAGATAATTAAGATGTCACAAACAGAAGATAACAACTTCAGGTAGGAAATTAGCAGCAGGAGCAGATGATCTCTTAAGCAAGAAAGATCCCATTGTCATGCAAATTGCTCCAGTGATAAAAAAAGTAAGGGAAGAAAAATGCTGAATGGGAAATATGAAATGAGCCAAATAACCTCTCAACAGAATGTTTTCTGTTTTCCAGAAGGTTTAGCAGTCTTTCAGGATATTTTAAATGCTGTGGAGAGGAGGGAAAATAAAAAGCTGGGGAGGGAGCACTATTCATCTGCAAGTTTGTATGTAATCAGGAGTGTCTAATATTTTTCCTGGTGGTGGCGTCAGGTCCAACTGACTGAACTTTGCAAGAAACCGTAAAATTTCCTTTACCACTTCCCATGTTTAAATCCTAGTTAAAAACAGCCTTGAAAAAGAAAAGAGCAAAACTCATCAGTTTTAATTTCTGCTAAGTCAGCTGCTTAAACAAGTTTGGTGAATCTCAAATGTTCTGCATGAGTTCCAGAGTACCCATCTGAATCACAGTAACCTTTGTGTTGAATCTACTTAATTGAACACCTTAGGATATGAATTAAACAGATGTAATTTAAAAATTGACTTATATGATGAAGAATAAACCCTTTAAAAATAATTTATAGTGCAACATTTTAAAAAATCAACAGTGGTTTTAAATCAAATGTAAGGATTAACTGTGTCGGTACAATGTCATTACACTAATGATTTAGTCAGTACAATGTCGATCAAAAATTTTTGCTCCTGTTTTGGCATATAACAGAACATTTTTTGTTTAGAGCTAGATTACGTCCTTTAAAAGCACTCTTAATTTGTATACTGTCTTCCAAATAGAAGCAAATAAATTCATGCCTCTCTGGCTGTAAATGCAAAGGAGTGTAAAGCCAGCTTAGATCTGGCAGTACTTCTTTGCTGAGAGATGGGCTCTGCCCTTAAGCACATGGTGTTAATTGTCCAGTTGTTACCAAAATAACGTCCATCTCCACCACATGGACATTTTGGGATCTGTGTGGAGTATCTGCCACATCCATCTCACTCTTCTTCCACAGCAGCTCCCTGAGGGCAGCCGCTTGGGACTGCCAAGTTTTGGCCCTTTTAGACTTCACTCTTTAACCAAGCATCTCTAAGGGTGAAGATTGATGCCTCCAGGTTCCTTAATGGCTGGTCTGACATAGGTTGAACTACAGATCAAATATAATCACATAATCTCACAAATAACCACATAATTAATATTTTATTTTATTGACACTTAAACCCTTTACTTTTTTCATGTCCCTGCTGCATTAGGAAACGAAGATAGAAAGAGTTCTTCAGCCAGACTACCTCAGGAGAGCTGGGCACACTTGTCAGGTGGCACATACTTTTACTCTTGTGACATGAGATTGAGATTTCTAAACATGAGAATAAAACAGTTGGGCACTACTATATATGAGGTATTTTTTTATAAAGGCTATATAAAACCCAAGGGAATAACAGAGTTTGTCTCGGAGAGATTTTTGAAAGTAAACTCAAAAGGTAATGCTGCCTCTGGTACTTTGATGCTTTATCAATGTCTAAAGTTGTCTGTATTTTGTAGGAGAAAAGAGAGAGAGAGAGAGAAGGGGAAAACATTATTTTGTTGCATTTGTTACTTAAAAGTTCTTACCACAATATGTGTGGTTTAGAGATAGATCTGAGCAAATAAGGCAAAACTGATGCTGACAATGAAGGATGTGTGGCTCTTGGCTGGGGAAACTGTTTCCTATGGCCAAAGCAAAACCCATGAGAGGACACAGGAAGCCCTCTGAAGTCCTTGTTAATCCCTCCAACTGGGATTTCTCCTAGGGGCTTTGCATCAGATGGAAACCTGCTCAGCTGAGCCCTGCACACAGTCCAATTTATTTACACAACTGACAAGGTAGAAAGTATCATATTGAGAGCAGGTTTCTGAATTTGCATGTTGGAAGTCTTGTTTCTGTGCCTATCTTTTCTGTTCACTTGTGTAATATTTAACAGCAGTTTGAAGACTCCTTATTTATACAGCACAAGAAAGTGGAAATCTCTTCTACAGTTGACTTGCTCCTTGATAATGATGTCAGCATTTTCTCCTTGATAAGACTAACAGTATGTTTAAGGGACCAGCCTTCCATGTGGCATACATATGCACACAGGGAACTCAAATGAAATGTGACAAATGTACAGGAACCAGCCATGTGGCAATTGCACATGAATCCACCATAAACACACCATGTACAATTTTATGGTTTAAAGGCTCATTTAATTCCTTTTTCTAATTTGCATATTAAATAGCTATGTGTAGAGGAAGAAAAAGGGTGATGGGGTACTTCCCCCAGCTATTGTTAAGCACTCAGCCTACTTTGGGCTGTTGAGTAAATTAAGAAAACTCATCACTGCAGGACTATTCTTCTGTCACTGACAGCAAGAGGCTCTCACAGGGGGTGACAGAGAAGCAGCTCACTTTAGAGTAAGTCATGATAACTGTTTTCCACCCCAGCAGCCAGAGAGAGAAGGCTCTGAAGCAGAGGACCCAGAGTGGGACTACTCCCTCCACCTCTCATTATGCATGGAAGTTTCCCCACTGACTTCAACACACTGAGATTTTATCATCAGTGTGTCTTTCTGTCACAATGAGAGCACTGCTAGTCAGTTTACTACGGAGACAATATAATAAAAGACCTTTCACTCTTGACTTAACAACTTGCCATCGTGGGAATGCACAGGTATTTCAATGCTCCAAAGCATCCTAGTTTCCAGTCTATTCAAATTCTCACTTGACAACCAAGTGTGTGAGTTGTCTGAGAGCCTTTTTTGCCACTCAGAGTATGATCTGGATATTTTATATGCTAGCAACACTAAGTACTGATATATTGTACTTACTGTACAGAAAAAAATAAAACAAAGCACATATCTCACCCCTGACAAAGTTTTATGAGTCTGACATAGATCTTCTGTATATCAACTTGACTCAAAATAACTTTGTGAAGATCATTTTCAAGCTTCTAAATATATTAAAAAATAATACAATTACAGTTCACTGAAAAATTAGCATGAAATACATTCTGAAAGCTAAAATCATTCACGGCAAAGTAATGTTCCATTTAATTACAAAGATTAATTCAGCCTTTATGTACGTGTCTGGTCTTTTCATTTTTCACTGAAAACAGATGATTCAAGAGCCATCTGGTAAAACTGCTGCATAAATATCACTGCATCTAACTAGGTCTTATGTACAGAAAAACTAGGAAAATGGAGTTATGGATCTTGGCAAAACACAGAAAAGTTCTGATACAGGGCTAAAGCCCAGTCCTACAGATGTCACTAAGAAGTGACCCACTGACTTGAGTAAGAGATGGACTGGACTCACCTTAAGGATGCATAGTATTTCCTTTGTGGGGCCACATGTAATCTCAGGGATTTGCACATTGTTAACTACAATCAAAAGTGAAGTGGCAATTCAAACATGTACACTTGGCCTGAAATGGCAATTTTAGCAGTACTTGATCTGCAGTGAACTGTCTGTAATCCATACTCCAGAATATAGATAATCATTAAACTATTTAATTTTAAACCTTGGCTGTAACCTTCCTCTTTTATTTGCATGTCACAGTAGCAGACTAACAGAAGCTGTGTAGACTTTTCAGGAGCTAGTGTTTCATTTAATAATAATTCTCATACCACCACCTCACACTGCACCATAACCGTTCCCTCTGTATTACAATAATTGTTTTGAATGTTCTAAAATAATTGATTATGAAGACAGAAAATACAGCTCTCGTTCCATTCTTGTAATTGCTTGAGGCCAGGGAAAAAAAAAATAAATCTAGTGACTTAAGTGAATAATGACACCCATCACATACACATAAAATTGCTTTCAGTTAAATACACATTGTAGTTTCAAAAGAAGCTGAATCTATTTAAAAGCTTTGGGCTGCCATATGAAAAGGTGTCCTAGTCCTCACTCTTCTTCCCTGTTCCTCTCATCTCTGTCCATACTTCTGCTCACACTGCTTGTACCCACAGCCTCCAAAGGCTGCCTCAGCTCCTTGCCACGTCTTTTTGTGAGACTGCTTCTGTGAAATTCACTACCACAGCAGAAATCTAACCAAGTTTTTCCCCTGCCAATTTTCGACCAGATCAGTGAGCTGAATCGCTCACTACTGCATGGAGAGACCCAGCAAGTGCTGGAACTTGCACAAGAGAATTTCTAGGGGTACATGATGTGGGAAAGGGGAGAAGAGTTCGCGATACACTAGTTACCTCCTCCTCTGAATCATGTTTTGAATCCAAAGCCTCACTCAGAGAAAACTTACTGACAAGAAAATACTACCTAATACACTCAAAATACCATAAAATACATTATAATCCTAGGAAACAGAGAGGAAAAGGGACAGAGCAATTCCTAAGCAAACTGTTCACTGGGATTATATGTTCAGTCATAATAGCTAATATCTAGCAAGACAATACTATTATTACTGGGCATAAAGATACAAGCACCTAAAAGTTTAGTAAGACTACCATGGACAGAAGAGCCAGAAAAAGCAACAATGCACAGAGTGCCACTCTTTCCTGTCCTAAATCCCTTTCACTTCTGGCTTTCTGGAACACAAAGACTCAGTCTCTGGTTCAAGCACGGAGATGATAGTTTCACTGGATTTAACTTTTCGGTTAAAACTAATCCCACATTAATATTTGTTTTATTTTGTTGTTTTTGTTTTATTTTTTTAGCAGTAGAACTGGACTAAGTCACAGAAAGTGGGAAATTAGTATATTTTTTTTTAGTTTTACTTTTGGAAATATACTAATTGACTGTGGTATTTTCACAAGTATTAACTACTCAGTTCAGTGCAGCAGTACAATTAATAGATCTACTCCTATTTTCTTCTACCATCTTGGTTCCAAACCCATTCTGCTGCTAGCTTTGCTTTAATTTTGCTAGGAAAAAGAATTCCTTTGTCCATTATATTTGAATTCCACTTTCCATTTGTAACCTCTTTATGACAATCACGATGATTCCACTATTTTGTACAGAATATTATATATGACAGACATAAATTCTGTCTTTCATTAACAGAACCATAGCTCTGTAAATTAAATACATTTCTTTGTGGCATAAAAGAAACACATATAATATCTTCGATTATACAATACATAAGAGGCACTTATACTGCAGACCAGGACAACCAAGTTCCTGGCAAAGGATGCGCTTAATATCTTTTAGCACCATTCCTGTCCAAAGCACCATGGTCAGTTTTAAGGGTCTTTGGACTCTCAGTGGAACTGAAATGATGCCCATGATCCAGAAAAAAAGGATGATGCCCAGATATGCAAACACCTCAGCAATGGCATCCTGGCACCACACCAGCAGTGACAAGTCTGCCCCAGCATGGGGATTTCTGTACTGAATTCCCCCCTGCACGCCTGTGGATCACTTAAGACATGCCTATGTGTGCACAGCTAGGAGCTCCTCCAGCTGCATTTCAAACAAGCCCAAAGCAACTGTTGTGGTCTGGAGGCACAGACTAGCTGTAGTATCCTGCTGGTATATATATGTCTCATGGTATATGCTGCTAAACTGCCTTTGACAGGGCTCTAACAGCTTGTGCACCACAGTTAAGCTTGGACACATAATTGGCGCTTTAACAAGCCACCTTCTCATGCCTTTATTTTCAGGAAATGCTCTATGTTTTCTAACACAACTGTCTCTTAAAACAGAAAAGCTCATACCAAACAACCAAAAACTCCTCCAACTGAAAATTCTCTTTGTGTTTTGAAATTACCTTAGATATCCCTACTGAGCAAATTTTGCACCAGAATCCTAAGGATTTGCAATGGCACAAAAAAAAAAAAAAAAAGACACCTTTATCTGGGCTTTTTTATGTTGCTAAGCTGCAGAAATTATTATGTTGCATTTTTAATAGAAACTCCTTCCTGGATTTGTTTCACTGCTCACCCTCAAAGCACCTCATGAGTTGACCCATACTCCCACTTTCTTGCCATCTTTTGCTAGAAACACACCCACCTTGCTGTAAAAATCTTCTTTGCTGTTTTTGTATTAGCTCTGGGCAAGCAGCAAGCTTAACAAAAACCACATCACTGGCAAAATGAAAGTCCCCAGGGACTCAAAAAACCCAGTGTGCTGAAGAGATCTCTGGCATCAAACACTGAGAGAGGGGCAGCCCCAGGGACTGGGAAAGGGCAAGGAAGCTGTCTCCCCATCACAACTGTATGGGATATGATTTACCACAGTGTTTCTCTTTCAGTTCTATGCAAAACTTTGAATAACCTGTTCCAGAAAGGGACAGCTTCTGACTTTAGCCTCTGCTTTCATCAGTTCATATTCATTTAATATTTTCAAGGTTAAGCAAAGGTTGCAGGACAATTATTGTCGGGGTTTGCAAGTTTGTAAACTCGTCTATCGTTGGTTCCTGTGTTACCATGGTTGTTGTATTGTCTCATTGCATTGGCCAGCTGAATAGCCAATCAC
>JAWWES010000001.1:102190307-102213012 GCA_035583135.1 Lophotriccus pileatus | reverse complement strand
TTCTGCCCCCCCGCCGCCTGGCCCGGGCGGCGGGGTGGGGGGGTGGTCTCGGCCCTGCAAACCTGCACAGAGCTGCCTCCAGGACCCCCTCGAGAGATACCCCTGCTAAACCTCGGCAAATACCCCAGCCTACAACAGAGGCTAACTACAACCGATGCCAACTTCAACAAATTATTTTTTTTTTTTTAATAATGGAAAGCATGTGAAAAATTCCCTTTTCATTTCTCATTTCACAGGAGAGTTTCAGCTGCAGTCTAGATACTGCTGGGACCAGACATGGCAGAGACTCCTTTTAACACTATTCAAACTGAAATAGTGACTGAGAACCTAAACACAAGCATTACTCAGGACTTGCATGTTTTATCTCTGAGGAGAAATTCCTCATGCTTGAACAGAGACCCTGACCAGCAGTGTATCAGTAAGCATGTCATAAGTTGCCTATGCCTTGCAATATATGGGGGAAAAGCAGATGCATACATAGAAAAAAACGTAGGCTGCTGCACATAGGAAAACCATATGCAGGACATGCTCTACCTTCTACTCAAGACAAATTCCTCTCCATTCCAAATCTTTACATATTTTTATTTTAAAATAAATTATATCTATGTATTTTCACATTGATGAAGTTCACCACATACACGGAAAGCCGAGCACAAGACACCTCCCAGCTCCCTCGCACATGAGGGCAGCTGAGGAAGCCTTTATTCTTAGGCACAGCATCTGGCTTCTGAAAGGTCACTAAAGGAACAAATTCCTGAGTCTGATGACCTCCTTGAGGTAAATTTCCTTTAAGAGTAAACTCCCTCACTACCGATACCTGAAGCCACGTAAACATTTTACAACTTTGCTTCAGACCTCCATGACTAGTGCAATACCTGGGCAAGTCAAAGTGCTGCTGGCTAAGGCACCTGGTCATGGGCAGCTCAGTGCCCAGGAATCAGGGTCCATACTCAGCAGGCCCTGCCCTGCTGAAGTTCTGGCCTGCTCCCAGGGAGCAGGCAGTATCCCTCTCACTGCCTCAGGTGGCCACATACAGGACATGGAGATCACCACAGCCAGGAAATGCGTGTTTATCAGAAGTCAACAGGGAATGTTAAGCAGAAACCTGAACGTACCCTTGTAGGCTTCTCCATGCAGAGAATGGGTCTCCCGTACCTCAGTATCTGTTACTGCTGAGCTGGGGAGCATTGTCTTTGTAACTGTATCTCTACAGGAGACACGTTTACTTATCAAAACCGAAAAGGATAATGAAAGTTAAAGCTGAAACAAGGCTTCCAGGGGTAATGGAGGATCTCTTGCCCTTTGGAAGAATTAATCTGTCTTTTAGCATATCAGTGCTTTCAGGTTGCATTTCTGCCGCAAAAGCTTCAGATTCACCCTGGTCCCTGATCATCTGCAGGTGTGTCTGTCCATGAATCTTCCTCCTTCTATTCCAAGCATGAGATTTGTCACAAGTGTTTTGATGTCACACACCCATGTCCGGCCCTATGGAGTTGTGGCAGAGTCTGAAAAATGACAGCTGTGAGATCAGGGTTAAATACAATTTCCTCTCCCTTCACCTGTTTTCCACTATCTGTTTGCACGGTGTTCAGGTTATTAATGGAACTGACATCCCTGCACAACTGAGTGAGCAGTAGCAGCAGCCAGATAACAAGGGAGAAGCTGACAGCAGCAATCTAACCCCAGAGATAAGAGATAAGCAAACATGCCATGGCTATTAGTTTCAACTCTGGCCAATGGAGAAGAACATCTCCTGTAGTTACTGAACAGGAAAGCCCAGTCCTCCTGAGAAGGTTAAATTAAATTCAGGATGTGAGAGATTATTCTTTGAGTTCAAAAATTGAAGTTTGTGATGAGAAATAAATATTTGACTTTTTAAAAAAGGCAATGTTAATCTGATGGGAAGTGAAGACCTATATTTATCCACAGTATGGAACACTTCTACTCTAGAAGGAAAGTACCCTACGTTCTCTGTATCTTTCAGGTGAAAAAATGTTACTCTAAAAATGGGCATATTCCAAACAGCTCTCAGTGATGGTACAGGAGTGGTAGCCTAAAAATCCTGACCAAATTCCAGACTAGGTAAATAGTGACTCTGCCTTTTCTGAACTCCATTTCAACCTTATGAGGAGACTGGCTCATTGCTCCTTGCAATGCAACTACTACAGTACAAGCAGAACCTTACATTTTCGAATCCAGACAGAGATTACCTCAGAGGTCTTTTCTAACCTACTTGATTCTGTGATTCTGTAATTTCAGAACACTCACTTCCACAAAGGAAAAGCATGTCCAAGGTTCCATTGGCACTCAACTGAAGTACACTTTCCAGTTTACAAATGACAAGGTTGTTTCAAGAATATCTGAGTCAAACTTTCTAGTAAAACCAGTAAATTTGGAAGTCAGCAGTCAGTCCTATTGGCTTTTGAACAGGAATGAAGTGTCTAAATGTAATTAGAGCCTTTGGAAATCTCTCCCTCTTCTCTTAGTTCTTCTGAAGTGTGTCTGGCAGCTTCTGTAAGTGCTCTGAAGCAGTCTTACACTTTGTGAAGTTCCCTGAGAATTGCTGGCCTTCTTTCCAGAAAAAGCCTACTTGAAATAAGGGAGGAACTGAGTCTCAGGGCTGGTCCTCTGTCACATTTTTGCATTATTTTTCATAGGATGGGTCTACAAACCCCACAAGAAACAAAAGGCATTTTTAATTTTTGCAGAGCACCCAGTGACCACTCTCAAGATTGGATGATTTGTCATCTTCGTGAAAAATTAGCATGGCATTGAGCAAGATTAATTTCAGCTTCTGAAGCTGTAGTGCCTGGCATTTTTGTCTGGGCATACCTCAGATCTTAATGAAATGTTATTTTTCAGAACTGTATCTAGTGCATGCCCTGGACAGGCTTTGTGAAGAAAAGCAGGAGGCTCCATTCTCCCAGCATGTATTTCTTGTGCCAAGATTATAGAGAAGCAAAAGTGAGCACAAGTGAAGAACAGGCCATGAAGATTCTCTGGTTTCCCCACTACAAAAACACAGGGGAAAAAGGTGACATTTTCCAGACAAGTAAAAAGAGATGCTTTCTCACACAGAGCACAGTGAGGCAGTGGAACTCATTGCCTCGGGAAGTTGCAGATGATAAAAATTCTTGTGGGTTCAAAAAGTCATTAGACAAACTCATAGCAGGAAAATATGAATAAATACAAAGAGACCACTTCTGGCTCAGGAAACAAGTGAGCTGCAGATTGTCAGAGGCCAGGAAAGGGTAGCAGGAACGTGTCCCTTTATGCTTGCCCTGTCCTTACGTTCATCTCTAAACATCTGCTACTGCTTGGCCACTGTCTGAAGCAGACATTGGACCTCTGCTCTGAGCAGTATGGCAGTGAAATCACCCAGATGTGAAGAGAGAGAGACCACAGAGAACTGGGAAAGATGGCAGGGACTCAGACTGCAGGGCTGGATACCAGGCCAGTAAGTTCCAGCTGAGAAACGAATGGCTTCAGTGGGAGAACCCACGGACACCTACCTCCTTTGAACTACCTATACTTTGTTAAATCGGGGCTTGTACAGATGGCTCTTGATTTCCTAAGGGCTATTGGCCTAAATTACGCTGTGTTATTTAGAGAGGTTTGCTACAGCTCTCTGAAGAAGCAGAACAAACCCTGTAGGCTAAACAAAGGCACCTAACACTGCCCGAGAGAGCCACCTATAGCTAAGTACTGTCCATGTATTTTCCTGTGCTCCTCTTGACTCAGTCTTCAGACTCAGAGAGATGTGAAGAAAACAAATGTTGCATGTACAACGTCCTTAGAGAGAAATAAAGCAAAGCAGCTTGCAAGTTCAGTAGGCAAAAAGTGATTGCACAGTGACCTTGGGATTTGTGCTCCATGACCTAAGGAGGTTAATAATGTTACAAAAAAAATCTTACTAGAGGAAAAACAAGCTTTTTTGGCTTATCATCCATGTTTTAAAAATAGTACTGCAAAGCAAAAAAAATAATAGGAAGTTATTCCTTTGCCATAGCCTAACAGAATACTTTACAAGAGAACCATAAACTTTCAGAAAACAGGCATTTGTGTAAAAGTCTCTTTTTCAAGCCTCCAGTTAAACTCAAGCACAAAGGGCATTTCAGGAAGGAAAAATAGTGATTAATAAAATAATGATTCCTGCCCAGGAGAGGGAATAATTTATCTGAGGGATGATCTTCCACTGAATTATCCTTTGAAGAGAAGCAGCAATAAATTACCATTTTAAAGATGTGAGCCCTCATCACACAAGTTATGTCAATGGAATTTCACTTGTGGGTTCTCCCTTTCCCCTGTGGCCCACCATGCCAAATCACAGCTGTCAATACTGTTTGGCTGCCATAGCTGGCTGCAATCTGGACCTCCACTGTAAGGGAAACAAAAGGCTATCCCTTCTCTCTCCCCCCACCTCTCATCTGCTGTCCTTCTCAGAGGCTGCAAGGTAGCACAGAGCTCACCAGGGCAGCCAACCAGGGATCTCTGCTCAGCTTTAGTAACTCGCAGACCACGTACTTGAAGACTCTTGCCAGATCCACCCTTGGAGCTGCACTCAATAATTTCTCTGTTCCTCAAATGAGGCCAAAATCTAATGACCCTTACAAAAGTGAGACACAAAAAGGGTGAGAAGAGGAACCTTTCAAGTTCTTTTTTTGTTTGCTTATTTGTTTGTTTATCAGAGAACTCCACTGAAAATTCGGGAGATTAACAGGCACACTTCAAGCAAATTTGAGATGATTACAGTACAATAAAGCAAGGCTTGAATAGAGCAGAGGAGGAAGGACAGGACAGAAAACATCACAACGCAGAGACAAACGCTTCTCTCCGACTCGAGCTCCTTTGGAAGCAGCGTGAGCTCCATCCAGAGAGCTAGGTGAGAACTGCACGTGAAGGCAGCCTCCTAACCCTGATAAAAACTTTTTTTGTAAAATTGACCTTCAGATGGTCTGGATTGAATTCATGTTTTGATCACAGAAAAAAAAGGAATGGAGGAAGGATAGAGGTAGATTATTAGATGTTATCTCATTATATTGTTTTGTTACAAAGGGAATGTAAAACCTTAATTCCAAAGTATACAAGGGCTAAAGGGATGATTCTCAGAAATCAAGGCTACAAGACAATTGTTCCCTATGTCGCACGGAGTAGCAGATTTGATTCTTTTAACATGGTTTGACTCATCAAATTAGTAGTGTCCTCTCTGAGTAACTTAAAACAACGGGACAGACACAAAGAAAGCCACAGACAGAGAAATGTCTCGGCAATTAGGTGGAGCTGACAAGCTGCCTAAAGCCAAATTCAAGAATCGATTCTACCAGAGGGTCTTTTGTAAGTCCTTTGGAGGTCGATGGTTCCTTTGATTGCAAGGCATCAGGCTGACAGACAGGTAGACAAATCTGGCCCCAGCCAAGTGCAAAAGAAAGGTGGGCATCAGTCAGAAAACAGGAAGCAGAAAACACAAAACAGCGAGTATCCAAATCACAGAGAGGCTTTGTAATTAATTCTCTTTCAAAACTGACATGTCATTCACATTATACTGTTGCCCTCTAAAGATACAATCACCACAAGGCTCTCTATGATCACTGTCCAGACACCCAAATCATTCACTGACTTTATTCCTCTTTCAGGAAATGAGTAAAAATGACTCTGTTAATACGCCTGTAGTTAAAGAAACAGCTAAAGACAAATTAAATAGATCACATGGAGCAGGCCCAGTAAACAAAATCACAACCAGGTTTCTGCAGTTAATTTCTTTTCAAAGCATTCAAACATTTCAAGGATGCAATGAGATTAAAAATATAGAGGAAAAGCAAAATATATGAATGACAGTCAGTTCCATGCAACATATGGTTCTGCCATAGAATTTAGGGCAGGAACTCTAATCTGCATTGTTGTAAGGGACAATGTGACACTGATGAAAACATAAAAGATCAAGACATTCTTTACCTAACTAATAACTTCCTTTCTTTACTTAATTGACAGAATATAATAGGAAATAGAATATTTCCATTGGAAGGGACCTACAAGGAACATCTAGTCCAACAGCCTGACCACTTCAGGGATGACCAAAAGTTAAAGCACATTGCTAAGGGCATTGTCCAAATGCCTCTCGTGCACACACAGGCTTGGGGTATTGATCACCTCTCCAGGAAGCTTGCTCCAGTGTTTGACCACTCTCCAGGTAAAGAAATGCTTCTATAAACTTCTCCTGATAATGCAACTTTGAACTGTTCCCACACATCCTATCACTGGATCCCAAGAAGGTGATATCAGCACCTCAGTCTCCACTTCCCCATCTCAGGAAGCTTTAGAGAAATGAGGTGGTGTCTCGGCCTCTTTCTCTCCAAACCAGACAGCCCCAAACTCCGTAATCGCTCCTCACAGGACATTCTTTCCAGCCCTTTCACCAGTCTTGTTGCCCTCCCTCAGATGCATTCAAGGATCTTCAGATTCTTCTTAAGTAGGAGAGCCCAGAACCACACACAATACCCCAGGTGAGGCTGCACCAATGTTGAACACAGTGGGATGATCCCCTCTGGTTGTGCTGTGTTTGATGCACCCCAGGATGTGGTTTGCCTTCTTGGCTGCCAGGGCACACACTGCTGATTCACATCAAGCCTGCTGCCAGCCAGCACCACTAGATCCCTTTCTGCAGGTCTGCCCTCCAGCCTCTCCTCTCCCAGCTTACACTTGGTGCCTGCTGTTACTCCATCCTTGGTGCAGAATCCAGCATGTGGATGACATTTATTGATGAAGAAACAGCACTTCTACAGATCGATATAATAAAGTGATACTGGAGGGTTTTTTAGCCAACCAACCAACTAACCAACCAACTAATTCCTGCCACAAAATTCATGTTGTCTGTGCTGCTTTATTAAAGCTTAAGTAATAAAAAAGTAACAGCAAAAAGTGCTGGGCTCATGAGATTTAATTAGAACAGATTTTGAAGTGTCTGTTGTACTATAAACCTTAGATTTCCCCAGTGAATTATCTGACCATACATGTAGTAATCTATTTCTTGAATTAGAAACAGGTTCATCCAAGCGTTCCAGTATCTATCATTAGCAATAAATAATATTTAATAAATACGCACACACTCCATGTCTGGAAATCTACCAAAATGTCTCTCTAGACTCTTTCCTTCCAGACAAGTAGCTGTTTCTGTGAATCTGAAATTAAACTTATAGTTGTACTTCCTACCACACAGTTCTTGCTACAGTACCTAAGATTTTACATAACACTTGTGTCTGATGAGCTTGACCTGGTTCCTAAGTCAGTAAACTATAAAATGGTTGTTCAAGTCAGTGAGAACAGATTTAAAGCATTTGCTAGTACTATGGCTTGTAGTTTTATTTTTTTCTGCACTTCTTGAATTTAGTTTGTCCTGCATTGTTCATCACAGATTCACCCCATTAACTCCAAAACTTCAGTGAGATGCTTAAATTGGGAGCAAAGTACCATAAGCTTCCAAAATGTGTGTCAACAGAGGGAAACATCTCTACAGCCATCTCTATTGACCCAATACCTAACCTACCTTCTGAGAAAAACCCTCCTTAAAATGGGAAAGGAAGAGCTTTTTTGGGAAGTTCATTAGTTTGTGGCAATGTTTGTGTTGTTTCCCTAATGAAAGGCAGGTAGCAAATGTTGAACAAAATCATTAAGCAGATTGTTATATAGAAATATCCTTATCAAGGAAATTATTAGAAAAAACTTCCTGCTCTTATTTTGCACCAATTTTAACAAATATCTAAATTACAGATAATTCTATCTCTAAGGGTATTTCTAGTAAAAAAAACAAGCATAATAGCCAGTATGAAGTAATAACTGCAATCCATTTACCATCAGGATAGCAGGAAATAAATGGCATTTTACTACTGTTCTCTTTCTATAGAGTTTATTGGTGCATTTATGCAGCTCTATTTCATTTGCACATATATGAAGAGCACTGTTGTATAAAATGTAAATGGCTGTATATGAAATCTAAATCTTTCCAATGATAAAATGTCTCAACAACATTTTCATTAGAATTACTAAAAAGCTTTGAAGGCCATGTTTGCTTTTAATCAAAACACTGCTATTTTCACTCAAGCACAGTGAACAGGAACAGTTCAGCTGCCCTTGCATGTCAGTTTTTTCAAAGAGGGCTCTTACTAATTCACTGATATCCCACTGCCTCAACAAACAAGGACACAGACCTACACAATGCCCTCCACTTGGCTTTTTATATTCCTCTTCCCATTGCTGCTCTGGGGACAGAGCTCTGCATTTAGATAAATTTTCTTTCCACATATCATGTGCTGTAAATGTGGGAAGAGAGTGAAGAGGAAGCTTTGAATACATCCTCCTACCTTCGCCTTTACCTCCTGCATTTTATTGTCCCCCTATCTGAAAGCAATGGGGACCAGTAACACCATCCTTGATCATAGCACTTCATAACTGGCATTATTCTGTTGGGAAATGAATGTTTAGCTGGGATGGCCATTACACTCTTAAGAGATGGCTTTCAAGGTAGGACTCCCACCATGGCAATGGAAAAAGTTTGATACGTGGACTATTCTCATACCCCCTTCTAGGCTGGATCCTCCATCTCCACAGCAAATACTCTCAGCTGTCCCAGATGTTTTAGGCACCGTTTTCTGTTTGTAGATTGGTGTGTCCCTGATATATCCCAGTCAAGATGAAAACCTTCTCAAGAAAAGCCACTGTACGGGCAAATCTGAAACAAGCTCATAGTATACATCAGCCAGAGCCAGATGGGGAAAGATGGAGACAAGGTAAGAAGAACAAGGTAGGAAAAACAACTTCCTCAGAGAAGCAGGAGCTCAGACAGCTCAGCTTCTAGCAAAACAAATGTGGCACATGTCCCTTCCCAAATAAAATAAAGAGTAACTAACTGGAACCGCAAGTACAGTCCATGACTTGTGTTGTCGCCCAACTCAAATCTTAACCCTAACTGGATTTTACACATTCAACATGTATATTTGTTACCTTCTCATGAGCTCTTCGTTTTGTTTCAGAGTCCATCCAGTCATTTTCCTTTTCCAACATGTCAATAAAAGCCCAGCGAATTCCTTCTGTCAGCTCCTCCATCTGCAAAACATTTAATAAAGTCCTCTCCAATAAAAGATGCCATGTCAAAATCATTATAAGAAAAGATTTGGTGTACATAGGAGCAATAGATTTGGTTAGACCACAAATGATCTCAAATCAAAGGATACCTGCTGTCCTTTCTTGAAGCCTAATTTCTGTTTTCTTCAGTTCTCAGACACTTCTTCTAAAAGTAAGGTTTTTTCCATGTTCTTTCCCTTAAGGGGTACCACACAACTGGTTTATTGCTGATTCTTTCATGTCACATCTGTGAGAATATCCATCTTGAAATCATAGAAAAATACTGAGTTTGCAGTCATTGGGGGAGACTTCTGACCTTCAGGTTCTAGATCACTGGCCCATGCAGAAGGATCCAGCTGCAAGGCATTTGCACAAATAAAGCCTTTTCCGCAGAGGGAACATCTGTAGCCTTGTTTGGTTTATGTCAGACTAAGACATGACTTGTAAATACTGCCAAAGAACTGAATTGGGGCTGACAGTATCATGATCTGAATACAAAGCAGTATCCAAATATTTAGGCTGTATTTAGCTGCATTTGTGAAGTATTCCTACCCTTAACTTACTGCAGGGATAGAGGCCCTGGCTCACAACACTGAGCAGTCTTAACTGATTCTGTGGTCTTGAACCACCAGTGACAGCTCACATCTGTGCACAGCTAGGAAAACCCCAACCATTTTAGCTTGGCTGCTTCTTCAGACACCTCTACAAAGCCACAAACATACCCCAAGCAAGTAAAAGAAATAATAATAGAATTGTTTAGTGAGCACACACACTAAGAAAACCCTGAAATGACAGAAAACAATCATTCTAACGGCTAAGAGATGAATTATATGACTATAAAGAGCCCTCATGCTTATGCATCTCTCTGGAAGTCCAGAAAGGTGTACACAACCAGCTGCCTCTATTTATATAAACAGATGATCCTCCTGACAGATAGCCACTGAGAATACTGTGAGAGTGAGGCAATTAGGGGGATCCAGCCATTGCCTGAGTCCTTCAGCACACACCAAACCAGAGCTGCGATAGCGTAAGACATGACAGATAACCATTAGATGAAGATTTATCGGAGCTTTGTGTTGCTAGTTCTGTTACAGTTAAAAATAATGAAAGTAGCAGAGATTTATGTAACTTTATTCTATAAATCTAGTAGTTCAGAAATGTCATTAAAAGCAGGGACTAAACCCTGGAAAGTAACATTACCTTTTGCTAAATTGTCATTTATGTATCAGAGGTATATTTTAATCTGGAACTGTTCTTTGTCTGCAGTGCAGCCAGACAAAACATAGCAAAGTTCCTTTGATTATTCATTTTTAACTACCCTTTTCAAAAAAACATTTTCTTACTTTTAGAGGCAATATGGGACAACTGGAGCAGGTCTAGCATTAAATATGACTGAAGAGTCAACATTCACAGTAAACTGCATCCCAGGGAATACGGCAACTTGAAGATATTGATGACGGAGCACTGACTCAATTAAGTAAGTGCACTAATGAGGTGAACTCCCTGTATTTGGAGGTTACAAGTTCAAACTCAAGCTCTGCAGCTGGGCACTGGTGTATACTTAGGTTTTATGCAGCAGCTGTAGCTGCAGGGGGCAGGAGGAGAAACCTATTCCTGCTATCAAAGTTATTACTGAAACTGCTCAGGCGTATCTGTAAGAAACACTGCAGGCACTCTGAGTTAGAAACAGTGCTATATTTAGACACAAATAATGTCTTTCTTGATAAAAGGAGCAAAGTATCTAAGGTATGAAACATTAATCACAAAACACGGGGGGGAAAGACTCCATATTATCCATAACTCAGGATTTGCTTATCATAGACAGATACATGCCATGAGCCAGGAAAAAAAAAAAAAAAAAAAAAGAAAACCTATACAAATACGAGTGCTTTACTCACAGGCTTTCTTAAGAAAGAGAAATAGAACTGAAAACCAGTGAAATGAAAATGATAACACCACAAACGATTAACTTGAAAAACATACTTCTAAATGGAATGCAATGAATGTCACCTGTATTTAATTTTATCTTCATGGGCAGTTCACTTTAAGGCTGAATGTTGTGACCTACACTATAAGTTTTATATGCATTTCTCTCTGTGGATGCTACTATTAATTTAGACTTGATAATTTTTCAAAGCTTTGGTTTAAAAGGAATGTACATGCTAAGAAGCATTCTAATTAGGTCACATTTCAACAGAAAATCATTCTAATCTCTATCTGCTTTTCAGAATTTTCCCTCACATATACAAAGACGAAAAACTTTCCATCCCCTCCATAGAGTGTCCATTTCTTATGCTCCTACTCTTACCACCTATCCTGTGTGGATATCACACTGTATATCCCCAACATGTTTTTGCCATTTAATGGCCAAATAGCACATTACAAACTCTATCAAGAAGCAGGGGACTGAAAAGCTGGATCTCAGAGAGGAAACTCCAGCTGAAGGCAAGTAGCAAAAGAAATGCAGAACCTGAGAGTGAAACAGATGACAAAGATTTGGACAAGCCAAATAAGTCTGTGCTGTCTAAAATGGAATCCTTCCCTGACAAAGCAGTCAAAGTAGGTAAAGTCAAACAGACAAATTTGGGCTACTTAGCCAGGACAGTGTGGGGCTATCACAGAGCTGTTGCTCCCAGCACAGGATGCTATTTCACGTTTCCTAAACGGTTATGCCTCTCCTGCACTGAGAGCTAAGTTCAATGACTAAATTAGTTAATTTAAAACTGATTATTGTTGGAAAATCGATGGCAGTAAAAGCAGATATTGGAAAACCTTATA
This sequence comes from Lophotriccus pileatus, assembly GCA_035583135.1. NCBI lineage: Eukaryota > Metazoa > Chordata > Aves > Passeriformes > Tyrannidae > Lophotriccus > Lophotriccus pileatus. The sequence goes on along the minus strand of JAWWES010000001.1, from coordinate 102,201,120 downwards.
AGAAAAACATGAACTGAAAATCAGTCATAAATTATTGTGAAAGGTAATTAATTTGAATATGTTATTAAGAGAAGTGATAAAGGAGCTATCTTTGAAGTTTTAGAATGAGGACGAACAATCCTCTGGACTCAACAGCGTGGAAGAAGACTTCCTTTCACAGTTCAGCAAAACAGATTTGATTCACTCTCACTATGTGGCTTTAAGCTTCCCTTAATTGGGCCAGACATCATTTACATGTTTCTTGCTTAGATTACAGGTGTAGCACAGCCACAGCTTTCAAAGAGTAGCCCTGAAGCACAGCAATCTTGACCAGTTTTTTAATTAGTCAGTAAAAGTTTTACCATAATGAGTAACTCTAGCTATACTAAACATTTCTCATCAGTGCCTCTCACTCCATTCCTGAAGAGCCTGGCTGTCATTATTTACATCATTTAACAATGTTCAGCCTGGTTTTGATGTGGCTACATAATTATCTGTAGGGATGCAGATGGAAAGAATGGGCAGTGCCCACATGGACAAAAAGGTAACATTTCACCAAATTTGTTCCATTTTCTCATTTTCTCCTTGTCCTTTTTTTTTTTTAATTCAATCAAAACATTTTTAGGAATCTTACATCTTTTGAACTTTGTTCTAACATTAGAGGCAATTTGTGAGGAGGAAACCATTAATCCAAAGTTTCTAGATAGACATTGCAGAGGACTCACCATCTCTTTCTTCTCTTCTTGAAAATGGGCATTCACAAACATCTTGCCCACAACATAGGGGAGTGCATTTTCAACAAGGTCCACACATTTATCCCACTGAGGCAGCAAAGTCGTGGTCCCATGGATCACCTGTTGGCAGGGGCCATGACATCATATGGTTTAAGAAGAACAACTCTGCACCCTCATACAGTATAATCTAAAGCATATTTGTCAAATAGCTACCAAAAGGAAAAAATAATAATACTTTACAGTTATTTCTACTTTCACCAAGTGGCAAATCTTTTGAACACACCGAAATAGATATAAGATTTTAAACTTAGGAACAGTACAATGGTAATGACTTAGAGAGGCTAGGCTTAGAGGGTTAGTTATAGGAAGACATTCCCAAGTGCTAAATTTAGACTAATCTTGGTATTCTTTCTGTGTCAAGTAGAGAGGCACTTTCCTATAAAAAATCCCTGCTGTATCTTCTGGAAAAGGTTCTCTTCTCACTGTCTAGGTGAGAAGCCTAAGGAGATTGTCCTCATGAAAATTAGGTTAGTCCTAATGAAACATCTCTTGCAAAACCCTCACTGCCATGAAATAATGATATCCAGCATCAGTAGGTACATGTGCACACCTTTTTGTCATTTATCTGACCAACTGCTTTTACCACAATTTGTGTAAAATAGTTGTTTTCAGTTCCTTTCCCAAACAGAGTATTTTCAGGAAAAAAAACAGGTTTAAATCATCAACAACACTGAATATACGTTTGTGCCCCCCCGCCCCCCAAAAAAAAAAAATTTCATGTTGCAGTAGAAAAATGTTGGTAGAACATCTTGCATATTTTACTAAAGGAATGGTCATAAACACACACTTTCAGGTCTGGTGATATCCCTACACCACCATACAGGAGCTTCAAAAGAGGCATAGTCAAGAACTGTCATCACACCAATGAACAAAGCAAAACAGAACTCAAGAACGTTTGCTGTCTTGGTTTCTGTTTCTCACAGGAAGAATGTAGTTACGGTGGATGTTTACCCTGTTACACTACGTTTGTTTGTCAAGGTAGATCCTGTAGAAAACACCCTGCACACACCAAAATACGAGATGGGTCATGTAAGCAATAAGGAGCATTGAATTAAGAAACTTCTGTTATTTTCAAGGCTCAAAGTGTTCCCTTTCCACTTAAGGAACTTAAGACTTTCCACAGAGAACAAGCAAAATTCCAGTCTAGTAGTTAACATCTGCCAACTGTGTGGAAGGAGAGTACAATCAACATCAGACCAGATCACGTAGGATATGGATTTTGGCTTCTCATAGATTATACAAGCCTCTTAAGCACTGATTTTGCAGTTTCTGAGCCTCTTTTTTTCCCCATTATTCTCCTCCTTTGAGCACAAGATTAGACATCCAGCAAAACTGAAGGGTTTGGATTGGGTTTTTTTTTTTCAACAGGAAAAGATTTCATTGGAAAATTCCAAAGCAGCTTAACCCTTGGCCATTGCAGGTGAGATATTTTGGTTGTTCAAAGATTGATTTTCCCTATCATATTGTCTGTAATTAAACTTAATCAATGACTCACACTTAAATACACTAGTGCATTGCATTTTCAGATGATTTTTTTAATAGTGCATGTGTAGTAATAGATTTTCAATGACAGAGAGTACACTGCTTCTATAAAAAAACATATTAGCCAAACCAATATACATGATGATATTATTTTCTAAACAGAGCCAAATTTGAAAATCAACTCCTTTTCCAAATTCTTCAACCCTCATACATAGCACAACACTTGAAAAAAAAGACAAGAAAAAAAGAGAAGAAAATTTCTCTCTGGAGTCACAGTAAACCCACAATGGAGCTTTTTCCTGATGCAAGGGGAAGAAGGGGAGTTATAGCATTAGTCATCAGAGCTTGAAATTCCTTCCAAAAGCAGACATAGAAAGAGCCAGGAGACAGAGCTAGCTTTTAGACTGTGGCATACTATTATTACAACATAATAATTATCATTATTTTGAGGGAGGCTTGACTGTAAAGAGGACATAAAGGCAGCACAGGCTGTTAGACCAATAAAAATAGAGCTGAGAGGAATAGATTATATCTCACAGCTGGTTTATTGATATTTATGTTACAACAGCCAACAAGAACTCCCTCAAATGGTCCTCCTAATATTAATGTACCACTCTAAAATACAGTACTCCAGCTAGTAACAGTGACTATAAATAGCAGGTTTCAAACCCTCCCAGTCAATTCAGAGCTTCACAACACAATTTACCAATCTCTTCCCCAGGTGCCACTGCACATTTACTAGGTCTCAAAGCACCACTGCAGAGGAGCTGCTGATAGTTGCTGACGTGGTTCTCAAAGCACTTTCTGCAGAGTCAGCCGGTTTGTCCTATTTCTCAATCTGAAGCTTTTTTGAAGTTTCATCGTGTCTTTTCCCTCCTTTGCAAATATTTTAAGGTCTTGATGCCAAGATTTCTACATATAAATTGTAAAAGCCACTAATAGAAAATTAAAACCTGGTGAAAAAAAATACTATGCTTATGATAGGTGAGGCTGACTGAATTAATGAAACAATGCCTGTATAAAATATATCTTTTCCTTTAAGGGTCACTGATTCACCTCATGGTCATGTCTTTACAGTAGCCATTCAGCTTTTATTCACCTAACTGGCAAGAGGTTGGTGGGTCCTTCTTATGATCCTAAAGTGCCTTTAGTTTTCCATACTCTGACCAGACAAAACTATTCAGCAAGGCCTTTGCCTTGGATTCCATTTCTCATGTTCTTTCTGCTGACCTGTGAAGTCTGTTCCACTGAGCTGTTTGCTCCACTTAAATTTAGCTATTAACTATTAGCTACTGCTGTTTACTGCACTTAACTAAATATCCATCTCCCAGTCCCGGGGCAGATAATGGGAATGAGCTGCTGATTCACTGCCCTTACTGTGCTGTAAGCTTTCACAACCATTTATCTGGCCAGAATTGTTTAATTTATTCATCAGTGACTTGGATGAAGGGGCAGATGCCTCCTCATCAAGCTCACTGATGACACAAAGGTGGGAGGAGTGGCCGATACCCCAGAGGGCTGAGCAGCCCTTCAGAAGAGCCTTGACAGGCTGGAGACATGGGCAAAGAAGAGTCTGAAATTCAAGGGCAAATGCAGAGTCCTGCACCTGGGGAAGAATAACCCAGGCACCAGCACAGGCTGGGAGATGACCTGCTGGAAGGCAGCTCAGTGGAGGACCTGGAGGTCCTGGGGGAACAGCAAACTGTCCATAAGCCAGCAGTGCCCTTGTGCACAAGAAGGCCAAAGGCATCCTGGGGTGCATTAGGAAGAGCATTGACAGCAGGTCAGGGAAGGTGATCCTGCCCCTGCACTCAGCCCTTGTGAGGCTGTATCTGGAGTGCTGCATCCAGTTCTGTGATCCTCTGTACAAAAGGAGCTCCTGGAGCATGTCCAGTGGAGGGAGACAAATATGATTAAGGGAATGGAACATCTCCCTTAAGAGGAAAGGGAGCTGGGCCTGCTCAGCCTCAAGAAGAAATGACTGAGGGGACCTCGTCAATATCCGTAAGTCTCTGAAGGGAGGGTGTTGAGAGGATGGAGTCAGGCTCTTCTCAGAGGTGCTGAGAAATAGAACAAGAGGTAATGGGCAGAAGCTGATATACAGAAAATTCCACCTGAATAGGAGGGAGAATTTCTTTACTGTGTGGATGACCATGCACTGGAACAGGTTGCCTAGAGAGGTTGTGGAGTCTTCCTCACTGGAGATATTCAAGAACTGTCTGGACACAATCCTGTGCCATGTGTTACAGGATGGCCCTGCTTAAGCAAGGAGGTTGGACTAGATGACCCATTGTGGTCCCTTCTAACCTGAACCATTCTGTGATTCTGTGACAGCCTTTATGAGATTATTAATAAGCATTGAATCAACTTGAATTAAATTTCTCTCTAAACTCCTGGAGAAAATACAGAGAAAAGTGACAGCAGCTAGTCACCATATTAAAATGCACAGTGCTCAAAGCTTAACATTTCCTTTCAGGAATTTTTCTGCCCATTATATAATTCAATGTAAGTCAGTATTATGCTGCAGACTGGCTGATGGCCAGCATCAATCTATTTTACCTGACCAGCAAGGAATGTCCCAGGAGGGGACACACTTACAAACATGTCAGTGTGGTTCTGACAGCCAGTTTCTCTCATTTTACATGAAGAAAATAACGACTTTAACAAGACTGATTTGAATATGATTTCAGAAGTATAAGGGACTGCTTTTCCTATGTAGTTTCTATCAAGGTTTTGGAGTTTATTTTTAGGTATGTGATCAGCTCAGAACCATTCCAGTACTATCCAAGGAAAGACTTTATAGGTGCTTCAATTAGTCACTTTCATGCCTCACCAGGGAGGACAGAACACCCACACCTCCTGTACCACATCACTGCCAGCATCATGCCAGCCTCCTATTATCATGATGTCACCAAACAGCTAAGTTTCATAATAGCAAACAAAGTTCCCCATCTAAAGAGGCTAAACAAAACAAAGCATCAATCAGTTTCAGTTTCATCTTTGGTTTTCGTAAAGAGCCCTCACACTGCCCACAGGATTACCAAAGTGGCTTCCTACTCAGGGTTCATTCAAGCAAATACACATGCTTAACATAAGTGCCCACATTACTTAACAGATAATTAGTTGCACTCTCAAAGCTTGTGGCAGTCTTCTGGTTCTTCCTCATCCCTAAGCTGGAAGACATCTGATAATATTCTTTGTGGAAATGGCTCATGTATGCATGTGCTAGAGCTCATGTAAAGTTGGTATTGGAGCATGAGAGAGGTTTGCGCAAGCTTAAGAAACCCGAAATCTTAAGATTTCTGTTTTACTACAGCTATATTCCCACATGGATAAACAGTAGGTTTTTCAAAAAGTTTAGGTTTTGGCCAAATGGTTTTGGCCTGCAGGAATAGCATAGGTCACAGCCCACATGACTTAAGTCAAAAACATTCCAGCTTTCAAGTTCCTGCAAAAGAAGACTAAAATTTTTAAGACTAGGTCCCAAAAACTGTTTAACTTACTCTAAAAAACATTTCTCTTAGTGTCATATACAAAAATACATATGTCAATTGTTTCAGAGTTAGTCCTCAACAAAAAGTAAATTCAAGAAAATCATCCAGCATCCAGCATCTAGAAAACATTTTGAGTCTTACAAAGAAATAAGCAACTATAAGGGTAACCAATAGTGTCAACACTAGTACCATTGTAAATCCTATGAAAACATGAACTTACCCGAGAAAATTCCAGCCACCGATACTGGAAACGTCTGCTGAGGTTAAATAATCTTGCATAAACCATCCTCCACACCAGGTAGTTGGCAAGAGTCCTGTTAAATCAGAAATATTTTTATCAGACATCTAAACACCACACAGCACCCAGAGAAATATCTCTACAAGCATTTCACCTCAGTGGTGGGAATCTCACCTTGGAAGTTAGTGATTGATGACCAAATTGATAAAACCCAATTACTCAGGAGAATCTGTACGATTGCAACCAGTTATTATGTAATTGCACCATGATAGCCACGTTCTAGGGTCATTTATAACAAGTCCACCACCTTTTATGTCATTTTTAGGTAATGTCTTTTCCAAAAGGCAGCTTTCATTTTCCTTAGAAGTGGCAAGAACTGTGTTATAATAATAGTTGCATAAAAGTTCTATCCAGAGATAACTGATTTTCCTTTTGTAGATCAAAGTGAATTTTATCTCTCCTCATTAGTAGGGCACATAAATGGTAACAGAGTAGATAACATTCCATCCCATATACACTATCATTATCTCATATTTGTATCTTTCATTAGGAGTTATCAATATGCTTTAAAATTTCTACTCCTCTCAGAGTTATTAAAGTATTACCACTCTTATTTTGTCAGATGGATAACTGAAGTACCAAAAAAAGAGAAGTCTCACTAACAAAAATCTCCTAAGAATTGAGGCTGAAAGATCCAGGATGAGCTTGTTTAAAAATCACAGGAGACCTGATGTCCATGCTCCTTCTCTAAAACTTCAAGCACCTGACTGGAGGATTTATCTACTCTAGATTTATCTCTTCCCCTTTTCAGCAGTGGCTGTATGAGGTAAAGGTGCATTTTGAAATACGCAATTCACTAAACAGTCTCGAAACAAGACCAATAATGGCCTATACATATTGTTCTCATCTTCTCTTTTACATGACATGTTTTTTCAAGGATAGTCATTGCTTTAAAGCTATGAATATCCAAACATCATTTGCTCTACACTGGGATATACATAACACTTTGGGCAGGCCACAGACTTTTCCATAGGTAGGAAAACTGCTTCTTTGCAACCAAAGATGCTATTATGGACTGTCTGAACAACAGCCCCCACCTCTAAAAAATCCCATTTCTGCAATCTCCCATTGCCACGGGCGTGGGGCAATGTAGCTGTTGCTACATTGTCACTCCATTAGCTTCATTCACAGACACATCCCATACGGTTCCCTCCTCTGAATCATAACATAACATAATAAACGCACTTTGTGGGCATGTTGTCTTGACAGCAGTATTTTCTTGAGACATAACTTCAGTTCTGCCTCTAACCAAGTTCCAGTCCACCCACACAAAGCCTTCAGCTCAAAGACGCGTTGTTGCATTTCTCACTCTGGGCATATTCCCTCTTTTAGTACACAGATATATCATACAGGGAACCTAAATGCCCACAATAATCATACAACAAGTCTGAAAAAGCTTTTTAGCATGAATAATGTACATTTATAAGACAGTACATGTTGCAAAAGCCAAAATAGTTAGCTCTGCTTAGATGATCAAACCATTTTGAGATAATGCTTTGGGTCATTAAAAATTCATTTCAAGCTATGAAATACCAGAAAGTACAGAATTTCCCCTTAACACATTTGTGACAATGTGGAATTTTCCCACTCAGTGGTAAGTGAAGCACCCTGAAAACACTCAGGTCTCATTGTTTTTGTAAATTACTCAAACTCCATAAACCTCACAACTATCTGCCTCAGATATTTCAAAGGAGCTGAAGAGCATCCATGCTCCTGCAGCAACTACTGTGTGTATCTGAAACAGCATATATGCAAGTCCTATAGATTAAAAGGTTTAAAGATTTAATTTTAATCAAAAGTCTTAGGTAAACAACCTCATCTAAACCGATCAGTTTCATAAACCAATTATGTATTACAATTTGGTACTTAATTGCAACAAAAAAATCAATTCTCTCTTCTGTGTGCTCCTTGTTCTCATATAGTGATGTTTGTCCTTACACTGGAGTTGGGAACCTCTCCCAGATTGATAGTGAATAAAAGACCAAAATTTGTAAAGGATGAGTCTCAAAAAGGTGACTTATTGAAAGACAAAAATATCAACAAGAATTCAGAAATGTTTGTGCCAGACATAAGTAAAGAAAGCAGCTGACAGTTGCAGTAAATATCTCACAATTAATTGAGGTTTGTTTTAACTTGGGAAGGAAAAGGCTGACACATTCTAAAACCAAGCTGTCTGTGAGACTGTAATAGTTCCTGCATGTAATCACAATAGAATTCACTGATGCATACAATGCATAAAACGGGAAGGTTTCACTTCAAAGTGCAGAGTTATATTTATTTGCTGGGTAGGTGGGTAATGGGGGAAAGGTTGAGGGGGTTTTTGGTTGTTACATGTTTGTGGGGTAGAGTTCTTTAGTTTGTTTTTAAAAAATATAGAATAGTAATTTATCTGAATTTGTTTATCTATTTTGGGGATGATTATTTTACCTTTTAGGCTAACTATAAAAACTTCATACCATCTTCAGTGGGTTTAAAAACTGACACTTTTTATTTACGAAATGCCTTCAATGCTTATCTTGGGGTGATTTCCATCCCAGTTTCACAAATAAGTTCACTGAGGCTCAGAGGAGTTAACCTCTACACATGGAACAAAATCCAACACAAAAAAAAAAAACCACATAAAAATTCTCTGCTTTTTCAACGAGACCAGAGCATTTGTTGTTATAACCTTTCAGAAGAGCAGAGTACATAGCCCTCTATTTTAACTTCCAAATGGCTGTTACAGAAAGTGTAGGCTCACTCTTAACCAATATGACCATTATTGTGACACACACTCCCAAAGGAAGTGGTAGGGAGCTTGTTTGCTGGGACAGTTAAATTTGTAACAGTGCTTATGAATATTTACTAAAGTACTCTCTGTCCTGTCTGGGAATAAAGTAGGTTGCTCATGTAAAATTCTGTGAGTTTGCAATATTTTAATCAACAGACACGGTAGCAATTAAAGAGGACAGATTTAATATGAGATAGATGGACAAATTAATTAACATTTTAAGAAAAAGATCCCTTTCACAAATTTTAGATCTGTTTGAAAATTGTATTTAGAATTGAGTCACGAATCACATTATAAGTACTGAAAAACTTCTGCCTTATTGCCAGAGGCACTAGTTCAAGTCAAATTATTTTAAATTCTCTCTCTAATTTTTTTCAGAGGCATGCTAAGACCAGAAAGGAGATCTAGTGCCTCCACCCATCTCTAAAGAAAATTCCTCATATGCTATAGGAATTAAAGTACTTGTCAATTTACAGTATCAGACTGCAAAAATAGTGTAAGGTAGGACAAAGGAAAAGGGGGGTACAAGGAAACTGGAAAGGGACTTTTTACAAGGGCATGTAGTGATAGGACAAAGCTTAAAACTGAAAAAGGATAGATTTATCCGATAATAGGAGGAAATTCTTTACTGTGAGGGGAATGAGGCATTAAACAAATTGTCCAGAGAAGTTGCGGATGACCCATTCCTGGAAGTGTTCAAGGCTGGGATTGCCCTTCCCCTTAAGGGTGGGTCATCACAATAGGGTTATGAGCAACCTGGTCTAGTGCAAGGTGTTCCTGTCCACAGCAAGAGGGTTGATACTAGATTCTCTGTAAGGTCCCTTCCAACGCAAACCATTCTGTGATCCTATGAAACTAGTTATCCATTCTGGTATCTGTAAGAACGATAAAGCTGTTTCTTTCAACTGCTGCAAACATCTCCAAAAAGGATGCAATTTACAGTGTCCTATTTGTGGCTCACATAAAGCACCAGCACACAGATAACAGGGGAGGAATATAAGGGGCTCTTAATTGGTGCCAGCACAGCTCTGTCTCCCCGCCCTCACATGGCACAGCTGTACTGGAGCTCTGCTGTTGCACGTTTATATCACAGCTACATACATACACCTCTTCCTCCTGTAAGAGAGACAAACCCCACTAATAATTAGCTGGTATGCCAAAAAAATTAAAGGAATCCCTGAAGGCTTCTTATGAAGAAAGTGTGACTTACTTCAGCACTGAACACATGGCATGACCTAGGCTAGCTATCCCAGAGCTGATGAACTCCTGCAGGCTAGTTGCTCAGCCTCTTGGGCAGCTTGTTATGGAGAGCCATGCTCCTTGACTGGAGTGGCAGCAGTGCCCTGGCTTGGGAACTTCAGACAGACCCCTGAACTGCACTGCTGCACCATTTCAAGCTCTACACAGTAACTTGGTTATATGCAGTCAAGTAAAATTCTACTGAACTCACTCTATACCGTGCCAATGTCCGACCTTCTGATAATATGCCCATATGAATGATTTTGTGATTCAAGATTGTTCAGCAGGTTCTCCAAGGGAGAAATTTTTAATACAATGATTTTGAGTCCGTATGATTTGCTACCTCCAACACAGAGAACTGCCTCTATAATCAGACTTAATTTTCACTCTGTTCTTCCCTCCACTTGAAACAAACTTCATTGAGTACTTTACCAGATCACTGGGGCATGAACCGTGTTTTTGTGACGTTTTGAATTGTGCCCTGCTAGCAGAGTGCTTATCTGGGAAGAGACACACAAGGCATTGGAATAAAAGTATAGTTTAGACATAAATTTGTAACTAAAAAGAACATGAACTTTGTGAAAGTACCTGCATTTCATAATGACACTGCATAATGATGAGAATTTAATTCACCTTCTAAACACTGAACCAAATCTAAGGATTTACTAGAAATTTGATTGGTATAGATATTTACAGTAACAAATAAAATTCATAGATTTTTACATTTACTTAACCTTTAAAATATCATATGGAGAAT
>JAWWES010000001.1:102133142-102190207 GCA_035583135.1 Lophotriccus pileatus | reverse complement strand
GTATAGATATTTACAGTAACAAATAAAATTCATAGATTTTTACATTTACTTAACCTTTAAAATATCATATGGAGAATGACAAATGAGATTACCTAAAAGAAAATATGCTTGTTAAACTTCCAGAGTTCACCCTAACCTCATTGCTAGGAGTTCATATTAAGATGAATTCCTAATTTTCTCAGGCCAGATAACAAGGTTACTTCTGGACCGCACTCTGACATTTGAAGTAATGAACATTATCACCTAATAGATAAACAGCAAGGGCTGTTGGGATGCATTTTACACACAAGAATTTGAAGCCTGCTTGGGTTGAGTTTAAGCACTATTTGCCATTTCTAACATTTTATGATGCAAATTTCTGAAGGTGAGACCGGGCAGAAAATGCCTAAGCCTTTATCAGCTACAATGTAGGCAGTATGAATATACTGGAATGAGAGATTACTTTTGCCCAACCCCATTCTCCCAATCTGTGGGGCCAGAGAGCTGGTCTCCAGCTTTGCTGAAGGCAGACATTGCCATTATTTCTGGTCATTGCTCCAGCCTCCTTCTGCCATGACACACAGGAGGGCTTAACTTCTCCTGAATACTCAGATTTTCCCTGAATAAGAAACTATTGGGAAAAAAGTCTCCAAGTATTTACTCTGTAGTTATAGAATATATTTGCATGTAACTCTATTTGTATACTGGGAATAATTAATTCTCTCTTGTCTTGCTAGATGTGCATTCTCTAAATCACTGCTTTATCCCCACTGATGTAACTAACTTTGAAATACAGAGCGTGGACAGCTCAAATAATTTAAAAGACTTTCTTCAGTAAATTAAGATTGGTGGCACACTAACAGTATTTGTCTGGATTTTATAAAGAACAGATATTTGATGATTTGTTTTGTAGGCAAATCAGTAATTTTTATTTTTCTTATTGTTTGATGTGTGTGCTGTTTTTACAGGTACTATGAACTAATGTAAGCATTCCATCACTGGAGACATAGAGCAACAATATAAGAATAACTCTTTTGAATTAGTTTGATGTTTTGGTTTTGGTTTTTTTTTCTGAAGTGTACTTTTAGTTGTGGCCATATTGTACAATCAGCAAGGACTGATATTTGGAGAAAGCAGTTTAACAATATTTTTTTAAAAGTTCAGCAACACGCCTCAGCAGAGAACAAATTATCACAGAAATCCCCTAGATGTCATCAATAATGATGTTTCAAATGAGGTGTTGCTTTTTCATCACTGCTCAAAGCTGTCTTACTTCCCTGTGCAAAATACATCTATTATGTTTAATCTGAGCTACCTGCATTCTACAGCTATGTTCTACAGATGTAAATCATTTCACGAGATACAAGATCCTATAAAAGTAGGAGATGCTGAATGCATCTGGAAAATGCAGCTTTACTGCAGCCTGAGTTCTCCATAGAAGAAGAAATGTGCTGAAACTGCAAATTCTCCTGCTACATACAAGATAATATCTATACCCTCATTCAAACAAAACCAAACAGATCATTTTCCTAGAGACTTGAGTCCAGGAATATCTGAAGCTCTGGAAAAATACAGGAAAAGCCCAGCATTTGATGTACCCTTGTAAGTGTGGGTGAAATCATCCTTACTTTTTCCTTTCATTTTCTAGTATCCTGAATAAATCTTTGAAGTACTGGGGAACACGGACAATCACATTTTCTGAAGGACCTATATCTTTAAGCTCAGGATAGAGTTTGGTGTCAATCACCTTCTTGATGTATCCCAGCCAGTCAAACTGCAATGACAAAGAGAAGGCTGGTTAAATCAGATTTTGAAGAGAGATGATTTATTGACTAAGTTGCACCTTTAAAACATTGGGTTTAAAGATTTACTTATTAAAAATTTAGAAACTGTTGCACTTTGTCATTACATGTGTTTTCAATCTTCAGTAAAGTCGTAACTGTATTTAAAAGAGCATATATTGTAAATGAGCACACACATTCCTAATGATATTCCTTTAACATGCTTCTCTGCACACTAAAGGCAATTTTAATTACTCAGGTCAGATATTAAAAGAATAATTTTGCAATTATGCTCAACCAACCTGTGGAATCATGGCACTAAGCTCCGATATGTTCATTTTATTGTACATCACCTCACTTGTTCGATTTTCATACGGAATCATGATCTGGGGAAGAGAAAAAAAACAAAACACAAACCCATCAAAACAGGGATTATCTTGCAGGAACCTGCTCTTACGTCATTACTGTCCATCATAATCCCAGTGCAGAAATATCTCACCACCTGTTTTCCAAGCATTTAGGGCATTAACTTCCCTTTCTGAGGACGACATTTAACTGGAAGAAATGGAGCTTGTTCATTTTAACTCATTACTGGGGAATTTAATGAGCTACATGTCTTCTTTGAACATATTAGACCAGTTTCAGCTCTGATTATACCAAGGAAAGACATGTTAATTCATAAGATATAAAAGTATACCTGAACCATTAATACTTATTCATCCCATCATATCAGGTAGAAGCCAGCTCCAACCTATATGGTTTAAAAGGTCAAACCTGAGATAGGCACAGTGGAAGTGCAGCTCATGTCTTGGATTTGAACATGATCTTGCTATAGCCTTACTCTATCTGAGGAAGGAGCCAGATGCATACAAGTTTCTTCTCATTTCACCCCACCATCCTGATTTCCATAGCAGGAAACCGGGGTACATAGGCCAGACATGAATTAAAGCATTCCCCAACCAGACCTTTCATCTGGGTGACCAGAGGAGCCAGACCTCAAGTTCCTCTGTGGTGTCAAAGTCCAAGGACACAGCAAAAGAAATTCTAAATATAAAAGAAGTCCTTTTATGACTGACAAGAGGGACATTCAGACTCCAACATGGCCCTCTGGTACATAATAGAAAAACAAACCAAGTACAAGACATAGCTCAAATTTTTCTCAGTGTTAAAGAGAAATAAAACTTCCCGATGGCAATTCCAACCCTACTCTAAGGTAAGTCCTATGCAACAAGCTGTATGCTGTGCAGTTTAAAGAGGACAGAGACTGACACCAGACTAACCAGACAGCTGGCAGTTCTCCAACCAAAATTCGCCAGTAAGTGTCTGTGGTTTTACTATTGCTCAAGCCACACAGGAAAATAAAAAACTACTTTCTTCTCCCTTTCTGCAAAACTTGATTTATCTGACAAATCTTTAAACTCTTCTTGAACCCATTTACTCTCTTCCTCTCAGAACTTTTCCTCCTTCTCTGCTCATTCCATCCTAATAAAAATCATCCTTGTACATAGCAAGTTCTCTTAAAGCACGCCACTCCTTCTTATATGCAAAGTATTCTTGCTGCCTATTCTTGACCATACAAGTTCTCCATTATATGTTTACTTAAACAAATGCAGGGGAATACAGGATACAGTAAAACCTTAAGTGACAAACAGGACTACCTCCTTTGAATCACAGTAAAACATTTACATGTATAACCATTGTGCTCATTAGGGATTATGTAGTAATCCATATCCCTGGACTCATGCCTAATATCTGGACAGACATGAGGAGGATTATTCGTGCTAAAGAAAACCATGAGCAAGCATGTTTTGTCACATAACGATATGCATTAATGATCCTGAGGTTTTTTACATGATCTGTGTCATCTTATACGGCAACTCCACCTACATACTTTGTATGCTCTGTAAGACACTCGTTAAGTAAAGCATTAGAGCTACCAGAGCTAGCAATGCATCTTCTAATCACATCAAGGCTAAACAGAAGAAATGTTTACTATTTTTCAAGTCTACTGTGTCACAATGAAGTATTTGCTCATTAGTCCATCCACGCTAAGTAACTGAAGCTGAATACTGGGCTTTATTTAGAGGTTTGATGAATTTCATCCCTTTCAGCAGAAAAGATGGAAACACTGACTTACTACTATTGCAGATGGCTCTCACTTCTGTACAAACATACCATTAAGAAGCATCACTGCCTTTCCTCCTGTAGACTGCAACAGCAGAACCAGATAGAAGTCACCTGTTGCATCACTTGTCCTGTGCAATAGGCTTCTCTGTTAACAAGAGACCACCATTTCAGATGGAATAGCCTCTTTCCTTGCCAATATAAAGGAATACTCAGCTCAGCTGGCAGCTCTGCAAACCATTGTCAAGTTGGTAGCCATAAACTTTTCTGGTTTCCCAACATTGACGCTGACTCTTCTCTCTAGCTTTAGAAAAAGTTAAATGATAGTGGAGTTGCAGCTCCCAGGGGTGGGATTCTGGTAGTAGCCATACTGAAAGGGGGATACAGAGAAACAAAAATGCTCTTTCAAACAGTAACAAACCTAATGCATAAATTAAATTTCACAAGGGGGCAAAAATGTCTCCAAATAAATGGCAGAACCAAGCACCAGATTTAAATACAATTACCTTTACTAAATTCAGTTGGTCCCCTTAAATTAAAACTCATGGAGTTTCTCATCTGCTCTCCCAGAGTACTCCATGAAAGCACCTCAGGAGCTAAGGGTGGTGCTACTGTAAACACCACCTCACTGCCATCTCCAATATCCCACCTCGGCCTTGCACTGCTTTTAGACTGTTCTACAGAGAATCAGCCCAGTCTGCTTCTTGAACAACAGGGTAATATATTCTTAACATGGGTGCACAGCAGGGATTCAAATTCTACCCAGCTTCACAATTACAGTATCATAGAATCTCTTAGGTTGGAAAAGACATGTAAGGTCATTGAGTCCAACTGTTAACCCATCACTGCCAAGTCTACCACTAAACCATATCCTCAAGTGCCACATCTACATGTCTTTTAAATACCTCCAGGGATCGAGACTCAATCACTTACCTGGGCAGGCTATTCCAGTGCTTGACAACCCTTTTGGTGAAGAAATTTTTCCTAATATCCAATCTAAATCTACCCTGACACAATTTGAAGCAATTTCCACTTGTCCTATTGCTTATTACTTGGAAGAATGGCCCAGCCACTGTTCACCCAGCAAAGAGCGTTCTCGAGCAGCCTGTTTGTCCTGGAGAATGTTGTGGGAAACGGTCTCAAGGACTTTACTAAACTTTAGGTAGGCAACATCCAGAGCCTTTCCCCCATCCTCTAAGTTGGTCACTTTTTCATAGAAGGAGACCAGGTTAGTCAAGCGGGAACTGTCTTTCATAAACCCATGGTGATGGGGCCTGATCACTCAGTTATCCTGTATGTGCTGCATGATGGCAACAGAGATGATCTGTGCAACAGCATTTTAGAACACTAGATTAGAGAATTAGATTACCAACCTCTGCTATTTTAACTTCCAGTTTTAGAACTGATTTCATATCAGACTCAGCTCGTGAAGCATTTGCACCCAGAAGCACTGCTGTATCAACCATGAACTGCAAAAAGGCATCTCGGTACTGTAAAGAAACAAAAAGAGTGATGTGACTACTGGATTTGCTCTTGAGCAGAGGTGTAGCAGTAAACCAGAAATGCCCAGCAATAGCAAGGAGTATAATACTTTCATGCTTTAGCAACCAAGGTTGTGCTTTCCTTACCTTGAATGTCTGCTGTCAGCAAGTTAAGAAGGAGAAATAACACTATAAAAATACTGTGTATGACAGAGAGATCCTGCTGTGCTTCAGAGAGTACAAACCTCAGGAAATGCAAATGACACTTCTGGATTAGACTAACACTTTCAGCTCTTAAAAATGGATTAGACAATGTGTATGACTGTACAACAGTATTTTAGGCCAACTCATACAGTAACCACCATAGGACAGTAGAAGCACTTGTATACAAGCGCAAGGTTAGTGACCGAGAAGCCAGAGAGATACAGGGATGGTCCATTGAGCTCTCTCCTCTGTTCCTGCCACACACTACAACACGTGTCTACCCTGAAAAATCCAAATCCATACAATGCACAGCCCTTTCTCAGTTTCGAGCTCAACAAAACAAAACCAACAGTGAATAAAGCTGAGGGTAAAATGGCCACTCTAATTTCCAATTGATAGTACTTACAGATTTGGCTTCTGTGGTGTTTTCTAGGTAATCCTCTCGAGATGCCAGAGAGAGGCTTGCTTGGTCAATCTGTTAAAAACAACAAGAAGCAACATTTAATAGGTAAATTAATCAGAAATCAAAGGTAGACTGATAAGCAAGCTTGGAAGAGTTTCTCTGGCAGTTATGGTAGATGTGTGCAAATATACATACACAAGACACTGCAGCAGCCTGAGCTCCACAGGAATTCAAAACAACAGAAAAATGTTATGCTGTGCTGACAGATATTAATTAAATCACATTACTGTGATCTGGGGAGCCTCAGTTGCCCCCTGCAATATCTAAGCCACCTACAGAAAAGAAAAGAATAACCAATGTGATATAGCTGTTTATGGCTCCATTAGCATTAGGTAATGCAATAGGACTGAGTCTACAGGATCAAACAGTTGGTGCTGATGACCATTCATCCTGTGCACATTTCAGGGGCAAAAGAGTCAGCTTTGGGACACACTAGCCTAGTGTATGGACCAAATGTCCACCGGGTGCTGAAGCATGTTGACTGCTGTGTATCTGGAAGGCATTGTTAGCCTTTCTTGATTGAAAGAGAGATTACACTTTTGAGCTTCACCCCAGACCATCATTGGGTGCTGTATTTAGCTTTTGGAACAGATATGAAACAGCTGGATAGCAGCCAGGATTGCATGTATGCCCATGATATCGTTATCTCTCCAATACATTACCTAAAAGTGCCTGATAGGTCCAGATGGATTTTTGACTTTCACTTACCTTTCTGATCTAAAAATGGATCAAATCCGCTGGCCTGCAGTCACCCTAATATTGGAATTAGGGCCCCAAGGTAATTTCTAAACCAGACCCCAAATTTTGAAATCTGCACTCAGTTTGGAGTGAAATATCTACACTGCATTATATGCATACTGTTCCAAATTCCTAACCAGGCAAAACTCAAAATACAGCATATATTTTACAATTGTTACTGGGAACTGAGATTTCCCAGAACTTTTCAATGCAGTGAAGATAGGCCAGGGTATGGAAGCAAAAGCTGAAAACTTCATTCAACCAGCTTCTGAACTCTGAATAAGATACTGATTGGAGCAGAAACAACAGTTTTGATGCTCTAAAATTATTGTTTTGATGCTGTAATTGTTTTTAAAAGATACTTCTAGTAAAGACAGATTGCTTTTATTCATACCATTTCATGTGTCCTTTTTAATCTAAATTATTTAGGCTAAATCATTTATATTTCACATTTTCCACGTTTACAAAAATAAATCTTAGAATCTAAAATGAATGAATAAATGTAATCTTTTCCTCTACTAGCTGATGTTCACAATCTTTAAAATACACCATAAACAAATAAAACAAATCATCCTCAAAAAGGAGAGCAACTGCGATGCTCAGTGCAAATCTGGTTCTTTGAAAAACGATATCACCTTTTTTTCTCAGCATTTTGCAGCAAAAACAACATACTCTTATGCTTTTTGTACATTTGTCTTGGCAATAGTTAACTTCAAACTATTTGGTCTATTTCAGTTATGTGACTGTTACATTAAATATTCATCCAAATTTGCTGGGCTTGAGACTTAGATCTGACAACACATTAAAACCAAGAGAGCACAAATATGAGAAAAAAATCAGAAAAGTTAACCAACTTCTTTAGCCCTCAGGAAAAAAAAAAATCATGTTGATTGCTGAACAAAGTTTTATTTGGAGTTTTTACTTTTTTATGATCCATTGATGATTTTGCAATGCTGAACAAAAAGAATTTTGCAAAAAAGTCATTGTCACAAGCAGACTAAAATACTCCACGGTACATCTAGACCCCTGGGAATTTGTTAAAAACACAGACAAAGAAGAATACTGGCTTATGCAATCTGGAGATCAAGATCTTAATAAAATTAACAACAGAATACCCTATGGAATAATACATTATTCATAGCATTTAGTGCTTCAGTTATTCAGATACTTAATTCTTAGGCACCACTAAGCATAATAAGGGAAGGTACTGATAGTTATAATTCATTTCCAAGAAATTAGCAGTAAGGATATCCCTGCTCAGCCCTTTGCTAACAGGTGACTTGGACTGAAACATTCTGACAGGAGTTACCTAACTAAACATCTCTCTGATTCTACTGCTTCAGTTCTTTTAAACAAGTCTCCAGCCAAAGAAAACCTGACAGGATCTTAAAAACATCTTAGCAGAATGACATCTTATATACAGCAAACTGTTGACCTGCTGTTGACTATCCAGAAAAATGTCCCAGAGATGGAGAAAAGTTACCCTTCAACTTTATACCAGTTAAATGTCTCAGTCAGGAGTCATTTTGAAGAACTGACTCAGAATTGACATCCACTCCAGTACCAACACAATTAACTGTTGTTTGATCTCTAAATACAATGTATTCTTGGCTACATTCATACAGCCAGCCCAGATGCCAGCAAAATAAAGATCATAGATCCTTTTGCTATGATGAATGGCATCATAACTTTCTTATTTGCTCCTTCTCTCTTACCTTCATAACCTATTTTCTTGAAGCAGTGGAGGGCTGGTCTACTTTGTCTACTCATCTGTAGTTCTTAAACCAAAGCAATGCATTTGGCCCAGGCACTCAGACTTGCCATGGTGACAACTCACAGTAATACAATTTTCTCTGGAGTTTTGTCAGACTACAGGGAGGAAAGATTTATTGGGTCTTTTTCTCACTAAAATGTTGTATAATGCCATACACTGTTAACAAAATGGTAATGCTTTGGTCTAAAAGTAATACCATTTCAGGAAAAAGGTAAATTCTGTATTTCAGGACTAAAAGTGCTTGGGATACATCTGTGTCATAAGCTGCTATATAAGCACCCGATTATGTGTTTATATCTTAAGAAAAATAGCTCAAGTTCAGAATATTTGCTACTGATGCACCATTCTTCATCTTCACAGACAAAAAAACCTCATTCTTCATGCAGCTAATGAGTCACAAGCAGCACTCAGAACATGCCTAGAACTAGATATTGGCCTCTTATTCTCATGCACATAGACCCTGGACACTGGCCTACTGGCAACATTATTTTTATTTTTTTTCCCTGCCATTGGAAAGAAGAAAACAATCTGTAGGAAATACTTTTCAGTAGCATGTGGTTGCCAGTGGCTCCTACATTCCCATAAATTGGCACCTACCAACATCTGTGTGTCGGTAGATAATGACAACAATAATCAAGTGTAAACATTTGGCACGTAGACATGTTTTAAAAAAGAAGACCATAAAATACCATGCAAAGTAACCTGTTAGATATGCTATATGGTACCTTCAGGATATACCGATTGGAGACTTTGTCATCAGCAGCCACATATAAACGGATGAAGACAGAGTTACTGTATTGGCCACGAAGAGTTGCCAAGGCTTGGACTAAACTAAACCTCCTTTCTGACCACAGTCCTTCAGGTCCAATATTGGATTCCAGCACTGGCCAGCGGAAGGGTGAATGCCTCAGGATACTTAACAGGGGCTTCACATCGGCTTTTTCAATTTTATCTGAAATGCCAAAGTGTGACAACAATTACAGTCCAGATAATTCAAATGCAGCAGCAGCCACACAAGACAAAGATTTAATGGCTTCAATTGATTTCTAGGCAAGACAAAACACAATAGCTGAAACCCAAAGCCTCTGCTCTGCCTGTGAGCACAGTAGCACAGGAGTCCAACCCAGTTTTTGTGTACTAAGAATAATAGGGGCGAATCAATACCTTTCAAAAAAAAGCAAAGGCTGGAATTAAGTAAATGTAAAAAAAAAAAATCTGATTTAGAAACTAGCATAGAAACTTCACTGTTTCTGTGGGGCCGAGGAGGGTTGGTTATTGCACATAATCAAAGCTAGAGGGGCAGTATCTTGGCACAAAGGCTGCAGGGCAGGCTGTCTCAATCACTGGCAGCCAGTCTCAGGCCGTGCTGGAAGAAAATAGTCCAGGAAAAAACAGAACCACAGAATACGCTGAGTTGGAAGGGATCACTGAGCCCAACCCCTAGCCCTGCACAGGACCATCCCCAAGAGTCACAGCGTGTGCCTGAGAGTATCATCCAAACACTTCTTGAATTCTGTTACAGTTGGTGCTGTGACCACTCCCCTGGGGAGCCTGTTCCAGTGCCCAACCGCCCTCTGGGTGAAGATCCTTTTTTTAATATCCTATCTAAACCTCCCCTGACACAACTTCAGGCCATTCCCTTGGGTCCTGTCACTGGTCACCGCAGAGAAGAGATCAGTGCCTTCCGCTCCTCTTCCCTTCACGAGGAAGTTGTAACTGCACTGAGGTCTCCCCTCAGTCTCCTCTTCTCCAGGCAGAACAGACCAAATGCCCTCAGCTGCTTCTCATTCAGTTTACACTCAAGTGTTTTGATTAAATAGATTTAGAGAAATATAGAAGATGCTAAGCCACAGGCTGTTGAAAATATCAGTATAAGAATGTCATCGGAGGGTCCTCTGCTTTACTGACCCCAGGCACTGACCCCACAACCCTGGGACACAGTTTTAGCATTCTTTTGCAAGATAAATATCTATTCACAGTTCCCTGACAATCAGAGGTCTCTCTAAAACTGATTTCTTGTGCCTGGGTGTAGCTCAGCTTCAGAAATGTGTAGAAGACCCTCTGCATTCAGTTGAATCCGTATCAGCAAAATCCATGCATCTGCACAGAGCTCAGCAGAGAGATAAAACCCTTGTCTTTGCAAACACAGGGAACTCATAAATCTTAGAATCATTGAATATGCTGAGCTGGAAGGGACACATCAGGATCATATGCCCCTCTCAAATCAAGCCACTTACTCTCATTCATGCAGGACGCGTAAAGGATCTTGGCCTTCTGCACAGCTTCACTGTCTCGTCTTTTACTGATGGGTTTCTCAAGCAATGCTGAAAAAACAAATAAATTTGTTTCTCAATACACTGGAAAATGTAGAAACTGTTTGCTTATTTCAGCATTTGCTTTAATCATGCCATTTGTTTCATTAAGGATGAGGTTCCACATATATTTTTTTAAGCAGTAGCAGTAGCCCAGACATAATCACAACTTTTTCAAACCCCAACAGAAAAGAATTTTTAAATTTATTTATTTTTAAGAGGACTGATTTAAAGCCAGGTGCTTTAAATGCTGCTTACTACGTGTCCTCACAACCAGCTACTCTCAGCAAACTGAGGGGACAGGGAATCACAAGGTGTGGGTGGAAACAATCACACAGGGCAGGGAGTCAGGAATTCTTTCAAGTGGCTCAGCTGCTGGTGCTGGTACATTATGAAATCAGGGTCTAACAGAGAAGGTTAAAGAATCCCAGGATCAAGACCCCTGGTGTTCACTTTTGCCTGCTCTGCTGCTGCTGAAAGAAAGCAG
The DNA here is from genome assembly GCA_035583135.1 of Lophotriccus pileatus. Lineage (NCBI taxonomy): Eukaryota > Metazoa > Chordata > Aves > Passeriformes > Tyrannidae > Lophotriccus > Lophotriccus pileatus. Next base: position 102,178,864 of record JAWWES010000001.1, on the reverse strand, counting down.
CAGAGAACTGCTGTTGTCTGTCGAACACACACAACCTCAGTCTTTGGAATGACACAGAAGACCAAGTGTCCAACTACTGTTTGTAAAGCTGCACCATACACACTCATAGCACACTACAGGGTAAATGTTCAAAAGCCAAAACAGCTTTTTTTAAGCTGTCATCTCTCTACATTCTTTGCATTCCTTACATTATGTAATGAAAGGGAAAAAGCATGAAAAGTCCATCTGAATCTCAGCATTCCCCCCTCAGCTGCCTCAGACTGTTTCATCCAAGTTGTAAATCAGCCATGATGCAGCTGCAGATACACATACAATGGCTAAATGCAGAGAAATTAAAAAGGAAAAAAATAATCAAACCAAAACAAACAATGCCCAACTCATTTTTTTGGACCCTTAAGAGATTTAATGAGATAATTCCTTTTTAATTATGGATAAGATTTTCCTTAAAAATACTTCTGGACAGGATCCCCAATACCTTTGATTTCAAATCCTCAAATTGCTATTATTTTTTGGCTTGTTAAATACAATATAATGCCAATCACTGACACATCTTCAGCATGCACAATTCTTGGTAGAATAATCAGACCTGTTCATGTTTTAAGAATGGCACTATTGCAGAAAGTGAGATGGGGTAGATGCTGCCAATTGCTCATAATTCTTTTATGAAGACAATTCTTGGTTTCAATAACAAAAAATCTGGTTATCAAACATGAAAGACTTAATAAGATGGTTGAATCCTTCAGACACTGAAATAGGGGATGTGATCTGTGAGTGTTCTCTAGGCTACAAAGGTTTCTCAGCTTTAACCTCAAGTTTTCAGAAAGGTTTAGAAGCTCAAACCTTGAGCACTGCTCACATCCACACGATTTCTGCATTAGCTAGTATGAAATACAAATACAAGATTTAGAAATTTGCTTCTTATTTAGCTCACAAATACATATGGATTTTACATGTCCTTGAGTATTTAAACTCTTAAACACGAATGGCAAGAAACGGCAAGGAGCAAAGCATACTGATCAAAAATATGTGTAATCAATTAGTCTGTCTCCAGGTTGCTTATCCACGGAAAGAAAGTCACTACTGTGATTGAAATCAATGTAGACACATCAGGCTATCTTTAAATTAGCATTATTGGGCACTGTGAGTAGCCTGGCCATAGCTCCAGGCTCTGACAAACCCACTCCTGCACTGAGCAAATCTAATCGTGTGGGTTGATGCACTCTGTGCTTCTACAGGGCAGCATTTTGGAGCCTGCAGCTCAGAGTCTCTGCTCTCCAAGGACTTCCACAGCTTGATCAAACCTGCCTCAGGGCCATCCCTCAGTCTCCCCAGCACAGAGAGGCACTCTCTGAACAGTGTTCCATCTCTTGGCACGTGATATGGATTTCTGGCTACACTAAGGGAAGTGCCAGTCAGGGACACAGAGACAGCAAATTCAGCCCCTCTGAAAAAAATCAGCTGAACTGTAGCTGTCTGGGAAGATTGTCTTTCCACCTTGTAAAACTGTAATAGCTTCAGATATTTTCTGTTTGGACACCAAAATGTAAGCAAAACCTATAAGGTCTTCCAAGGGTAGGAAGAAAAAGACCACCACAGACCAAATGTTCAGCCTCATAAGATACCCACAGACCTGCTGTTTAGTTCCCTGCTTTGCCTTTCTGAACTGCTACTCTCATCCCTCACTAAGGAATTGTGTGTATTCATATGAATCCACTGAGAAGTTCAGTCTAGGAGGCTTTTCTTAAAGCACAGTTTTCTTAAACTTTGACCTAGTTAGGGAGATTGGGGCTACCAACATTTTGACTAAAGCAGCTCACTTAGCACTGAGAAGGACACTGAGTTTGTTCTTCTTACAGCTTTCTTTTCATTTTTTTTTTAAACTCGGTTTTCTTGCTTCAAATTAAAAGTTCTAATTCCCTAAAGCAACCTTCCATTTTAGGACACCAAACATTTATCTTTAAATAAGAATTTTTAGGAATGAATGGTTTTGATCAGACTAGGAAATATACATCACTCCACCAGTATCGAAAAACACCCTTAAAATAACAGCCCATCTGTCAGATCCCAATTAAATGCTACAGTGCTAGACAATCTGGCTGCAGAGGTTATAAAACCCCCACAATCCAAGCTGATTTGCAAACATCTGAAAAGGCACAGAATTGTTATTAACATCAGCTACAATTTAACAATTTATTGCTGCTACTGAATTACAACAGTAGCCTGTCACAACTGCAAAGCAGAATGTCATAACCAAAAATCACCAGAACAAGCAAAGTGAACCAGCATAGCTTAGGCCACCAAACGAAGCTTGGATCATGTTTCTTTGGCCAAATATCAAGTACCTGTTTCAGTGGCTTTTCTAAAAAAGCAGCTTTTCTTCACTCACATCTTTTACTTTCTTCACTTTTAAATTATTTCTGAAGTCATTCTCTTGGGGATAAAAAAAGATCTTGGCCTGTGGTGCTGATCTCAGCACCTCATTGTCCATGTTTCCATATGCACAGGATGCCTAGATGCAAGATTTACGTTTCACATAAAACTTCACATAAAACTTAGTTATGGCAAGTGTCAAAACCTATTGGGAATTCCACTCCACAGCACTGTAATAACACAGCTCATCTCATTAAGCAACTACCACTTGAACAGTCAGAAACTGTTTAAAGGTGTTCATGACATCCTAAACTTTCTGAAGTTGCAAATTGCTTCATCATTCAGTTTCTTCTACCAAGGGGTTGAGGGTCAGGAGGTTCCCATTGCAAAGTTCTGGTGCTCCTGGCACCCCAGGTCAGGCAGGTTTGAATCATTGCACTCCCTGGCTCTTGTACAAAACACAGACACTCAGCACCACCAGCAAAAAAACACACTCCCTAGCTGGGAGTGATCCTTGTCTGAGCTGGAGATGCTCAGATACACAGTCAAGGAAAAAAGCCACAGCTGGGGGTGGGGAGCTGAGAAGGGAAGGAAGAGAGTTTATATTGAGCTTCACATAGTTCTTTTCCAGGGCAAGAGGGCTAAAAAAGGCCAACGTCCTGTGGTTCACTACCCTCCAGTAAACAGCAATCATCTGCTGTTAAAAGTGAGAGCAAGGCACATTACAAAGTAAGCTTTGCGTGAGTGTTTATTTGACTGCACACTATTCTGAAGCTGCTAAGGATAGTCTTGTGCCCAAGTGTTACCTTTAATCTTACTTTCCATTTCCAGCCCTTGTTGATTTTCCAGCCCACTGTCTTGCACAGCTTCACTTTTCAACCACCGTATTTTATTTGTGGCACCAAGAAATCCTGTACCTTTCCCTCTTCTGACATGGGGTGCATGAAAAAGGGATTGCAAAACCAGATTTGCAGAGAAAAGAAATGTGCATGCCATTTATTCTAATTAGAAATATTGATTCAATCTGTCAGTGTCCTGACCAGCAGATTGTATATATTCTTTGTGCTGTCAGAGAGTTTTCTGTATATATATAGTTGAGTTGCAATCCTGAGAAACACCATGTGATTCATGAAGCTTACGTCCTATTCTAGAGAGAAAATACAAGCTTTCTCTGCATTTTCCAACACGAAATATGGAGAATACATCATGCTAGTAAAGATAGTAGCATTTTTTTCCACTAATTTCTGTCCTTATCCTTTTACCAACATTTGCTCTATGTGGAAAACGCCAACTGAAGTGTTTGCACAGTGGTATCTGACAATGATCTGAAATATATTATAATGCTTTGTATCTTGAAGAAAAACAATCGCATGTGCAAACATCCCACTGGGAATATGCTCGGACATTAAACAAAACAAAAATTACACAAGAACCCCAGGGGACATCCCATTTCCTGGAAAGTTGTAACCCTGGAAGAGTGAAAAGCTAGAAGCAGACAAATAATTCAGCATGAACTCCCAGGGCAATTCTAGAATGGACAGCAGTTTTGAACTACAAAACCAGAGAAGTACCAAAGTGGGGAGATGATCTTATTGTTGTACACAGGCTGGTGAGACAGACTGGAACACTCCCTGCCCTTCAGCTGCCTGTATTGTAAAAACAATGTTGGACAGCTGGACAGAGGGCAGAAAAAAATCAAACAATTGGGGTTTTATTTTGGCTTGAGAAGTAGAAGGGAGGGATAAAAAAAAAAAAAAAAAACAACAAAACAAACAAAAACCCCAACAAAAACACAAACAAACAAACAAAAAAAACCACCATGCAATGAGAAAACATGACTTTTCTTACAAGAGATGTGATGGAATCAGTTTGAAAGCACCATTAGAAAACGTTTGGTGCCAGAGAGGACTTCAATCTATTGAAAAAAGTCAGAGAGAAAGCCAGCCATTGGAAGATGGAGACAAATTCAGCAGTAACAGTGATTAACCACTGGAACCAGCAAGCAGAGGAGACAGCGGCTTCTCTGCCCCCTAACATTTTCAAGACTTGAGGGGTTTTTTTCAAAGATAAACTTTATTCCAAAGTGAATTATGTTTTATCCCAGTACAAGCTATTGAGCTGCATTACATGGTTAATGTAATTGTCTGTGACATAAGAAAGGTCATAGGATATAATCTAATAGTTACTCCTGGAATTGCACTCTATACATTTAGGATACAGATCTCAAAGCACTCTTAGACATGAGGAACTAAGAAGGAGACACAGCCATTATCCATTGCTGCAGATAAAGCAAGCCATAGATTCCTCCTTATCTAATTCATGCCAGACTCCTACTGATAGCAATGGTGTGCCTTAATGAGTATAAAGCTTGCTGAACTTGACCCAGACACTCAGAGAGCTTGATCCTTTGGAGATGCTGAACACCCTTCAGTGTCTTTAATGTCAGTGACAGTGGGAGTTGCTCAGTATTGCCCAGAGGATGCTCAGTATTAAAACTGAAAACAACTTATAACACATTCTTTTTGGGATCAGACTCAGAAAGCAGCCCAAGGACCTACTTATTCAGTGGGCCACAGTCAGAAGATGCTTTCATGAGCCATGTCCACAGCAAGACCCTATCAAAGCCTCACACAAATGCATGCTCTCCCTTTGGTAGCAGTAACTAGCAGCCAGATATTTGTTCCATATTGGATATTTATGAGCTTCATTTTCTTAGACCAAAATGTAGGAACTCTGCCTGTGGAAAGGGAGTTTATTTGCAAATACCTGGTGACAATGAATTTCTTTTTCAATTCTTGAGCAACAAAGACTCTGTTCTTCACCCTCCCCTCTATGCTGCTCTACAGCTATTGGGATTGGATTTCTAAACTGATGAGAACATTTAAAAGAGCTGTTCACCCACCTCCAGCTATCACTGAGTGCTAACCTGGGGAGCTTTTGTTTGCACTGTGCCACAGGGGTTATCTGAGGATTCCAGCAGTGTCACGGAGGTACCGCCCTTTCTTCAAACTCTCAGCACACTAGATTTAAGAAGTCAAGTTCAGTACAGTTCACAGAGCAAAAATTTGGCCAGGATGCCAATGGGCACACAAAAAAACTTCAGAACCACACTGCTGTTATGGAAATCACAGCTAAATAAATGTATAATCTTAATTAAGTAACATGAGCTTACATGTTCCAAGAGTGATCATTTCAGAACAGTTTGGGGTCAGCTGATGTTCATTTAGACTGTCTGGTTTCCAATTCATTTTTTCAGAGCCCAAAGTGAAGTGAAGGCAAGCTGGCAGTGGTAAGTTTCATAGTGTCTACAAGGGACACAATGTTCAACCCCAAAATAAAAGCACTGGCCACAGCGAGGAAAATTATACACAAGACTGTTGAAATCACTTGACCTTTGGTAACATTCCTGTCTTGCTACATGAAAATATGAATTTTAAGGACTGCAACAGTTCAGATCACAAAATAGTCAAAGAAGAGAATCTGATACATATATTTTTACTCTCATCGGTTTGGATGATCCCTATAGCTGGAGAGGAGTATACAGGGGATTATATTGTATCTTATTTATATATACATATATATACACACATACACATATATTTATTCTAAAAGGAAGTGACAGACTTAATTGATGTTTCCAAGCTGTACATATTTCTTGTGAACAAGAGAAGTATGGTCAAGCCAAGATTATTCTCAGAGTTAAATCTGTTCTTGCAGAGAACTCTCCTGAAAAGGCATGCACATCTCCTGCTGTAAAATGCAACGTTTAATGTTTCTATATAACTTTATCCCTCCTTGCAGGTTTGTTAGCACAAGTCAAACTCCCACAGAGATGCACCTGTCCAGCTTCCATTTCAGAGCTGCTTTGCATCTGGAACCCTTGGAAGAAGAGCAAAGCAAGATCTCCTCTGCTGGAAAATACCACAGAGACAAACCTCTGTGGATGTGCAGAAGCCTAATTACAGCTCTCTCCTGACACCTTATGTTACTGGAGTACATAAGGACTTGAAATAACCACTCAAAGCAACTTTTGTAATGGCAAACTCCTTGTCCACACAGGAATACGAAATAATGCAGAGTACTATACACCACCTAGATTGCTCTACCACCTGCTGTATTGTCTGTTCCCCCCTCTTGGGAAGGCAGAAGCATCCAGGATGTCAATGAATGGGGCTAATAGTCCGTTTTGGAAGGCCTTGTGTTGGCTTACATAGCCTCAGATATGCCTTAAATATAATAGTTTCCATATTTTTCCTACCATTCACTTTTTTTTTCTCTAATAAAAAACACCAATGTATTCTGCAGCTCCATGAGCTCATACCTCAAAATGGTCTTTGTGGAGCTGATGCCTTAATCTAGGCCTGCCTTGTTTTGATAAACTGCATCTCCCCCACCCACTTTATGATCTGGGGGGAGAAGGTCATTTGGCTGGTTTGGTTTTGGGGGTTTTTATGTTTGGTTGGTTGGTTTTGGTTTTTTTTAAAGGCCTTTAATAGTCATCAACACATTTCCCTTATCAATTCAGGGAAATATGTTTTATATTTGATACAATTAATGTCCATCTCACCATGGATAGAGTAGTGGCTCTTGAGAACAGCCAGCCCATCATTATTAATTCTCCTGACATTCGGATGGAACATTTAATCATTATGAATTAATTTTGCATTAATGAGGACATAATTAATATGCATTTCCACAAGAATTCATGAAGATCTAGTAATTAATCAATTCACATAGGTTCTAATTTCCAAGGAGCATAAATCAAGTAAATCAAACAAATGTTCCCAAATACCAATTTCATGAAAAGATGCTGTATTTACACACAAATAAACCCAATTAATACACTGACATTCTAGGGTTCCCCCTCACTCCTTGAAAAGAAACTCCCCAATTCTCTTCTTGAATATCCATTTAAGCAATATGGAAGCTCTCACAGAAAAGGCACTGACACAGCTGTGCTTACATAAGTGCTTCCTAATGCTGTTCAGTGCCCTGATATACAGCACAATTCCTAAACGGAAATGCTGTTTGTTTACAGTTTCAGCATTTTGTAAATTCTCTGAGCTTTGTATATCGAAAGATAAGCCCATCATGTGAGTTCCTCCAAAAGTCAACATAGCTGCACACAAACTGTAACTAAACCAAAAATCATCTTATGGGGATGTGAGAGCCTCTGTTCATAAACCTGATTTCAGTATATAAATTTTACTCCTTTGAGTATTATTGCCCTTTTCCCTGCCATGCCCCTCTAGCCTCCCAGTGTTATGCTGTAGGGGATAACACATGCCATTATAATGCTAGGCAGGGAGAGCTTAAACCACATTTAAACCAGAGGATTGCAAGTTTCCCAACTGTTACAATATAGGTGGAGCTCCATACTAAATGGCAGAATTACATTTACTTCATTATAGTAATACTTTCAATATGTACTTGCTTTTTGCCAGAAATGTACTTTTTTTTGTCAGAAAAAGGGAATCAGGTGTCACAGACTGCTGTGTCTTCCAAAGTATGAATCCCTGTTCTGTGAATTACCAGTCCAAATACAGTCATCAAACAATTCTGAAATTCGGTATCTACAGATACAAACATATCATCAAAAACAGAGGTTCACTGTAAATAGAGGGGAAATATTGTACCACATGTGGAACAGCAGTGAGCAGTGTGCCCCACTCTGGTTGTAGCCCAGGGCTCAAAGGAGGATGCCATTCCAGTCTCCCAATCAGGGAGATGCTGTGGGAATCCTGTGGCTCAGTTATTGTGCTGCCTTAAAACCTCATTCAGGAACCAAAATTATCTCCTCTCTGTATTCATGGTTTCCCAAAATCATCCATTACAAATACAACTTTCATTCTGAGCAGCCACAAAGCCTGGAAAAGTCCTGCCTTCTCCACCTTTGACTTAGGTACTTTGTTTTACCAAACAGCTATTAACTTCTTGCCCAGAGAGATTTACCTGACTTGTGCCACTTGTGCCACTTATGTTTTTTCTCACATTCAGATGAATAGGCCATTGTAGAAAAGATCTGAACCACTGAACAAAAAAAAAAAAGTCTGTACAATTGAAAAGAGATTCATTTATAGCAGAAAAATCCAAGCAAAACAGCATTAAGTACTGTTGCCGTTTGCTGCTATCTTGTTATCCAGGAGCAGGTATCCGACAAGATACCAGAGACAAAAACATAAACATCCTCTGAAGCTTTTATTTTAATTACTACTGCAGCAGTAATTAAATTAAGAGGTAGCTCTCAACTAGCTGCCTTTGAAGTAAACAAATCATAAAAGATGGGTCAGCTGACACAGAAATCCAAAGATGAGTGTCAACAGCTACATTACAGATTTCGTGGGACACATCCAATCTATCCCAGTGGGCCCAACTGAGTACCAGCAGGATAGTGGAGGAAAACAGCACTAAAAGAGACCTGTGGCAAAGGGTCCTCTGTCTAGGAAAGCAACCATTCAACAGCAACAGATGAGCACCAAATTCTGGGATTAGTCTGAAAGGACCACCCTATAGATAAACAGTATGAATTTCCAAACTGAGATATTCTTACCTTACTGGTTTTACTTATAAAGAATTTATTTTTCCAAAGAAAACCATTGGAGATTATCTTGGGAAAAGTTGCCTCCACTGCCAAGTTATTTTGTTTGCTGTCCTTCTCATGTTCTTAAAAAACCCAAACACCATATCCTGCTAAAAGGCCTCCATTTCTTTCTCTTTGCCATGATAGAAATTCCTTGTTTTAAGCAGACTGACATTCAGAAAACAACCACACTACAAAGCTTAGCACAGCACAGTCTGAAGTAGTTGTCTCATGGGGCCAGGAACAGTATGGAGACTTAATCTGTAAACTGGTTTCCACAGACACAAATTAAATTTAAAAGGCCTGGAAGACATGTTGACAAATGATTCACCTAATTTAAATCAGCTCCTTTGCAGTGTTGAGATTTAGGAATGTTTATGTTGCTGTGTATTGTTGTTGTTGTTGTTGTTTTAATTTATTGCTTCCTGCATGGTCACTCAGAGAAAAAAAATAATAACTTATCTGTACACCATTGTTTTGCAGACTTCAGAGAAAGGAAAAGAAACTGCTTGGTTCATAATCAACATTCATCACAGGTAATAGGTACTTATTTACTTGCCTCAGACTTTCAGCTCTGAATTATCCACAGAAAGCCAGTTCCATTTCAACAGTAAAAAAATAGCACTCCCAAAAATCTTAATTGAGGTCAGCAAATCAAAACAGAAAAATTCATCAAGAACACAAATAGCTTTGCAGAAAATATTATGGTAAGTGAAGAAACATTTATTAACTCACAGAGACACTGCAATCTTGACCTGACTGAAACTGCTGCAGTTTGAGATCACTCTCATTCATACAACACATGCCACAGACAAACCATATTTTCCATTTTGAAGGACTCCAAGAGTCCCTCAGTCCTCTCCAGGACAGTTCTATAAGGAACCAAGAAATTTTAACCTAAATATTACATATCCATTACCTAGATTTGGGTCATAACCAAAACTGTAAGTCTCTGCTTTTGACGTATTTCTGTGTATCTAAAATTATCTCCTTTACCTTCCTCCACAAAACATGAAATCCTGCTGGAGGTCACATCCAAAGAAAGACCTAATACCACTTTTGCCAGGATAAGACTTTATTCATTCTGTATAGCCAGGAGATCAAAGTGAGTTACACATGTGGTTTGTGGATTCCTCTGAGAGCAGAAAAAGAAATCCAAGTGACCCTCAAACTAAGCACGGAAAAGAAATTAAAGGGGAAATGATGATACGGTTTTAGTTTGAATCCATCCTAAGACAGCTAGAGAAAACCATGGGACCACTATATATATATTCTTAGCCCATTATAAACCCAAATCTTTAAAAAAATATTTTTCACTATCATATTAAGTTTTACAGATCTAGAAACACCCTGAAATAAATGTTTCTTATCCCGTTCCTTCAATCAACCAAAAATATTCAGGCAAAAAATCTACCACCCAGTAGTTCTTAGCTATTTTCCATTGACCCATTGCCATTCCACTCTTTGGAATTCCTTATTAGAGCAATACTGACCTTCACTGATACAGAAAACATTCTACACTTTCTTGAAGCTGACACCTGCAAAGTCATATGCTCTTCTGTGTCTGTAACCTCAAAAAAACACCCCAAAACCCCAAAAGAAATAGAAAAAAAATTCTTTGTTCTCAAACCCAGTAGTACCTAATGCAAGGTTCAGGATGTTATACAGCTACACTTACCTTTTTTTGGTAAGAAAAAATTAATTCTTACACATGATACCCATTATTAACTGGAAGATCTTCTTCTGTAGCAAAAAAAAAATTAAGCTTCAAGAATATTTAAATATACTTGTATAACCAAAGCCACAGGTCTTTGCCCAAACTCCCTTTCTCAGGAATAGGAACAGGCTTAGGAACATTCAGGGACCAGAAAACAGATTAGATGTTCAAATAATTTATTATAAGTAACATCATTTTTTAATATATAGCCTGAATAAATGCTTCCATCTATACCACACCATCAAAGAATATCAAATATGAAAAATGTGGCTTTCTGGCTGAGCCATGTTATCACTTCAAGATTAATTGTTTTCTTTAATATGATAAATATTTCAGAACATAGAACTTGCGTAATAATCAGCTCTTTAAAGACTGGGGCTTTTTTAATCTACTGAGTGTCAAATAGGGACATTTACGATGAACTACAAAGTTCCACTAAGAGTTCTCTAAGAAGGAAAGATTAAATTGACTTCTAAGGTCTGGTCAGCCATATAACTGTTTCTCTATGCAAGAGTTATTCCTCTTGCTAAAACGTTTTCTAGCAAGTTGGTGGTCATACACAAATTAATAACTCAGTGTTGAGCTAATTTATTGAAATACCTGAAGTGAAAACACAAATATACAGAGAGGCTGAAACTATGCCTTGTTATTTCAGCTGCCAACACTGATATCCAACATTTTTTTCCCTTTTCCTTTTTTAATTACAAGGAATATATTTTCAAAAGTTTATTAAGTTAAGGAGGAGATGACAAATGTTGTATTAAAAAACCCTGCTGTACACCAACCAATATTTCAATATCTTTGTCTCTGTTTCACGCTAAGGAGCAGTTCAGGCCTCCTATTAAAATACTTCTACACTCTCTTTTTTTAATATGAAGTTTCCATTAAGCAAATACTTGGCACTTGGTGTTTCTTTCTTCGTCTTGTGTTTTTCTACCTATGGATTAACAACTTCTAAAGGGACTGCAGAAAGAAAACCAAATAAAAATGTGGCTTAGCATGATGTCCCCGATTAGGCTCTGTAAAAGAGGAAATTAAGGATGACAGTCACAGTTTGCTACTCTATATTCAATTAGAACTGGCTTTTTGTGGCTGTGGTTCATGCAGGATGTGCAGTTATCTAATACAGCCCAATTCTGGCAGCAGAACAATTAGAATGCAAAGCATAACTTAAAACAGGCTCTGGCAATATTTCTTTCCCTTTGGTTGTGACATCTTCAGCAGACTTTAAACAGAAATCTTGAGATCATATCCTACCCTGACAATCCAAACCCATATTCTGAAACCAAATACAGCTTTTAAAATATTTAATGATGTGAAAATTGAATATGATATGACTGAAGAAAGCAAGTGGAGAAGGGCTTTGATGCCTACACACACACGTACAAAATCCAAAGAAAAAGAAATGCTGTATTTAAGCATAACATCCTGAAACTGACCTTGTTCTGTGGTGAGCTCAGGGCAGGCTCTGATGTCAACTAGGAGGTCACTATTGTACTCTGGGTGTGCAGCGCTCAAGCACACCAACAACAATATTAAATCTTGCACATCTCCCTTTTTTCGTAGGATTCACTTTTAGCAAAGACTATAAGAATCTGGCTGGGTTTTCCTGCCTACGAATAATCACCATCCTTTCTTCCCAGTTGGTCTGCAGGGCTTCCTGATGAGGTGGCTGCAGTGCAGAGTATAGCGCAAACTCAAGTCACACAAAGATTAAAATACCTCTCCTCCTACACATTTCCACCCTGGGGCTATTTTTTCCTCCTGAAACACATCCTTAAGCAGCCTTCTGTTTCTCTGATGATAGCTCAGGTACTCCACTGGCAGCCTGAATGGCAATGTGAAGGAAACCCAGTACCCAGCTAACCTCCATCTCCGGAAATCTGTGAATTGCCTCTGCCAAGAGCTAGGTAAGTATGCTGCAAAATATCACTCTGGTTTTGCCTTATTATATTATTTCCTGCTGTTGGCCACTCTTAGAGTGCTGTACCAGACTGGCAACTGTCTGATTCTAGGACATTCTTAAACATGTGTGTGTGCTCCCGCACTCTGGTCTAACCAGCTACTGCAAGAGGGAAAGACTTAAACCCCCTCATCTTTCCTTTTGGTATAATGAGCATCATTTCACCCCTCCATTCTTAACTGGTAAAGTTTCCAGCAGTTCTCTTCTTCCTTCCAGCTTCTGTTTGTGTTATAATTCACTGTCTCAATGTGATTTTCAATAAAAACAACAAAAATACACTTAAAAGAGAACACCAAGTTGGGCTGTTGGAAGTGATCCAATGATCAGAAGTGTGCAGGCTTTTGGTCATTTCAAAACCAGCCAATTAACAAGCTACAGTGACAAGCCAATCAGATACTGTCAGAAATGACATATTTACCCTTTAGTTTGAGGTCCACGTTGTGTCGCAGCCAAGGATAAACACCATAGTTTGACATGTCTTCAGGAATAGGATTATTATATATCCAGCCATCACATGCAAATCGATAGAAGTTCTCACACGGATCTACGGATTGATTTATCTTGCTCAGGATGCCAGCAGCTGTAAAAAAGACACCATTTAGATCTTGTGGAACACTTTTTCCTAAATAGAAAATACACAAGGCTACAGTCCAGAAATGGTGATTAATGAGAAATAGACAACAACAACAACAAAGAAGACATAATATCTACAATGAATCTTCTTGAGTGCCATACAGCAATGATGACTGAATTTAGCACTACAGGAGCATGAAGTGCTGAAGCCAGACACCTGAGGACAGGCTTTCTCTATTGTTGCCATGATAGAATTAATTGACAGGAATTTAGCAGCAATACATATTAAGTAGATTGTGATTAGCATTCCAGAAATTATGCACTGTTTACCTTTAGCTGAATAACTGCACAAGAAAACAAATAAAGTTCTAATCTACCATATATTGGAAAAGATAATTATAGTATTTTCAGCTCTATTTTGTGACTGCATCCCCACCAGCTTCTCTTTCAGGCCAAACTGGTAAGAGAGAAATCAGTCTGACAAGCCAGAGCCTCAGTAGCTTTTGAGTACCTAAACATCAAATCATCGAATAGTTAGATTGGAAGGAACACTTAAAGGTCACCTAGTCCAACCCCCTACAATGATCAGGGACATCTTCAATTAGATCAGGTTGCTCAGAGCCCCATCCCACCTGTCCTTGAACATTTCCAGGAATGGGGTGGTCACAACTTCTCTGGGCAACCTGTGCCAGTGTTTCACCACCCTCACCATGAGAAATGTCTTCTGTGTAACTAGTCCGAATCTACCCTCTTTTCATTTAGAACCATATAAAGCATGTGCCAGATCTGGCCCAAAAGCATCTCTGTGCTTAACAATTCACTTGCTAATTTTCTGACTATTGGAAAAGAAGCAAAAAAATACACCTGAAGGTCCAGTCACTCAGCATTTTGTTTCCTATTAAAAAAATGTAAGCCCTATGGGAAACTTTGAGTCAACCTGGTGAGGCTAGCACCAGACCAAATTAAAACATGAATTTAAACTGTACAAAATAAACAGAAATGAAGCAACTTTGACTTTTAAAAACGCTTGGGGTTGTTGTTCTTTCCCTCTCATTAATGAAGCTTTCTGAGTAAAATGTATAATGGGGAAAAAAAATTAAACGGCATAAATATCTCATTAACATACTATAATCATGATATAATTGAGAGGATAAAATTGCTGCTTACCAGCTTCAATGCATTCTGCAGTCAAACAGTACTGTTGCTTCGGATGAAACTTTATAAGACCTTGGCTAACTGCAAAATGGAAAACCATAATGAGATCGTTCGCAATGAATTTTGACAATTGCAGCCAAATGCTGTGTACTCAATCATTCAAATGCCAGTGCAACCTCTGGTCCCAGTGCATCTCTGACTACATTGATTTAGAACACTTAGAATGTATATTAACTAAATACTGCAGCCCATAACAAATAATTTCCCCTTCCTGGGCCTGCTTTCTCCTTCCCCTCTCTTTGCTCACAGGCAGCACAGGGCAAGTGTGTATCCCAGTGTAAGTATTACAACTGCCACTGAAACTTAAGCACAGGAATTGCTAATCTCAGACACTGCTGTCAGGCAGCAAATATGCAGATAATTGATACCTGGGGTTAGGAATTTGGGAGAATCCCAAGGGTCAGGTGAAAAAGGACTCACTAGATGTGCTCAGTAGACATAAAGAAATGTCTCATTACATCCATTATCTTGATAACAGTCCATGGCAAAAAAAAAAAAAAGCAAATAACATCAAACAAAAAAAACCAACAATGGAATATATTATGGTGCTGTAACTTTAGCAGTCCTGACAGTTATAAAGCAATTTCTGCTGTAGTTATATATTGTTCAAAAGAGACAGGAAAATGGGAAATGGTATTTCAGCCCGGGAAAATTTTATTCTAAAAAAATCTAAAGCTAGAATTGAATACAAAGCTGTTTCACCTCTTCCAGCCTCACAGCTTTAATGACAGGAATGGTTGAATTTCAATCAAACTTTCTTAGAAGCTGAGAATGTAAAACTATTCTGGACAGCTTTACCAAATCTTGCACTGGCTCAGTGAAACAGGATACCTTAACCACCTTTGTAAATTAGCCAAGAAATACACGAGATTTTGAGGCACACAAAGATTGTAGTTGTAATACTGAAGAACAGTAAAAAATAGAGAAATGGAGATCTCCAGAACATGATTTTGAGACATTACAAATAACGAACTACAAAGAATGAATAATGTCCCTATTAGCCAAGTGTTGCACTCCTCCCAACTCACCTTTTTCCTCACTCTGAATTTAGCCTCCTAGAATCTGCCCAGGTCTTGAAAGTTTGCTAGACTTTTTGTCTTAACAAAGCAGAGAAAGGAGGGAAAATCCCAGACCACATTTCATTCTTAATCTGAAGCAGTCCTTATGGATTTGATACTTATAAACAAAAGCAAAACACCATTTCAGATGGTTTTGCTCCACTTACAACTTTATCATTAGAACAAATTAAAAAAAAAAAACTGGCAGTAACATTTCCCTTTTAATTAACAGCTAATTTTGATCGAAAAACTTTGCCTGGTTTTATTCTCTTGTCCTTTTGCTGTTAAGAGAATTAACCATTATATTATTACATACAGTTTTGGTTATAACCCTCAGTGACCCATCTTCTTCCTTTATAAACCTGTTTCCAGATTCTTAAGCAAATACAAACTGTATTTTGTTTCAAAAAAAAACTAAAAGAGGAAAAAGCATATAAATATGCAGATGCAAATAATGTGAATAATCCTATAATCTGAGAAGCCCAAAGGGCTACCAAGTCAGGAAGAGAGGTTATCAAATTGAAGTTCAGAGCTACCTGACTTCTCACAAAGGGCACTAGAGAGTGATCTTCTTCCCTTTGTTCTGGTCCCAGCTCCCAGGAAGGAGGTGGCTCCTCCCTGCCATAGCCCACACCATTGAAAAGGGCACAGCAGGCAGGACCCTTGGGATGCTCCCCACTGAAGCCACAGTGAAGTCACAGCCCATATAAGCAAGGAACAGTAAATAAAAATACATGATTCTCCCACATTCTTCTTAGAGGTGGAGGAACTCTAAGAAGAAACAAGAGAAGCAGAAGAACGCTATGTTTGACTCCTCAGGTTGGAAAATTCATTTCAAGTGTACCAGAAGCAGCAAGTTTTGAAGACTAAATGAAAACTGAAGAAAAAAGAACATCTTGAGGTGCCTGAAATGATCAGAAATAATGATCTTCTTTTCTACAGTCTAATAAAACTAAAAAAAAGAGTTAAACTCAAGCTTGCAAACAAAACACAGTGTCACAATGAAACATGGGAACACCTAATTGACCAAATGTTAGACCAAAACAATTTAACTTTTTTTCTCCTTTATTCTTTTGGTTGAAAATTTCAGACAACTAAAAAAAAAAAAATCCTAAAAACATTTTGGTTGACCCAAGGCCAGCATTTTTATTTTCTTAGCAGATATGCCAATGAAAATTTTGACACTGAATCCCTGGCTATGGAACACTCCACAGCTCACTTGGAAAGCTGTTTGTAAGAATTAATATATTTGCTTGGATTTGCACACCTGGTCTGTGGATAAAACACTTATCTCTCTGAGAAGCTATGGTGGTGAGTGAATGTCTATTGCTTTTTACAAGCAATAAATAAACAATCTAGTGCAAACAAAAAGAAATAAGGTCTTTCCATTATTACTCCCTGGTGTTCATACTGCAGTCTCAAAACGGAAAATGTTTGGGGGTTTTTTTCCACCTAGAAAAAATATTTTGCACTAACAAGTTGAAGACTCAATTGTGCTCACATTTATTGACTGGGATCACTCACACAGAAGTCACTTGCCTGCAAATGTTGCAGAATTTGCTCTAGAGCAGACAAACACTAACCAAGCGTGAGCCTGGAGCTTTAAATATTCTATAGAAAACCTGGCATCATCTTCTATGTTGTGATTATAAACGAAGCAGACCTTTCAAACAAGATCATAAAGGATTGCAGGGAAGCAAAAGATACACTTAGAGGCAAGGTTCCCCCCAGCCTAGGGGAATCTCTGTTGGTCTAAAAAAGTGACATGTTGGGCTGAATTAGTCCAAAAGAAGATCAGTCTCTGCAAATTCTTACAGAATACAACGCCTCTTCTCTGTTTGGAGTTTCTGGCTACATTCATACTTCTTCATATCATTTCAGAAGTGTAGGCATATGCTTTCATTTGATATTGAAAGAAAACCAATCTACATATGATACCAAATCCAGGAGAGGAAAAACTAATTCCTTCTCTATTGCCTTTAGTTACAGCTTACAAATCTGATCAAAACATTTTAATTTCATCCCAGATGCACTCTTTATGATTTTTGCAAAGGCAACTTTGCAATTCATCATAGAAGAACAGAAAGATCTAAAAAATGTGCACACATAAGCACTATTTGAAGCTTTCTACAGGAATTTTAGTCAAGCCCTAAATGAAAACCAAACGAAGGAAAACCCCAAAGATTCCATAAAATGTGTGCACTACAGATTAAATTTCAGGAAGCAGAGAATATTACTCCACATTGGCCTCAACCTGCCAATGTAATCAGCGTTACTGATCTGCATAATCTTACCCATTTCTGGCCATTCTGTGAAAGAACCCAGTTCTGGCTAGCACACATTCAACTGAGTATCCAAATCTAAATTCAGCAGTCAGAAAGTTACATGAGCTCACATTGCATCTTCCAGCTCTAGCATTCCCACAAGAAGAACTCCTTTCCTGACACATATCCTCTTCAGGACAAAGAATACAAAATGGGGGAAGAGGAGACCGAGATTTTCCCCAAAACACGTTGTGAAGCACAAAGACTGGCACCAGGCAGACAGGCTGGGGAGGGTTGGGTTCAGATTAGTTCCCAAATTTTCACTTACCCAAGAAAAGCGCGGTGCCAAGCACAACAGTGCCGCTCACAAAGACACCGAGGGCGATCCGTGTGGCTTTGCTGGCTGCTCTCCTGGCCTCGGGTGCCGTCTCTCCTTCCATCAGGATAGCTTGGGGTGTGCTTGCTCTCGCAGAAGTCTGGTTTTCCCTTGCTGCTGTGGTGTCAGTGTTTCAACTGTTCACAAAATGTGCCCATGAGCTCTCCTCCTCCTCCGCTCTCCTATTTAAAACTCCAGGTTTCTGTCATGAACCATTTCCTAGGCACTTCCTGCTCTCTCCCTCTCAAAGGAAAATCATGTGTAAAACTGTAGCTGTCTCCTATGTTTTCCTCTGACCAGGAGGAGGGAAGGCAAGCGGTGACCACTGTACGTACAGCCCTCGCTGCCTGTAGAGCCTCTACGAGCCAATCGCTCAGCAGTCCCCCTTATCAGGGGTTCTGAACATGAGGGTTTCACAATGTCGCTGAACAGATGTTTTAGCTATTCAAACATAAAGCTGTAAACCCTTTACAATCAAAGCAGGATTGCTGGCAACTTCTACAAACACAAGATTGATGGAAGGTTTTCTTTTTTTTTCCTCCTCGCACTTATTTAGGGAAGACTAATTATCTGCTGACTAAAGTTTTCTCCTTTTATACCATTCCCACTGCATCATTTGGTTTCACCAGAAGAGGTACCCACTCAGCAGACAAATCTCTTTTTAAAGTTTCCTAAGAACCCTTAGAATATCATGTAGCATTTTATTTTGGGAATTTGGTATGTGACACTGTGTGCCAAAAATCACAGTCATGCAGCACAAAGCAATAATCAGCACAACCTACAGAATAGTCCTGCTCTAAAAGCTAGATATGTTTTTTCCAAGCAAGATATTTCAGTCTTTGCTGATGCACAATACCTTTTAAGAGATGATCCTATGCTTCCAAATCAAATACTACTATAAGCTTAATGGAAACATATCTATTTGGCACTTTAAGTTCATTGAGATTAAATATATATATATATATATATGGATTTATATGGATTTCTTAGTGTCTGATGTACCCTTGATAATCCTTTCTCCATGTGGTAAATTTTCCCAATTAAATCAAGCACCAAAAATTAGTAATTTCAGGGTGAATTCTCTGAGCCGAGAGTGACATTCAGCCCTCTGAGGAGCTCTTGATTTCTCCAGAGCTGGACTTGCATGAAAAACATAAGGATGTTGGGAGAGGCAGCATTATGCTGATGCTCTCAATAACAATTTATGTGCCTGAGTTACTTTTTTGTGGACTGACAAGTTCTTATCTCAGCCCCCAACCATCCTGATAAAAAGCTGCACAAGCAGAGAGAAGAAATACGTACGTATGTCACAAAATGTGTGTGATGGCAGTTATCAGTTTGGAGACCGAATGTTTTTTCCGTGTGAGCACCTGTACAGAAGTTGTCCTGGATGTCACATGGATATAAAAAGAAAGCCCACTCTATATAGAAGACCTAGAGTTTGAAGATCCTGAAGTCCTCACTCCTCAATCCCCTGGTTGGGAGCCTGGCTGGGGTCCTGCAAAATGCCCTGAGTTCTTATTCCTGTCCCTCTTCACCAGAAAGCTCCAAGAGGACGTTCTCATCACTGCTTGGTGCAAAACAGGAAAGAAGTATTTGTCTGTTTTCACCTGCCCACTTGTCCCACACATAACCCATGATTTTTGACATCCATCAGCAGAGGAAAGAGGGGGAAATGATGCCATGGAACCAGGAGGACCACATACCTCCCAGTACAAAAGTTCCCACTTACACAAGAATGACTCCCTGGGTATGAGCAGATCTGTGATTATAAACAATACCCAGTACAAGGTTGTTACCAGCACAGGTTTGAGAAGGTATTTAAGCAACGTTGCTGCAATTGAGTCTTCATATCAGAAATCCCTATGAGTCTCAAAGGGGCTGCCAAAAGGACAGGGTGTGATCTCAATACTTAATCCACAGTGCCCACAGTCTGAATGCTGAGGACAACTTAAAAGGACCCTTTGACAAGAATTTGCTATTGGCTGCCTGATGGTTTTCCTTTTGTGTCAGTACTGAAGCCCTGACAGTACAAATGCTGAACAGTTACCAGATCTGTGCGTACGGACCATCAGCTTGATATCTCCCCAACCAACACTGCATTATCACATCCCTACTCTATTCCCCCATACTTTATAACTTTCAAGTTTTGCCCACACCCCCTTGTACTGACTATCACGCTCTATCAGTGTTTCACTGAGATGATTTTGCTTTCAAGGCATGATCTCTTTCTAGAACAACATCAGGCCGGAAACCAAAAACAGCTTTCAACAGCACAAAACAGCACCCAGTTATTTCTCTTTTGAAATTTGGGTGGGGGGGAGAGGAGAAGAGGAGATAGGGAAGCAAATAAGAGGGAGAGGCTGGACAATTCAGTCCCCTCTCCCAAATGCCCAAAAGAGAAGGTGAGGACTATGGGAACATGGAGCTATATCAACAAAAACCAGCAAGCTCCAACAACAGGATTCCTCTGGAGAGTCAGCCCCATGCAGCACAAGATCCTTGTGGCAAGAAAAATCACAAATCAGCCGTCAGCAACACTTTTCTTGTGTTTGGCTTATTTACACTGTGGCATAGCATATATCTAGCATAAGTGTCCTTCCCTCTGGCTGTAGAGCCTGGCTCTAGTCAGCAACCCATGTTGGTTTCTCCAGCATGTACAGAACTACAGAATTAGGGCTAAACCATAAACAGCTGCAGGCAACAGCTGCAGAGGTTCATTTCTGGAAGGATTTGAAAAGGTGCACAGAACACACACAAGTAAGTTCCTGAGCCTGCTGATCTGTAACAGAAGTCTGTGGAATTTAATACAGGTTTCTGGTGATCGTGCTAGGATTTGGTTGCCTTGCTCATCCAAAGTCCTGCGGCTCTTTGGCAGGGACAGGATACATGGCCACTCTTGCTGCTGGAACTGCTAACAGCACTCCTGGCCATTGCAGCCCAGGGAGGCACTGCTTAATGAGGCTGTGCAAAGACTCTGCTAAGCATTCATAAAACATTGAATAGACAGAAGGAAAAAAAGTAATAACTAAATGCTACATGCTCCAAATCACTCTTCATTTGCTCAGAATTGCCTCTGACCAAGATCCCAGTGAAACAATGGGATCACTCTGGTTCTTATAACAAAGCCAGGACAATGCACAAACAACTCCACCCAAAGCCATATGCCAGAGCTGGCAAACTGTCCGGAACACGCTCTGGGTTGAACCACAGCAGGAGTGTCCCAGTTTCTAGAAGAGGTCTGTTTATACACATAAGTGTGCATGCATGTGAACATACACACAAATACACACACGTATGATCTTGCTGTTTCACAAGCAGACACAATTCTCACTTCTATCCATTATGTCAGAGTCAGACAAGAGCACTTGATCAGAGATAAAATCAACAGTACTGTGAGCTTCTCCTCACATAGCTTGGTTCAAGGAAGTTCCCGTTTATTGAGGTTTGATTACTCAACAGACAAACAAAATCACACATTTTGCCTAGTTTTCAGTGTAACAGTCAAAACCAGTTACACATGTGTTGCTGAATGTCTGGAACAGCAAAATTGCTGGAGGTCAGCACATGTTCAGCCAAAGCTTGCTGAAAGAACCTGCCTGCAATGAGCCTGAGGCTAACTGATGGATTACCTTAGTGTAGGTAGAGCTTAACAGAAGCAGTCCACAATCACAGCATCAACAGCTTTGGTGATGACTTATTGAGCATTTTTAGCTCATGGCAAAAGGAAGAACACAGCCACTATCACACTGATGGAAGCAGAGGCACCAGATACAGCTTGAGTGGCTTCCTCAGAGAACAGAGGTATATGCCAGCTTCATTGAAAGAGACTAATTAGTGTGGGACAAAGTAAAGGCTGTATTCCATTCCATTTCCAGGGTTCTACCATGGGGCCTTGAGGTGTTTTTTTCAAACTATGCAGATGTTGTAGCCAGAATTGGCCAACTGGGCTTTATGTACACCAAATGTGCTTGAGAAAAGCCCAACATGTTGCATTTGAAGACAGCTTGACCAGTTGCCATCAGATCTCTGAATTTTATAAATTACACTCTCTTGGCTGCAAAAGCCCCCAGATATCTGTGCTGAAGCCAACAGCAACCACAGTCTGGTACAACTTCATGTCCTTTATTCATGTGACAGATACAGCTGGAAATAAATGGCTCCATTGTTTTCCACTGCTACAGCCACATCACAGAAGGCCTCAGCGCATCTATGAGAATGTGGGTCATTAATTAGGAGTCAATACTGGGCCAACAGGATTTGCAGGACTCCAAACACTGCTGGTGGCAAGCTTTTTGACTAACTATAACTGCAACTGTGGAAAGAACACCCTGCAAAGCGGAAAACTCTGTCCTCCAACACTTAACTCCCCAAATCAATTTTCTTTTCTTTTTCAATTCCAAGTAGGCTAAGCTATGCTCATTAGTCCAAGAAAAATTTGTCTCTGCTGCTGGAAACATTGCATTCTCTGACCAAAAGGTGCTTATATCTAACCCAAACAACGACTGACTATGAAAACCAACATCTGGGATGATTAAAGTTAAGCCACTCCAGTCTGCAAACTTTTTTAGAGCTGCTTTTGAAAAAGCACTTTAATGAAACAATGCATATGTTCTCATGCAGAAAGAACTGCTTTAGGTCTTCCGGCAATTTTTCTTCAACAAGCACATTAAATTATAGCTAAACAAAACACAACTTCTCCTAGAGACCACATTCACACTACAACGAGAGTGTGTTTACATATATACATCACATGTGCGTACTCCTCATCTGTCATCCCCCTGCACAGATTAAACAAGCGTGCATGCTGACACGCGCTCTAGAAAGGCATGTTACTCAGGGATTAAGAAATTTATAAGATACCCTGGGGTAACTCAGAGCAAATTTTTGCTTTTTTTAATATCCTCTAACTGTGAACAGGCTGAAAAGGCACTGGAAAAGACATTGCTGGGAAATGTCACTTTTCCAGTGGCCATAGCCATAGGTGCAGGGATGTAGACTGGACACAACTCTCTGTTGTTTCCTTAAAATGTTGCATCAGGCCACCAGAGCTTTACCCACTTATTTTGCTTTGTCCAGATGTTCACTCACAGCTGTCAAAGACTCTTTATATGAACAGTGGAAGCAAGGAAGCTTGGTTAGCAGTGAGTTTGTGCTGCATGGATGAATTTTCAGGTGTGCAATGAGACATACATTCACTGGCATTTTGAATTAAAAGAGAAGAGCCGCCAGATTCACATGTGGCTGCTTTCAGCATCTACCAAAGAGATCCCCCTACTACGACCTCCAGTCTCTCAGAGAAGCACGACTCCCTCTACAAAAGCAATGGCTCCTTCCTGCTCTCAAGGCTGGATCTTCAGGAGCACAAATCTGTATTTGATAGCAGCAGAGCTCAGAGACAGCTGGAGCCAGGATATAGCAAAGGTGCCACTGAATAGACACTCTGTCACTGCCATCTTCTCACTTGCTTGTGCTAACTTTTGTAGAAAATCAGAAAAGGTGGAGCAAAAAGTCCTCCAAATGCTTCACTACCCAAGGCAGTAGATCTCAGCAGTCCCACAAGGTGCCAGCTCTGGTGAAAGCTTTTCTCACACAGGGGCTGTTGGGTCACATCCATCTGCACAACAAATGCACCTGCACCTTCCAAGGGCTACACTCACACTGAAGCCTTTGTAGCAGAAACAAGAGACCTTTCCATCCAGGGTAAAAGTTGTCAGAATTTAATATCTTTGAACCCAAATCCTCTCTGTCAAATTTGATTGAAGTTGACTGACATGGTCCAGTGTTACTAAGCAAGGCTGTGTGGGAGAGAGGGGGCACAGAGCCAGGAAAAGCACAACTGCATAACCTCTGTTTTCAGAAGAAAACAGCCTGGCCAAAAAAAAAAAACCTGAAAAACCCAATCCTGGTCTTTCAGGTTATTGCTGCAACCACCTCAGGATCTTCCTGAGATTAGTTTTAGTTTAAAGCATTTTACTCAAATGAATTCTTCCTCATCTCAAAATGACATTGCAATTAACTTTGCACGCAGCTAAAAGCCAGAAAAATCCAACATTAAATATGAGGTCCTAAGTAAAATGCTCCTTGACAACTTGTATCTATCAGTTCAGTGCAGGAATTTCTATATATTGTCTGTTCTTGTCACCATCTTGGTGGAACTCCAGTAATTATGCACATAACTAATAATGACAAACAGCAGCCTCTCACGAGAGTTTAAATGCATCAAGTTCTTCAGAAAAGTGAGACCAGAGTCAGATCAGGTTGAAACCACAGCATGAGGCCCCACAGGACATGATCTTTAAGACCAAACATATGCTTTCCTGAAGTTGCAGAAATCCTCAAAAAACAAACAGTTAGGCACCAACTATAATTATCTTTACAAGTCAAATTGCTATGTCTCTGACAGCCCTTCCCTGAAGTTTCCAACATCTCTATTTAAAATAAAATTTGTTGTCTTTTTTCCTATTAACACAAGGCTGTAAAACATACACAGATTTGTCAGTGCTTCACATCTTTACAGATTTACAACAAAACATGACTAAAAACAAGAGAAAAAACAAGAGTAAAACCTGTTGACACATGTAGTATTTGCTGCATTCATATATATTTATCAAAGTCAATGTTTCAGATTTTCACTAAATCTGAAATGATTAGTGTATAAACTTCAAGCTTATTGCAATGCTTGTGTAGAGGACTTATCTAGAACCAAAGGAAAACATGTAGCAATTTTATTCTTTTGTGACTTATCTGCATACACTGGAATGGAAAAGTAGGTGTTTTGGTTTACTTGGTTTCAATTTCTATTATTGTAAAATATTCACATGAGGAGAGCACGCATCTGAAAAGGGTTTTAGCAAGATGTCAAACATTGCTTCTGCTCTGAGCAGAATAACAGGAGAAAAATAGTCATGCCTCTGTAAAAGGCAAAAACGGAACAGAAATTTAGCAGTAAAGTTAAAATAGCATTAGAAAAGGTGGTTGCAGCTTGTAAGGGGATCCAGAGTCAGGCATTGTATATTGCTGAAGACATCCACAACTTGGCCTTCTTAGCCAAAAGATGAATAAAAGGAACAATGAGAATTTGAAGAGAAGCTCTGACAAAGAAATATGTGAGTCTGTGGCTGCTGAGTAGCTGCAAGATGAAAAAATCAGTGGCAATACACTGTCAATGTTTTTATGTACCCCAAGGAAAGAGTAGAAGGCAAAGCCAGCATTAGAATAAGGATTTCTGTACTGTCAAACATATCCAAACTACTTGTTAGATATCAAAAGCTGGATCATTATGTGGTATTGCCCCCATAAATTTTCAAGAGAACCTAAGAACAAGTAGCTGGACTAGAGACCCTCAGATGAAAGGGCCTCAGAATGACTCTAACTAGCTACTCTTGGATATTCAAATAAGTGGGTAAGGAAATTAGCAATGCTGTTAGCAAAGGTAATAACTGTGACAAAAATAGTTGTGACCAAGCTACAGGGAAGGAAAATCATGTTGGTCAAAGCTAAATCCTTTTCTAAAGCTTGCAGAAGATATCACACTCCTCTGAAAAAGTTTCCTTAACTTCTTCAATATGCACTTCCCAAGCAAATGACAAAATCATAGTCCACTAAAAGATGTTGGTCAATTCACAGACCATTAATAATTTAATGCTATTTCTGCTGATAGTTCTTTGAAATTACTGCAAACATGATCAGACTCCTCCTTGGCTGTACTGGTTGAATGAAATGGGAAATTCATTACCCAACTTTACAACAATATTCAAGTCAAACTTTCATGAAGATTGTGCTTTTAATAAAAAAGTCATAAATATGATATCTTACAATTTTGATTACAAACAGAAATAAGATGGGCCAGAACATACTCATAACATCAGCTTTACCTAAGCAAAAGTCTGCAGGCAGGAAACAGGTTTCTAAAAAACTAACTAGGAGTATCATGGCTTTTAAAGGAGCAATTAATGAGAGAAAATAAGAGCCTGTAGAGGCATATTCGATTTCTCCAGCCCAGAGAGAAAGTGCTCACACCCAGACTACATCTGGATAAAGACACACAAGAGAATTTCCTCCTGGCTTCCCAAACATTACTTGACTCCCCATCTGAGCAGTTAGGGACAAAAGAACACTGATAAGACCTTGATCAGAACTGTAGTGTGTCAGTGCGATCAGAGAGATCAGGATCCCAGGCTGTGTTGTAGCCACCCAGGATGTGATCACATAGCCCAGGCTATTGTTTATTTAAATAAAAGACCTCCATTTCTCACAGATCTTACACCTCCTCGAGACTAAGACCTACTCAGACCTTACAAAGGCCTTTCCTAACTTTCCCTGGTTCCAAGTCTTTCTCTGAAAAAGCAGTTTGAGAAAATGTAAGTGCCATGTTCCTGCTTTTCACCCAGGTGCTGACCATTGCTGAAATTAATTCGTTCCCTTTGCAATTACCACTCACACCTTTCAGAGCAGGAGAACAGGTTATCAAGAATGATGCAAACACAGTTCATTTCACTCTGTGTCAATCACATTGTCTCACACTCCTGTCCAGGCTTTCATACTGTCATGCCATGACTACATTTTCTTAGGGCAATGCAGCCTTTGCCTTTGGAAAATGTGCTCTTAAGAGGAATCATGTTTTTTCAACCTCACTTCATAAAAACATTTATTGCTTGCTGGTTTTATTTTAACTATGCATTTTTCTTCCCTATATCTGGGCATAAAAGCAACTATAAAGTACTATTTTAAGTCAAATAAAATACTGAATGAATCGCATCCACTGTTGCATGACTCTGGGAGCACTATAAAACATTTAAAGCTACTCAAATGTATTATGATCAGCATGACATTAAACATATTTTAGCATGTCTGAAATTCAGATGTATTTGAGTATCATTTGTTCACAACTGAATGCTCAAGAAAGGCCAAATTTCTGCTGTTCACTGGAAAGATGACTCACCCACTGACACCAGACAGCCAAGCAGGTCCTGGAAAGCCAGGTCACATCCAGACCTAGGCCACATTGTTCTGTTCTCCCAAATAATGTTCAGTACAAAGAAGCACTCTTAGTAGATGAAGAAAATCACTGTGAGCCACACAGCTACTTGCAGCTGCAGCTCATTGAGCAGACACTTACCTTTGTAATAACATGACAGCACTCCTGCTCACACATCTAAAGTTACACTATTGACTTCGCTTGTAGCAAAAATAAAATTAAATGATAGGTCTTGCATTTATTTCTTTTTAAAGAACAGAGCAAAGTAGATCAACAGACAGGAAGTTCATGCTGCACAAAATGGGTGCCGTCCTTGTGTTCTTTAAAACAAACTCCTCCATGAGAAAATGTATTTAAAACTTGAGTAGCATTATCATCTTTTTTAACCTAACCTCAGAAAACAAACAAAATCAGTCAATATAACAAAAGTTTATTTAAAAGTTTTGAAGGTATGAATGGCAACAAGTAATTGAAAAACAACACATACCCTCACAAAGCTACGTGCAGAGTACTGACAGATAAAGCTCTTGATTCCCCATCACCAGTTCTCATGCCTGCACACCACTCAGGTCTGCCAGCACAACTGCTTGCCTGGCAACACCAATCAGATGTCCATTTTAAACACAGATTACTTTTTCACCCATTCATTTCAGCAGCATAGCTGAAGTGACACAAGTTCCTCATATCCCTTTAATATCTCTGCTTGCTTGTTTTTCATATGACTGGTTTGTCACGGGAGAGCTCACTGCAACTAGGAGAGGAGCTCCTAGAGAGGAGCTCTCTGCAACATTAGCAGAGGAGCTAATGCAGGGTGAGGACAAAGAGGTGGGAGTGCAGAGATGTCTGGGACCATTCACATGGCATAGCTACTGGAATAAATGTCTTCACAGCAACCCCTTCGCATAAGCTGAACTGTTGAGGGAACCGGGTTGAATAGATTTTGGAAAAAACTCCAGTCGAGAAAGTCTCAAGTATTTTTGATCTTTGAGAAGTTATAGCTAATTAAATTTCCATACATCTCTGCATATTCATGTGCATTTGCAGCACTTCTAGAAACAGAAGTTTAGAGAGACAGAGAACAAGGGGGACTATACCTTCTAGTCTCAGCAAACCTAAAGGTGAGGTCTGTTTTTGAGCAAACTCTTACAAATAGTTCTAGCATAAATAGTTCTAGCATGACCCATGGAATAAAGACACACATTACAATAGGAAGGCTTTGGCAGTTTAACTCTTTAGATTCAGCTCAAGAGAACAACTTCGTGTTCCAGAAGTTCCAAAAGGTGTCAATATTTTCAAGCCTCTGGGCTAAGCAGTCAGCAGCTTAAAACTGGTTTGGACTCCCCAGTTTTAATAAGGTTGTCTCTTGCCCTATTTACCTTGAAGATCACTAAATTCCTTGTCTGTTTTCTTAGTCAACTATCATCTAAACTATCACCCTTTTTTTTTTTTTTAAGATGTTCCAGGGAGACATTCCTGCAGCTTGCATATGGTCCTTCAGAAGAATCCAGGTGGTCTGTGTTCACTGTCTTATGCACCCACTATCAGCAGGGAATCCATAAACAGTCTGTGGGCTGCAGACTTCCCTCGTGGTGAGAATAGTGGTCTACCCTCAGCCACCAATATGATTTTTGTCCCTCTCCTTGTCCTGCAGCTCTGTCTCCTGTGTCTGGCACTTTTAGGAGGGTCTGGGCAAGAACTACACTCACATCTGAGCTGGCCTAATACATCCAGTGCTCCTGGACTGCTGCTCCCTTCTTACTGCCCAGGTGCAAACAGTACTCACAGCCCAATGGCCTAACTGTGTGCACACAGGGCAGGATTGACAAGCACAGTCATTCCCATTCTACATGTTGATGGCTTTGCATTGCACTCAGAAGCAAGCTCTCCACATCTCACATAGGGTCTGGGCTCCACACTGGCTGTAAGGCACTTCTATGTTAAGGCAAGTTAATTTCTGCCAGAATTGGTATAGCTCATCAGGGGTGAGCTGGAATGTGACACTGTCAAGTCATGTTTGCACTGCTAGACATGCAAGTGACAGCCTGGACAATTTTGATGCAATAGTCCATGTACATGATAGGAGAAATGGTTTGGTAAGTGTACTGCAGTCCACCACCCACGAGCCCCATATCCCTTGCACCATAAGGTTTTGGGCTATCTTGGGTCAGCCTTCTGCTTCTGAGGCACCTTCAGCATCACAGCTCACACCCCAGTGTTTGGGACAACAAAAACCATAATGAATGCATGCAGAAAACAGAGTATGCTACGTATGTGCCAAGATCATCGAGGCTCCAGAATATGTCAATTACCAATCAAATGATGGCTAAGAAAAATTTCCATCCTACAGGCCTCCTGGAGAGGTTGTGGATGCCCCAAGCCAATCAGCATTTAAGAGGCATTTGGGCAATGCCCTGCAACAACTTTAACTTTTGATCACTCTGAAGTGGTCATGAAGTTGGATTACATGTCCCTTGTAGGTCTCTTCCAGCTGAAATAATCCATTCCATTCATCACTTACCAGTTACCCAAGAGAAACTTGGGGAAACCTGGTTGAATTTGTTGCCAATTAAAAACGCTGGGAAGTGAGCAACAAAGAAAAAAATGAAAACACCCCTCACATCCCAAGCCTTTTTTCCTGGGCTCAATTTCTCTCATGCTGATTCTTTGCCCCTCTCTTGAGGTGGTGTTAGTGCTTAGTCAACACCATCAGCTTCTCTCTGCTGCTCCACCTTCCTCACACTTTTCCCTCCTCTCGCATTGGATCCCTCCCAAGGGCCACAGTCCTTCAGGATAAACCTGCTGCCACAGGGGCTCCAGTTTCTTCAGGAAATATCCTTGTGTTCCAGTGTGGGGTCCTGTGGACAGCGGTGTGGAGCCCTGCTCTGCTACAGTCCCCTCCAGGGGCTGCAGGGAACTCCCTGCTACGTTTGAGTCCTGCTCAAGGGCAGCAGGGAAATCTCTCTGGTACCCAGAGTACATTTTCCCCTCCTCTCACCTTGTTGGTCACATTTACTTTTTTTTTTCCTCACATTTTCTTTTCCCACTGCACAATGCAGCACTTTGCCTCTTCTCAGCCAGGCACTCCTGCAGCTCCACCACTGCCAAGCCTGGACACCTGGGCCAAAGACACCCATTTACCTGTATCAAGAGTGTCCTTCTCAGCCTCCTGGGAGATACAGGCAATATTTCTGCTTTGGAGAAGTAGTACAGAAACAAAGCACACAAGCTGTCTCACAGCAGCCATCAAACCGCATCCAGAAGTAGATGAGTCCGCAGCTGGGAGCAAAGATCTGACAGTCAGAGTAACTCAATGGACTCCACAGGCCTTTGGGCGTTCACTTTATGGGACTCACAGCACAAACCTTATGAGGAGCACCTCACCTAAGTGGGTTTGTTTAGCCTTGAGGAAAGGCTCAGGGGAGACCTTACTGCTCTCCACAACTACCTAAAAGGAGGTTGTAGTGAAGTGGAGGTCACTCTCTTCTCCCAGGTAACAAGCATCAGGACTACAGGAAATGTCCCGACTTTGTGCCATGGGAGGTTTAGTTGGATGCTAAGAAAAAATTTCTTCACTGGAAGGGTTGTCAAGCACTGGAACAGGCAGCCCAGGGAAGCAGTTGAGTCACCATCCCTGGAGAAGATGTGGCACTTGGGGACAAAGTTTAGTGTTGGCAGGGTTAGGATAATGGTTGGACTTGATTATCTTAATGATTCCATTAAGTGAATCTCAACTATAACTTCGGGCACATGGCTGGCTGCAAACCAGCAGACAGAAACTTCAGGCAGATATCTTCCCTTTCCCTAGGATTTAACAGTTATATTTTACATATATGGTAAGAACTTTGTAATAGTAGTATTAACACTTTACTTCAAGACACAGGTAAAAATTTCTAACAGTATTCTATCCTTTCTAAAACCAGAAGTCAATGCATGTTCCTATAATTATTCTGTCAGTCTTCACTGGGATTTGAAACAATGAACTGTCAAAAATTTGTTTCCTGAAAAAAAAATTTCATCCTTCCACCCCAAATAACTAACCAGTGGTTATAAAACACCACTGAAAACATCTAAGTGTTACAGGAGATGTCCCAGTGTGAAGTTTAAAAGCAGAATTTGGACAAAGCCTGGTATAAAATAATTTTTAAAAGCAAAACCATCAGTTTTGATAATAAACTAAAGTTAAATGGAGAGGTATTGGATAACATTAGTAGCTACCAGAACAACAAAAGGCTTCACATAGCTGTACAGTATCATCTTTGTTATTTTCATCTACTAAAACCATTGTTTTATTCCATTGGTGCTTTTATGTCTATACAAGGAACAGTCACACAAAGATGTTTCCATTATAAATCAATAAAATACTTTTGTCTTTGGGTTTTCCAGAGTGGATCATACTAACAGTGCTGCACAGGCAATATGGCACACTGTGTTGTGCATTCATCGCTGAGGTCATGGAACATCCTCTCAAGTAACACACAATGAAATTGTCACGGCACTTTGAAGTCAGATGGCCATAACAGTGCTTTTTCTTATTATTATTTTCATACATTTGCCAGTTCTGATCAGATTTTCCAGATCCATGGGCTGAAAACAGCAGAGATGCCGCTGGGGTGCTTCTGCCTTCCACCCTTCCACACTCAGAACAACAACCCATGACAATGAAATCCCACAGTTGCCTTTCCTTTGGGCTTCATGAAGTTTGTATTTATTTGCTCGGGTAACCAGTCTACCCTTAAACACTCAATCTGAAGTGTCCTTTTGGTCATCATTTAGCTTCCAGCAGCTAAGTTCTTTACCTTCTGAAATACTTAAAAGCCATCTTGCAATCATTACTCACTTGAAAAAAACAAAGAACAAAACAAACCCAAACATTTCCCATCTCTCTTCCTTCTCCATCTGGTACTTTCAGAGGACAAGGGGGCAGTGTGACTGGCACACCTTTCTGTATGTCCAGATGCAGCCCCCAAATCCCCATACCACATCCACTGCGCTGTCCCATTTCTGATTCCTCCTCTTGGCTCATTCCCCCCGTTCCTCTCCACCTTACTGGTTCTTGGCCCTGCATCCCTTTTTCCCTTGACACTGCACAGGAGTTCTCATCACTTCCAATTACAAAGTGCATTTCACACTCCTTTCTATCTTCTCAACTTCTTTCTCTAAGTTCACTGAAATGTATGCCCACTGTATAAACTTCTTCACATCCTTCCAGTTCCCATTTGACACTTTCCACTCCTTGCTTCCTAAAGCAATCCACATTTTGAAAAGGCACTTCTATTAATCTATTAATCTCTCCTGCACTTGCTTACTTTGCTACTTCTCTCACTTGCTCCTTCAGCATTTCTAATGACTTGAACTACTCTTTTCTCTGTGGGCAAGGTGTCAGCTTCCTCCTATTACCCACAGGCAACATCATCTGCAGTCTCCTAATCCTAAATTAAAATAAGAAATTGAGTTCTCTTCCTCTCACTTGTCCCTTTGCCTTGTTCCCTCCAGCAAGCTGTCAACACCTCAAGTTCTCAAACAGCGAAAATAAAATAGCAAGAGATACCTATGTTCCCTGTCATGCATGTAGGCGCTCCAAAATTACTCTTTATCCTGCCCTCAGAGTCTGTATGTAAGATTTCTTTTCCCCTCAAAAAGTTAAGCCTTCCCCCTTCTTTTTTCTAACTATCAAGCCTTCTGCTATCACTGTACTTAATGCGGATGTAAATACTTTTCCTTTGCAGTTACCTGGAATTTATGTAAATCTGTATTTTTTAAAAGTCACGCTCTTCTTTCATTCTCTGAGATTACTCTGGGGTGTGATTCAGAAAGATTTTAATAACTTCTTCCATGTGCCCATCCTGGTTCATGCCCTTCTCCCTCTTCCTTAAACTTCTGTGCCAAAGCTTCCATCTCTCTCCATGTCTTACTGACTTCTCCCAAGCCTGTGTTTTCTCTGTGCCACGCAGTGAGTCACACTGCCACCCAAAGCCAACTTGCCACTTTAGCAGAAAAACTAAAACTTACACTTATAAACATCCAAATTCCTATCTACAGCACTCCACAGAAAATTAATCCTTTCTAGGCAAATATCACTGAAGCCTCAAGTGATTCTCCCCATTGCAAGTATCAGTGTGCCATTCCATACTAGAGCATATCTTATCTGAGAATTTATTGTATGAAAAATCACTGAATGTATTAATCTGAGACTGAAAAGATATGCAATAAAAAGACCATGAAGTACCTTTATGTTTGTCATGTGTCAAGGAAAAAAGAGGTACAATGGTAAGCATCATACCCATCAATTCTGTCATTTTAACACTGAATCCACAGCAGATTTAACAATTCAAACACACAGGTAATAACAGCGTACCTTTATTTTAACATGGGCACTGCACTGATGCAGTAGATACAACACCAGCAGTCTTCTCCTTGCACAAACTACTATCAATCAAGTAACTTCTAGGTGGAAGCAGCATTTAGTGCAAAGAATAGTTAAGAAACCTCTAATGTTAACCATATCTTGGGAACTGTTTGCATACACAGTGCAGCAATCATAGCTATTTCCCAACTGGCCTTAAACATGGAAAACCGGTCAGCTATAGCAGTTTGCATTTGAAAATTCTAACACAGACTTGCTTTTCTTTTTAAAAAATCTACACTACAGCAACAAATAAATAAAGACCAACAGTGTGTATATATTTGCTCAAAATCAATTCAGCAACTTAAAAAAATATAATGTTCAGTGTTTGCTGAATTGCTTTATACTGCATCTATTACTTCAAAAAAACTACGTTAAAAAAAAGTTTAAAGAATAAAAATAATTCCTCCGACCCTCTCTTTTTTTTTTTTTTTATTTTATCAGTTGAAAAGAAAAAGTTTGCAAGCACTGCTGCCTCTCACCTATTAGTATGTGATTCAGGTCCCCTGGTCAATCTGGGAATCATTACAGGACATCCCTGCACACCCAACAGCTCCCTGTGCGCAGGCAGCCCTGAGCAGCAAAACTAAAGGGCAATACAAGCCTTGGTACAGCAAGCAGATCAAGTCATCTTCCAGTTCACAAGTTTCCTTGCTAAAAAACAAGCCACCCCCACTTGTTGTGACTGATTTCTACATCTGTCAGGCTCACTCGGGAACACAGACGCTGTAAGCTCTGTCCCAGTGACTGCCTGTGTGCTTAATTTCACCTACATGAGTAATCACACCAAGAATCAATGGAAATATTCATGCTTGCAAAGTTATGGATACACCTATCTGTTTATAGGACATCTGCATTCATTTGCAGCTATACAATATACTGATTGCAGTCCTGTATCAAAAATGAAGGGTCACTACAAGGTTACAGGTAACACTACGAAGGTATTTTCTGGTATGCATACAACAGAGCTAAAACCCTCAGGGAAATGCACTTTTCTCCTTTTTACAGGGAAGCTCTGCTCTTTGGGAGTATTGAGGGATGCACAAGCTGTAGGCCGTGGAAGAACTATGCCCCATGTATATTGGAGAGTTAACTGCAATAATTTACAACATTAAGACTGAAGAATGTTTCTATGGGCACTCCAAACTGAAAATATTTTATCAATTATACATCAATTATAGACCAAACAAAGAGCAAATTTTTGCAAGTTTTCCAGCGTCAATCTGGAATTATAGAGA
Source organism: Lophotriccus pileatus (assembly GCA_035583135.1). Taxonomy (NCBI): domain Eukaryota; kingdom Metazoa; phylum Chordata; class Aves; order Passeriformes; family Tyrannidae; genus Lophotriccus; species Lophotriccus pileatus. Next base: position 102,144,127 of record JAWWES010000001.1, on the reverse strand, counting down.
GGCTATTTGGATTCCATGAGCAGTTGGTATATGCGGGATGCAATAAAATTCTTCTTTATGTATGGTTTAAGAATACAGATTAAGGTCAGCTTTTGGTCTTTTTGTGTTCAATAACAGTACCTTGGGAGGGCAAATCAGCTCTCTCCAATAAAACTAAGAAAATGTTGATGACTAGGTACTGAATGGAAAAAAATCATCATTTTTCAGGATTAGACTGTTTAGGGAAATAGTGCACGTTTTATTCTATCCTGGAAAAATACAGAAACGCACAGAATGGTTATATCCTTCCTACCTGCTTTCAAGTGGGATTTTTAAACACTGAAAGAAACGTTTTAGTTAATACATAGCAAATTCTTACAAAAATATAACTTTAGACAACATGAGAAACTGCTAAAGAAAAATGTTTTGTCTTTCGGAATAACTACAATGCAACCTCAGCTTCCGCCGATTTTTACACTGCAAGTGAGTCTAATTCAGCAAGAGCCTCACACAGCATCGTCAATCCGTGGCAATACAACTAAGACTTCCCCTACTGAAGCCTCAAAACATTCAATACAGGGGCACATGATGAAGGATCACACCCACATTTCTTCATCCTCTAGAGCAACCTTTGCTTCAGAAATCTAGCGCTTCCCATAAGGTTGGGGAGAGTATGCCCACAAGAACCTCACTGCACTCAATTTCTTGCCATGTGGTGGGGCGGAAAACCAGCTTTGATCTTCCTGCTTTTCAGTCCAAAGTGCCTCTATAACTGACTGTTAAATCCATATCAGAATCCAAATAATCAATATGGCAACAGCTAAAGAATTCCAGGAGGTGAAAGGTCAAAGATTCTTCTCCTGCAGCTGAGATTATGATGAATGAAACTATGGTAAATAAACAAAATTTAAGACTGGCTTTCTTCCCTTTGCAATGAAGGATTTGGGGTATTCTCTCAAAAGATTTTTTTCTTTTTAGTTATGTCCTTTTCTATACGGAAGCACTGCATTGTTCATTAAAAAAAACTAAACAAAAAACAAAACCAAACCCTCTCCAACCTTAAAAAGCACCATAGATGAAAAATCTGTTGGAAAAACAAGACCAAACTCCATGGACCACTCTTCAGGGATGAAATGCTAAAGATGTCTTTTTAATCAATCAGTTTGTGAAGATCTACAAAAAAATAAAAAGGATCACATTCTAAAGGTTCAGTGCAGTCAGCAGCTATACAGTTTTGCTGCTTATTCATCTTTAAGTTGACTTTCAAAAATAACACCCTAGCTTGTCAAAATATACATTTTCCATTTGCTTTTAAATTAAAATAATAATAAAAAAAAAACATTTAAAGAATTCACAATCAATAGCATGACTAAGTTTCAGGATCATCTACAGCATATAATTTAAAGGTTCAAGATGCCAATATGCAGCATGTGGCAGGCCTATATGCTCCATGCAGCATGTACATTTAGGATAATCTCAATCTTGATGTTCAGATGTCAGTTTGCTTCTTCCAAATAGTGTAGAATACCCATCTGGAGAAAATAAGCAGTTAAGGGAAAAAAAAGCAAAATGGGAGAAGTTTGTAGTGCACAGTTAAAGTGGAAATAGTTATTTTTACTTAATATTTCAATTCTGAAAACCTCTGGTAGATCATAGAGTAAAACACTCAAAACTGAACTCTCTCTGGATTCTCTCTTTGACCAGCAGTTCAAGGATGCCTACTTCAAGGTATGTTGCTTTAAGGCCTGGCAGTTGTAAAGACAAAAATAACCTGTTTTTCTGAAGCTGTAAGGTCAGGTATCTTTATATCCTCCTTCATGCTCTTTTGTCTTGGAAATGTAAGGTCAAATCTGAGTTTCACAGGAAAGCTGACAATAATAAGAAACAGGAGGAGCTTGTTACAGTCAGCAACAAGTCCAGAGCAGCAGGCTCCAGCATTAAACAGTACTGAGAGACAGAGAAGGGAGGCAAAATGAACACACAGAAGAAAGGCTGAAGCAGTATCACATTCTTAATGTATTATGAATAAGCAGAATCCTGGAAAGATGCCTCCTGTCAAGAGAAACAACCACAGTAGGCATTACCCTTCAGAAACACTTCTGGGGTGATAAAGCAGTAAACACTCAAGGCAAATGCAGCCAGCAGATCAAAATGTACCACGTGAGCTAATGGCTGAAAGTTTAAACTTTAAGTTTGCCTGCTGCAAACTAAAATTTCTTCACAAACTGATGAAATTCTGACGAAACTATTTTAAGGAATGGCACGTTGCCAAGAAATGTGTATACCCCTCCACTTGGAATATTTTTTTCAGTAACACTAATTAGTAATGATTGTTAGGAATCACTATCCTCCCCCCTTTCCAGCCTTGAAAATCATGTCTCAGCTGTATGTTCAAGAATAGATCTATCAGCCAATATTTAAAGATCTGGATCGTGGTAATCTGTATGAAGACCCTTATTTTTGTAAAAGAAAAAAGAAAGGAAGAAGACATAACCTTGTCAGAACTCCCTGGCGGCATTACCCTTATCATGCAGTTCATCCTACATCACATAAACTTGGAAACACTCAAAAACATTAACCAGAACACAGCCTGATCTTGAAAGGTGCTGATCACTTCACCAGCTGTGAATTTATGGCACCTTTAGAAAACAATTCCTGCAATTACTCTCAAAATAAAACTGCAGTAGTTCATTTGCTATGAAAAAAGAGTAATAGTGGTTTTAAACTAGAACTGCCTTCTTCTGCTTGAGTTCATTACCTCCAAGCAATCTAGACTTTCTTGATTTATTAATACACAGTCTCCAGTCTTTTTCACTCTTTAAGGATACAATTCCATGTAGGAGGGAACGCACACGGTTTCTTTTGAGAACTCCACGGGACAATAAAGCCTGCTAAGCTGTTCTTCATACAGAGTCAAGGCATCAGTCAGATTTATACAGTTTCCCTGAAGAAAACAAAATAAAAGTCACAATCAAAAGCAAAGCAAAATTTCAGCTGAATATACACATTTTGACATTACTGCAAGGCTCCCACATACTTCAGAACCAGATACACGCTGTTCTTAATATTTAATATTTACAAAGCAAATACTGAACAGCTTGTCTTCATTCTGCCTAGAGCAAACAATAATTCACATCTTTTCAAGAAAGAGAAAGTATGGGAAGATTATCTATATTCTCATTAGCAGAAGCAACCATTATATTAGGGATTTCAGTTAAAACAGACCACCATGTGGTGTTTACCTATAACATCTACTGAGTAACCATTTTCTTTATGATTGCTTAAATATATTAGTAAACAGTATTACAACATCCAGATTTTCTCAATTATTTAACATTGCCTAGATCTTACAGTGTTTAAATGCACTATTAAAAAAAAACATAGCCTATTTATTTTAAACACAGCAATATGACAAAATAAATCAGATTATACAGAAATTCCTGCCTGGTTTCAGGCTACATTGTCTTGATTTTCTGCATATTGTGCCTTTGAGAAAGAAGGGATTCTTATGATACTTTTTTTTCCACCTGGATCTGTGTCTTAATTCATCTAAGAATATTAGTAGTATCCTTTTCTGAACAAAATAAAAATCAGTGCTTTGACAACTTTCTTCTTGCAGTGGAACTATGAAATACCAGGCACAAACACATCTCAAGGATTACAAAGCGTGAGGAATTTAAAAACAAAAAAAACACAAACAAATGAAAAACCCACACCCAAAACAACTCCTAATTGCAAGCACTACCTTGTCCCAAGCTAAGTACTATTATTAAGTAAAAGTTACTGCAGCATATACGTGGGATGCCCATGTAGAGAAAATTAGTTAGAAGAGTGAATTCTCCATATCTATAATGGGTCTGAAGATTTAGTGGTAACAGTGAGCTCGCAGAACACCAGACTGAACAAACACCAACTACCCAAAGCAAGAAAAGTCAGATGTGTAAGTTGAATAAATAAAAAAATCTATCAAGTTTCTTGCCTATATAACTGAGTAGACTAGCAAATACTTTATGACCTTAAATACAATGATCTGAAGAATGTGGCCAATCCAAATTATTTGGACACTAATTTAAAATCAAGTAAAGTTGAATGTGGTCACCACTGAATGGTCTACAAAGTACTCAGCTTCTGTTGTCCACTTCTAATGGAGGAACGTTTACCACAGAATATAAAAAGGAGAACAAAAAGGAAATCTTCATGTTAATGAATACACAAAAATCTTGTCCTTTCCTGCCCTTCAATAACGTGTGTAACCTGCACCTGACTGTAAAAGAATGCAGACGGTTCAATTTTTTAAAAAAGAGTTAATCTAATGAAAAACTCTAGCTCCCTTACAGTCACAGCTTATTCGATGTTTTAAGACCTCTAACTTGAAACAAAGGTCAAGTTTTAAGGGACTCCAGGAACCAAGGACTTATTCAACGCTTCCAAAATGTCTGCACTACTTACGTTTCACACGTGTATTTCTCTGCTAGCACATTGTGAAGCTTTTAAAGCCAAGAGAATGGTCTTTAAGAAGGAACTCACTTTGCTGTTTCCTGCTTTTTGATGCTCCCAGATTTTTAAAAACAGCCTTAAAATGATTACACACGCACACAGATGTGTGTAAGGAAGGAAGCAAGGAACTAAGATGAGTTTGACCGGTGTATACTATCTGTGCTCTTTAAAACAACGGTTAACAGGCAGACGACAAAAAAGTAGAGATCTTACTTGAAATCAGTATGTCTAAACAGCTCCATCTACATTGTTTTTTCGTTGTAACAACATCAGATGATAACCAGAAACAAATTGTAAAAAGCACATTCTGTCTTTGGGTTTTATACTGCTTTTCCTGCTTTTTATTAGTAGGATTTTTTCACAATGTATTTAAAATATTTCTATTTCCAGAGGAAGTGAAAAGAGATTTCATCCTACTAATCTTCCTCTGAATTTTTTGCATCCTGCTTAATGTATTTTTTGCACTGTGCATAAGTTTTCACGAGTTGAAAAGAAAATATCAACTTAAAAAATCATAACACAGCATCTCCACAACACTCTCAGGCACGTGGTGTGATTCTTGGGCCTGTCCTGTGCAGGGCCAGGATCTGCTCTTCAATGATTACTGTGGGGTCCCTTCCACGTCATGATATCCTTCCATATCATGATTCCATAAAATGGAATCAAGAGCTTTTGAAAATTGCCATTTTGAAAGCCTTTTTTTCAAAATAATCTGCATAAAACATGTTTGATTATAATTGTAATCATATTGCACAAAGAAACTTATTTATTTGGTAAAGAAAGATGACACTTTATATTGAATTTTTCATATTTGGGTTTGGGCATCAGAAAACAAAATAGGTTTGTAAAAAGGTAAGAGACTAACGCTAACTGAGCACAACAATGAACAGACTGCTGTAGTACTTGTTTAGTAACCTGTTATTACCCAGGGGATTGTGGCAGTTTTTTTGGTTCAGTCACCCTTTACCAAACATATAATTTTGTTTCAACATCAGACTGAACGCAAAAGAAAACTAAAAAAACCACCTGTATGCAATTTGAGTTATAAATAGAAAGCACTGCTAGGTAATTTCTGGAGCATACCACCATTATGTAGGAAATTGAATAGGATACACAATGATAGAAAAGAATCCAGTTTCCCAGCCTGTTGCTTCAATATTTCATTACTTCTCCCTTCTCTAGAAGGAGACAAATCACTGCAGACACCACAGAAAACAAATTACAAGAACAATGAACATGCCAATAAGCAATTTTTTCTTTTCAAACTCACAACTCCCTGGTGTCCAAATCAAGATCTTGCCTAAAGGCTCAGACAACCCACCTGGCTGTTCTATTAACCTCTTTCTTCCAGAGACACACCATGGGATTTTATAGTTCTGCACAGTTACAATTTTTTACAGTTATGTGGCTTTACTCAACACAAAGTTAAGAATTCCAAAAACGGTCTTTCTGTATCACTAAAATGGCACAGAGAACTAAGACCATAATACAACACAGGGATCAGTCTAATAACTTGTATTCATTTTAAATCCCCCCCCACCTGATGAAGAGTTGTGTGGTAGAGCAATACATTGTTTTTTCTGAACAGACACCATAGACTCAAACAATAACTAAAATTGAGCACTGCTTAATAAGGTTTAAAGCGGATGACTCATCAATTACACTTTTTCAAAGGGAAATAAGCAAAATTACTTTTTCTCCCACACTGTTCAGTCCACTTTCAACATTTACGAAAACTCCTCTGCCTGCCCCCACTTAATCTGTGTTTCGTGTCAAACAATTTGACAGGTAAGAACTGAGGGAATGCTGAAATTTTTTTTTACCACTTAAGAAGCATCTCTCTGACAAGAAAGTATTTGAGGTAGTTTTAAACTTCGAGATTAACTCATCTCTATAAGACATGGTTAAGACTGATGACTCCTGAACAGTGTCACAGCCTGAGTTTGCTCAGTGCTTGCACACACTTCAACAGTTCATGCCTGTCCCCCCACACCAATTTTTTCTGGGCTCTCATAAGACATACATTCCATAGTCCAATGGGTTTAGTTCTGAGGTTTCTTACAGCACAACAAATTTATGCTTTGTTAGTTCTGGAAAAGACAATAAAAACCATTCCTTAAAATAAGTAGTAAAAAAAAAAGGAATTTGTTTAAATTAAACCTATTAACTTCCAGTTCACTTTGCCCACGTACAAAGGTTATGTGTCCATCAACTGGTTACAGGCTGAACTTAGGCCACTATGCTTCCTCCAACTCTGGAAGGGTCCCTTTGCCATACTTGCCAAAGCAGGGGAAAGGGTCCATTTTACTTACTTGCCTATTTCTTCCATGTCTTACCCTACACATCATTGCTACTGGACACCTTTGTCTGTGACCCTATACCAGAGAAGTTTCATTTTTATTTTTAATTTAACATGGGGTTCTGTTTTGTAATGACACGCCAGAATTGAACATGGCCAAGGTTGTGTTTTATCCTTCCTCACTTCAGAGTGAGACCTCCTCACTAAGAAGCAGTGAGACACACAGAGCATGAAATGCCCAGCATCAAAACTAGGCTTGAGTTTTGGGTGACAGATACGGTTTTTAAGGAGGTACTGGAGGCAAACCTGACTGAAGATACCTCCACGGGCCAAAAAAATCAATTATTAAACTGTACTCTCAGTAACACAAGGAAATGAAATGTCTGTGCCTTGAAGTCTCTCAAACTGCCAAGAAATCACAGAGGCTCACATAGGGACGTGCCCCCATTCTCTCAGCCTTCTTTCACGTTTCAGTCAAGAAGAACCTTCCTCCCTCGCTGGAAGTGCTAATTAGAAAACCCACGCAGCAGCCAAAAAAAGGAGTCTAACTATGGAGCAACATGATGGTGGTCTGGACACTCAGAGGGCAGGGCCACACTGTATTAAAGAGTGGCCAGGAAGAGACGGCTTGGTGAAGGGCCACATGTGTGTGTGGGAGACACTTGATCCCTTGAACCAGGGGTTAGTGCTGTTTACTGGAACACAAACCCATGAGTGGTCTGAGTTTCTATCCTGCCTGGGCTGGATGACCTAGACCAGGAAGGAGCAAATTCCTGTTCAGAGGTATTTTTAAAGGTTCCACTTCATAAACAGGCTGAAAATGATAGCCTTCTCAACCTCAAAGGATTAGATCAACAGAACAAAAATCAGCACAGAAAAAGGCATTTTCTTAGCTGCACATAATCCCCTGACACTCAGAGACAACCTTACAACCAGCCTCTGCATCTCACAGAGCATGGTTTCACAGCTGTTGGGACAATCCTCACATGGTAAGTGGAAGGCACAAGACAGTGATGGTTGAGGGAAAAAAAAAAGCCACAAACATATCACACTGATATCTGTAAGTATATATTCTCAGTTGAAAGAAATCACTTGGGCAATCTAAAAGTAACGTTGGATTTTAGAAGGTCCAATACTGTAAAAACACTTAATCTGTTCAGAAAGAAGTCACTAGGAAGGTGTATGAGATGAAACCGTACCTCAGGATACCAAAGGTCTCACATCCTCACCAACTCCCACTTCTCTCCACCGTGATGGTTGGGAAGCTGCACCTCGAACTGGCTCCCCTTGGAGAAGGCAACACTGAGCACCTCACAGACACACCCCCACACTGTATCATTAAACACTTCAAAAGGAGGAGGAAGAAAGGAAATAGAGCATCCCATATGACCTCTGAACATCAGAATGGGGGGATTACGTTTAACAGTAAATTCTCACAAACAAGCTTTAGGTCTTAAACCTACAGACAGGGCTGCAAGTTCTGCAGGCTAAGAGCCCTAAAGCTCATCCCTCTCTGTCCAGGTCCTATGGGCTGCAACACTCAATATGGGTGGTGCAGCTAAAAAACAAAGACATGCAAAGCAAGGCTGCTCTTCATATACATAAGGTTTTTTTCAAGTGTGATTACTATTTGTGGAGGCTTAGAGCAAATATGGAAGCATTTTTCCTCAAATATACTTAATCACAGATTTTAAAGCAGCAGAAAATGACATCTATTAACTGTCCTTTGATATCTTTCCAGAGCTGAAAGAAGGAAAAAGTCCCTCCTGCATCCTAAAATTGGCCACATATGTTCTTTTATCCTCTAGGAATAAGAATAAATAGTCTGAAAAACCTTTCACAGGCACAATCTCTCTATAAGTGTTAATACATTGCCAGGCAACACTGGTTACCTGCCTCCACCTACTGGTGAAAGGATATTCTGCACTAGCATTTGGAGATCGCTTCGAGCATCACCAAGGAAGGTATTCCAAGGGAATAACCAGGTGTGTTAGAGTAGCATGCCAAAAAAACAATTCTTTTTATAATCTCAGATAAATTATATCTACCTAGAGTTAGACAGCTCTAGGTTATGCCAGCTAACAGTTCATGCGTGGACCAGAACATTCTCTAAAACTTGTGCAGAGCTCAATCAAGAGGTGATGAGCATTTCCATTTATTTTTCCCGACAGTGGCATTTAGACCGTCAGGCAGCAACACAGTATGTGAAAGGCTGGCATTCTGTGAACACAATTCCACTTTTGAGAAAAGCATTTCCTGAGCACTGAAATAAATTACATCCTAACCAGACACAAACACTTCTGCTCAAGGTGCAACTATCAGAGAACAGGCTACAAACTACAAAGGACAGAAATTTCCAACGTTAATACAACACAGTGCCAAGGCAGAAGAAGCAACTATAGCTACTGGCCAGTAGCCAACAGGACAATGACCCTTTTGCTGCATCTTTTCTACAAGACATTTCCTCATCATAGCAAAGATGAGGTTCTAACAAGTAAGTGGACATTTAACAGTGATATTTAACATTTTTTTGTTTTAGAGGACCAAAACACACTTCAAGATGGGTCGGGGAGGCACACAGAGTCCTGTACTTGGAAAACACAACTGCCTTAAAAGGCATGTGATTCCTTCAGCAAGGCCTGCTACGTAAGATAAGCACCCTGGAAGTACACAGTTGGAACAAAAGTAACTTACATTTCCAGTGTTAATACACAGAGCTAAAAACCCCTGGCATTTAACAGCAAACACAGCGGAGCATTCAAAATCATTTATGAGTTCCCAGTGTGTGACTAAGCTGCCAAAGTTGGTAGTGGTCATAATTGAACTTCTCTTCACAGTCTAATGCGATCCTTTAAGTAGCCAGCTTAAATCAGTTTAATTCAAAACCTAATTGAAATTTAAAGTTATAGACAGTTGATTTTATTTAAAGCACCCCGATACTATTCATCCTATGACCAGACTACTGAGTCTTCTGAGGGTGTGGCAGGTCGATCCTGGCTGGACACCAGGTATCCACCAAAGCTGCTCTGTCACTCCCCGCCTCAGCTGGACAAGGAAGAGAAAATAAGGTGGAAGTCTAGTGAGTCAAGATAAGGACAGGGAGAGACCACTCACCAGTTACCATCACAGGCAAAACAGACTCAATTTTGGTAATAAATTCAATTAATTTCCTCACTAAATCAGAGTGGGATAACAAGAAATAAAACCCAATCTTTAAAATGACTTCCCCTACCCCTCTCTTCTACCTGGGCTTTAATTTACTCACAAATTCACTACCTTCTCCTCCCTGCTGGGCTGTTGGGGAACTGGGATTGTGGTCAGTTCATCCCATGTTGTTTCTGCTGCTCCTTCCTCCTCCCACTCCTCTCCTGCCCCAGTGTGGGGTCCCTCCTAAAGGAGGCAGCCCTCTACAAACTTCTCCAACATGAGTCCTTCCCACGGACTGCAGTTTTTACAAACTGTTCCAGTGTGAGTCCTTCCACAGGGTGCAGTCCTTCAGAACAGGCTGCAGTCCTTCAGAACAGGCTGTTCCAGCAAGGGCACCCTGCAGGGTCACACGTCCTGCCAGCAAACCTGCTCCAGCTTGGGCTTCCCATGGTGTCACAGCCTCCCTCAGGCATCCACCGGCTCCAGCAGGGGATCCTCCAGGGGCTGCAGGTGGATCTCTGCTCCACTGTGGAGTTTCATGAGACAGCCTGGCTCACCGTGGCCTTCATCATGGGCTGCAGGGGAATCTCTGCACCAGCACCTGGAGCACCTCCTCCTCCTTCTGCACCACCTGCAGGGCTGTTTCTCTCACATATTCTTCCTTCTCTTTCTGGCTGCAACTGCTGCTGTGCAGCAGCTTTTTCCCCTTCAGAAATCTGTTATCCCAGGGGCGCTACCACTGTCACTGACCAGCTCAGTCTTGGCCAGCAATGGGTCTGCTTGTCTGTCCTGAAGCCAGCTGGCATTGGCTCTGTTGGACACGGGAGAACTTTTAATCAGCTTCTCACAGAAACCACCCCTGTATTCCCCCTCATGCACATACACACACACATGCTGGCCATGCAAACTCTATACAGAGCCTTATTCCATTTTTACAGTGGATTGTTTTGGTTTTTTCAGGCCCAGCTGGGAAGCAGCTACAAGGACCATCAAATGAGCCGCACACTGTATCAGCAGACGTATCAAAAGCTCTGATAGCTGTCTGCCCCAGTATTAATTCTCC
>JAWWES010000001.1:102108722-102127366 GCA_035583135.1 Lophotriccus pileatus | reverse complement strand
AGGCTCGAAGGCCTTATCTGCATATGCGGGTAAGGACCTTCCCCGGCTCTTCGTTCGTGAAGACTGGCCATTACATTACTATCTGAATTAGAAAATACCTTACTAATGCATTCTGTAACAATGCTTTTCAGCTGCCGTCTGCACAGAATTCCCTGACAGTTGCAGAAAGCTAATTGTATTTTTAGAGTTATTTCAAAAAGCTATAGTTAATTTTCTTAATTACTCTGCCATTAGAGTGAAATTAGGTATTCTATCTATCCCTAGGCAGCAACATCCCTCATTTACCACAGTCAGTACTTTTCAACATAAGAACTGAGAGATTTTACAAAGCATACTCCTTTTTGCCTAGATTTTCCAGCAAATAGCAGTTTTATCCAGCTTACAAGAACAGTGGCCCACCTTCTTCTAAGTTCACTTTAAAAAATACAAAGATCAGCAGGCACAAAGCAATACATACGAAAACCCTTAAAGGTTGGGTCACTGTCGATTAACTTAAAAGTTCAGCTGGGCATTCTGAAGAAGAGTCAAAAGATGTTCACAACAAAGCAGCTAAATGGTTTGAGATACAGCTGTCCTAGATCTCATCAACCAGGAAATTCCCTCAAAGAATCAAAGCAACAGCAGGAATACACACACACACACCAGCTCCTATTTTTTCATATTTCTTTAGAATTCCATTGTGTTTTGAAGACCAACAAAATAGCTTGTTTTACCGTCAAAGAGAAACTCTCAAGAGGCTGGACTGGCAACAAACAGGAAAAAGCTCATATGAAAGGAAAAAGCTCTGCTACAGAACACTGTCTTCTATTCTCCTGTGCCACTTATCACAGCAAAGATAGCAACTTTGGAAAAAGAAATCATATTTTTTTACTGTATATTTTACACTGGTCAGCCTTTCTGATTAACACAGTTAATATACAGAAACAAATATATATGTGTACATGCATATGTAGTTTCCAGCATCAGAACAATGACCCTTAGTCATCTATTAAAATTGCCACAGCAGGACAGAAAACAACACTTCCAACATTTTCACACAAAAGATCCTCAAATGAGATGATACTTACTAACATCCCCACTGAGGATAAGAATATTCCCAAACTGTTTTGAATGAAGAATTTTAATATTCTGAAAAGGTGAATCTTCATCATAAACAACTTCATCTATGTCATACTCCACCAGGCGCCCATCAGCTGTGGGCCAGTATCTGTCAATGACACCTCCTCTCAGAATGGCTGGCAACCTAGAAAGAAACAGAAAGAAAAAAAGATTACAAAACATCTGGCATGCTTATTTTTAAAAAAATCCACTTTAAACATCCTGTGGATTTACCATAATAAATAAATTATATTTACAAGAGGGATCTAAGAAAACTTGCCACATTTAACACTCAACAGACAGAAGAAGCCTATCAGTCATAATTATACATAATAAATATACATAATAAATACACATAACTCACTAAGGCACAGATGACATAAATGGTTCTTCTGTATGTACAACTTCTACAATGTGCATGTGAATCTCTCTCATTCTAAGAGTGGGAATTTACATAACAGCCTCTTTAGAAGAATCAGTTCATGACTAGAAACGAATACAATACAAAAGTAGAATGCAGACAAAAAAACACGACAAAACCTCTTTCCACCTTCAGCTCAGCTAAGAATGTAATTTCTTTGAGATTAGTGGATATCACCCTTCTCAAGTTGTAGTAAGAGCCATTTTAATACATAGAGAAACACAAAAAGTGAATTATTAAGTGTTTCAAACTGAGCTAAGTCATAATCCTTGATATCAGCTGACAGTCTGCATTATTTTTTAGAAGTGGTTCAAGCATCTGCATAGATTTTGTTTTGTTTTGGTGTTTGTGTTGTGGGATTTTTTCATTCTTGGTTCAAATCAGTATTTCACCTGTAAAGACAAACTATATTTGAAATTACTCTGAATGATCAAAATGATTGTATTTAGGCAAAATGTGCAGGCACAGGGTTTATCAGATCTTCAACACACACTTCAAAGAGTTAAGGGTCTTTTCCCAAAGGAGGGTGTAGCAGAAGACCAGACACAGATGAGCTTCTTCTAAATTCACTAGTGATTCTCAATCAACATTTCAGAAATCCTTCCTACCCTCAGTGAGCCACACGATGGCAGCACATGGTGAGAGCAAGATCACCCACTCACTACCTAAAATGAACAAAAAGGCAGGAAAAACTTTTCCAGCTACATTATTTCTGGTGGACCTGCATGCACGAAGCTAACACCAAAAGGATGGAAGACAAATAAAAAAAAAAATAAATAAAAAGACGTTGAGGGGTGCGTGACAAGATCTGTGCCAGATACACTGTTCTGGGAGGTTCATCTTCCTGTACTAAAGGTAACCAAATGACCTAGATCACTTCAGGCAGATGTTGTCCTGACCCATTTTTAAGAAATCCCTATCACAGAGACTCCACAAACTCCCAGTATCGTATTTCAGTATCAAAATATCCTCAGAGAGCTTCTCCCCCATAAATACATATACGAGATCTATGTTTTTACACCGTGCACCTTGTGAGGCTTTACCAGGTTGAAGGAAAGCAAGATAACCACTTCAGTGTTTTATACACAACTGTTAAGGAGAAATAACAATATCCAAGGTATAACATCACTTTTCAAATCACTACCACTTTACTTGTGGTCTCAGATTACTTTCTGCTATAGTATTTAACTGTTATCCTGTGCTTAACTGTTCTCCTATTTTGCAGTTTGCTCCTTGGCTTTACTGAAGCTTGTTGGTTTTACACTTGCTTTTTAGTTTTCTTAACTTATTTCCACTTCTATGTTCCTTCAAGCCTCCACTGCACCCTTCCACCAAATGCATGCCTGCAGGAAGTGCTCCCTGGCTTCAAGGTGTCAGTCACTGCCAGAGAGCCACAAGGACAACATGAGCCATGTCCAGAGTGAATGTTATTTCAGCAGCAGGCCATGAGCCACAATTTGAATCCTTAAAGTTTAATATATAGCCTTGAATTTAAGCAATCCAAACCGACAGATGGCTTGCAAAGCCTCCATTGTTCAGTTACCAGTTATATTACAAAAATTTGCTACAAAACATTTCTATCTTCTTGGCAGCTCCCTAAGCACACAGGTTCCACCAAGGTTTTTGCCACACAAGCCCACAATGAGCACTATGAGGGACAGCAGAGGCAGAGCTGTGAGAGAAAGAGCTGTAGGAAACCTTATCAGGGCAGGGTATCCCTCCATGGGCTTGAGCTTCATCTTAGCTCTAGCCCTTGCCCCTGGTCCATGTCCCCACCTGCACAAGTCTTTCACCAATCCTTGACGCCCAGTTTGCCATCAGAGCTGTCTCAGTACTACATCCCAGCCTGACAGACACACAGCTGGGTCTGATCCTGGTCACCCTCACCAGTCCTGCTTATCTTTTCCATGAGCTGTGGGATGTGGCCTGTAGGGCACAGTCTATGCCTTGGCCTATTCCCTGACACCCTTGGCTCCCCAGCCCTTCCAGAGCAGTCTGCTCTTGTATCGTGGTTGCCCTTTCTCACATTATTTCATGCAACCACTGCAACAAACAAACAAAAAAAAAAAAACCACAAACAAACAAACAAAATCCCTGTCCTGTAAGTAACAATACCAAAGATGAAGCTTAACAATATTACAAACCCCACAATACCTTCAACTCTGCAATAAAACAATTTGAAAATACTGGGGAGAAAAAAACCCTATGCATAAATTCATACTCCAGGCTATTCACTGCAGTACAGCAAAGCATAACTATGCAGACAAGCCACGTAAAAAATAGAGGTACAAACTTACCGTTTCACCCTTTTTATATTACCATGAAACAGTTCTTTCATTCTTTCTTCTACTTTGTTTAGAAGCTGGAAAAAACAGCAAATGAGAGGCGGAATTTTTAGGTGACCACTTAATGCAAAATACCTGTTAAATTAGGCTACCTGGAAGGTAGCCTGCACTGAAAGGCTTTGAAATGTAACACTAGAAGCCCATGAGTAACTAGCTGGCTCCTTAGCCTGGTTACTAGCAAGAATGTGCATATTATAGCAGCTGTCATTATCCAGGACAACAGAGCCAGAAGGGGGACATAAGAGAAGTTCAAGGTTCCATTTCTGCTAAAGCAGTGGCCTATTCCCCTGCAATATGCAATGTCTGGAGCCTTCTCATAAGGGAAGATGAAGTTCTTTTTCTCCATGGGGAAAAAGATTGAATATAGAGGCTCCACATCTCTCAGAACAGAGAAGGAAAAAACATCATACACCAATACATCAGGTTGCAGCTTGAGCATCACTTCTCCCTCACTGCCCTAACCAAGACTACATCTTCAGAACTTTTACATCAAAGAACACAAGGCCCAGTACATGCAAAAAAAGAGAGTGAGTGTGTGTATGCGTGCACTGACATGTGCATGCAACTTCAACAGGTGTTAATGTTCCTCATCTTATAAGCATTCAGGTTTGAACTGACTTTAATAGTTTAAAATCTTTTACCAAGACATATTTTCATAGACCTGAAAAAAAGAAGGATCTCCCCATGCAGCTCGGTAAGACTAGTAAAATAAGCAGTACTCATACCTGATCAACTTCCTCTCTTCCTTTCATATGATCATTGTAGCTCTGAAGATCCACCAACACTAATCCATGAGGGTGAATTCTCAAATTGGCAAAACTACAACAGAGAGAGAGAGAGTGATGACAAATTTATTACCAAAAATCAGTGATTAAGGAGAGAAAATCTGAAACAAAATTATACTAATTTCAGAATGAATGGGTTTTTTTCCAGCATTTGTAGCTGCTGGTAGTGCTAGCTCCAGTCTTCCTCTGCAAGTCACTAAGCAGCAAACAGACAGTTTCAAGAACTTGCCTATCACTACGCAACTAATAAAATCAGTAGGCAGCAAGGCAGTGAAACAGGGTGTCCAAGTCACAATCACCATGGTACAACAGGAAAACACACTGCTTAATAGTCTCAGTTCTTTAAGTAAAGGCCTGGTGAAACAGCTATGGTGCATTGGTTTGGGCTTTTTAATTGAAATCTAAGCCTTAGGAAAACACTTGGAGACTTTCTTTCCCCTATATATTTCCTTCTCACTTCTCGGGGCATGGGGGGTGTTGGTTTGGGTTGTTTTGCGTTTTTTTTAATCTTTACAGCAACTATTTAGAGACACTCTGCAAAACAGTAAGCATCCTGGAGCAAGCCATGGCTTTGATTGGCAAAGAAATTGCAGCAGCACACCCTCATTGATGAATACAGATGCAAGGTAGACAAAACTATTACCACTTGCACTACAGAAGCTTTTAAAGACCAAAGAGCATGGCTTCACCATGCTCAGTGTTAGGTAAACAAATAGTGGACCTTGGAAAACTTGCAACTAACTAAACAAGAGCTAAGGACAATGAGGAAGGACACAAGAAAATAAAAACATTGTAGCAGAGGCAATATCCTTTCCATACTAGGGAGAAGACAAAAGAAATAAGGGGATACATAAAGGAAGGGAGGGAGAAACACACTGAAAAAAAAAAGAGCAGAAGAGGGGATGAGAACAGAAACAGTTGGGCAAAGAAAGAAGGGTATCCAGGGATAGCTGTTCATTAGTACAACACAGAGAAACTTCAGGTAAGGCTGAATGCTCCTTCCTTTGCTTGTCTGTTCTTATCACCCCACTCAGCCTCAGAGGCAAAACAAAAACTCTTGCTATGACAAGAAGTTTAAATAACCTCCCAGCTCCCCACCACTCCCACCTTTTTTTGTCCCTTCCAGAGTTCCTTTTATAAACTGTCAGACTCACCATGAACACCCTCTCCTGTGGTGCTGGAAACCCTGGCCCTTAGCTGCAGTCAGAGATAAAACCCTGAATATTCTGTGCTATCTGAAGATCATAATTTTTCGTAACTGCAAAATGATCATATTCTGAAACTGACTGAAGCAATTCAAGAACGAAAACACTCCTGCTGGCTTTGGACAGCAATAAGCTGGAGCTGTAACGTGTCTGCAGTTGGCAGAGAAGCAACCATCATCCTCTTCTCTTCAGAAGGTGTGTGGGGAGGCTGACGCTTCCCTCAGGACTCTACACACAGGTCTTGCCTTCAGCAGGAAAGATGTTTCTATACAACATGTACTTGCTCACTGTGTTTCCCTCACCCCCGCGCCCACAGATGTCACCATCTTCCAGCATCCTCTCCCCACCCCAGAGCTTGGCCACAAGGTGCCCTTCCGACAAGAGGTTTTGCTTAGGGAACACAAAACCCTAGCAGGACTCTGTTTACATCATTTTCATGTCAATGGGCTTATTTTGGGATGTGTAACACACAACAAAAAAACAGACAGGCATAAGTATAAGAACAAACAATCTTATTGCAAGACTCCAGGACACAGTATCTTCTGGTTTGAGTTTGTTTTGTTTGGGGTTTTTTTTTTTTCTAAAGGAGAAAAAGACAAAAGAGAAGAGCTCACTAGATGGAAGTATTGGTCACTCCAGCACACTTTGGACACAACCATTCACAGCAAAAACAAACATTTCTTGTCAAGTCCCTCGACATGCTCCAGGCTCTCAAGCTCTGGCACTACAGCCACAAACGAGTATGTGCAGTTCATGAGACGGCACAGTTAGTAAATCCCCTGAAAACTGGCACAGTGTCAGAAATATTTCCACTGTTCAAAAAACTTTTTATGAGTTTATTTCCATATTCCAGAAGTGGCTGTTGGCACAAATCACAAGAATTCCATACTTGTCATAAGTATGGAATGACAGCTGACATGGTCTTCACTTCCCCTTTGATGGCATGAGCTCCTCAGAAGGGGATGTTACTGCCTCTGCTTTGGGGTGAGAGGCAGAGGGGAGAGTTGTTTTAAAAAAGCACAACCACAGAACTTCAGATTTATTAAGGGACATGATAGCATTAGAATACAGAGGCAGCAACACTGCAGAACCATCATTCATTTCATCAAATTGTTCCATCTACCAGAATAGCAGGGTCCTGACATCTGGGGCAGGGGGGGAAGAGATGGAAAGACTGGCACCAGGCTGGAGCAGTGCAGTGGGACAAAGATTCAAGTTCCAAGCATCTGCTTGGTATTCTCAGCCAATTTATGGTTAAAAAAAATTATGAAATTCAAAATTCTCAAAAGGCAATACATATCCAGGTTGGTTATGCCTTCGTTGTAAGTCACCTAGCTGAAAACGAACACCCCACATAAGCTAAAATGCCTGTAGATTTAAACATGCAACAAACGGCACAAGTGTATTCAGAAGTGACCAGTCTAGTAGTATTAAAGCAGCAGCAGGCCAAAGCTGAACCCACAAAATCTTCAATTAGCAGAGAGCAAAGGCTATGCTGGCTTTTGTTACTTTACATTTGTCTGCCTGGCAGAATGCAGGTTTGCAGCAGCTCTTTTAATATACAGAAGAGGGTTCTTAAGAACAATAATACTGTTTCCCTTTTCTACCTATAAAAATACAGCAAAGACTACTTTAGAATCCAAATGAGGGGAAAAAATATGAAAATTGAAGTTTTCTTTAAAAGTCTCCCCTCCTCCCTCTTGTCTTTCTGAGAAATATAATTCCTTTTTTAAAAATAAAACACCTGCCACACTTTTGGTGTGTGCTTGCATGTACTTGCATAAAAGCAGTGATGAAAAAAGCTCAGTGAAGAGGTATCTTCTTCCTTTCCATCAGGCAAGGAAATTGCCTCTGAAAAGCAGCCTCTACGGTAACAAGGTTCCACTTGCTGCACCTGCATAGGAGTCTTCTAAGGCAGTGCTCAAGCTGTCTGTGCTTGTATGCAAACAAGTGTCAATAACAGCAACAATTTCTGTTGAGTGCTGAGTCTGGTATGCTCCCAACAGGGAATGTTAGATGTTAACAAATTCCCAACTACACAAATCAAAAAGTAACTGCTTGAAACATAGAAAGGCTTTGGATGAGTGTCCTCTTTACTTAAAAAGAACTAGAAGCAGAAAGAACAACATATTCTAAGCCAAAACGTGTGGCCTACCTTAGTTACTTATACTGAGGAGTAAGAAAAATTGCAATCTCATGTATTTGAGAAAGGATTTCCCAAGAGCGCCCCACCCAAAGAACAGAACTGGATAGACAGACAGGTGCCTATACATTCCTCTTTACCCATCAAAGTTTTAACTGCTGGCACTAACTTTGAGTTACTATAAAATACACAAAATAATTCAAATATTTGAAAAATAGTTTGCCAGTAGAAGCATCACCTGTCAAATTACTCAATGAGGAAGAAAATGAAAATCTGCTTATACCAGGAAATTAAAATTTTTTTAAAAGGCATGACACTGTTTCTTTAAAGCATTTTTTTTAAAGTGTTCATCTTAATTACAAAGTACTTAGGGACCTTAAGAATTGAAGCAGTCACATTTTTTTCAATACACCATTATTCTCTTTTTACAAAATAAGAAAATTAAACAAATGAAAGCTACAACAGTTCTAAACTGTTGCTGATTCCTCCCAACTACTTCCTATTCATCACCTCATTTTGACACTCTGGGTAACTACATGAATAAACTACAACATTTTAGCTTGAAACAAAGTGCTAAGGAATGTTCACCCTGCTCCTTTAAAATATGCTGACTAGCATACAGAGTGGTTAGCAAAAGACTAACACAGAAAAGAAAAAAGTAAACACACCCACCCCTCCCTTCACAGTGTTAACATATTCGTCATCATCTGACACACAAACCAAATTCAACTGGGTATATCTTGCACTGTTGTGAACAATGAAGTCAAACACCAGTAGGATTACACTTCTCTAAACAAGAATTTAGACACAGAACAGAAATTAAAAATAGGTATGTGTATACGGGAGGCCAAAGCTTTTCTAAAAGACAGTCTTCTACTGCAGAAGCAGTGGCTCAAGGTTCAGGTTTTGTGGGTTTTTGAAGAACTTCCAGGTGGAACAGGACAAAAGAGGGAGCACAGTGCACAAAGGAAAGCAAAACGCTGGTGGGTGTACACAGTGTAACAGAAGAACACTGCCTCACAAGCACTGATGACATTAAAGCTAGTATTTGGAAACTATTATCTTCTCAATACTATATTTTAATTATTTTTCTCCTTGCCATAACTTTAACAACTCCTGTTAATCTTTTAAAATATACTGGGCAATATAACTCTATACAAAGTACCATATACATTAAATGAAATAAAAACTTTTCATTTTTTTTTAACTAAACTTTTGACTGTCCAATTCAGGGGATCTAAGTGGCACTTCAGTAAAAGCATGCTGCTTAATGGGACCCTGAAAACATTGATAGTGATCTAGAAACAGATTCAGCAGAAGGAGACTGCTGTGCCCCAAAACTCAGACACAGAGCTCCTCTCCTGCAAGTGCAACTGTTCCCCCAGGCTGCGCTGGGCAAGGGGGCTGGCAAAGCAGAGAGGAGTGTATCCATCCCCACCGCTACAGACAGGAACTTGAGTGGCTCAAGTGACCCATTTCCTGCCCCACGCCAGAGCCTTGTGTCGACAACCCCGTTAGTAAATGTTTTCAGCTGGACCTCCCTCAATTAGGTCCTTTGTCAGAGTAAATCACCAAGTAAATGGACCAGGTAGAGTTGCCACATATGATTTTTGCTTGCTTAGCTTCGGACAAAGGAGAACAGGGATCTGTTGCTTCGGTAATGACAACAGGAAAGCATGTCTAAATCCCCCAATCAGCTCCAATTCCTTTCACGACTGAAGCCCTCCATGGGGCTGTTCACGTGGTATCTTTGTCATAGACAAAGTTTTGTCAAGAGTGGTGCCCACAGTTCAACACTGCAGCACGGGGCAGACTGCAGGCTGGGGGGTTATCTCTGCAGACTTTGGAGTGTAGACACTGTTTAGCAATATATTACTATCTCACCTCAAACATTTTTGTCCAGGCACTAGTGCCCAACTTGTTACATCAGCTGTGCATCTTTGTCTAGCAATGGCTCAGTCACCTTTGGCTGGCTATAAGTGTGTTTCTGTGCACATACAAATCCGCTACTCACATTCAGCATCAACTCCTGGATCTTTTATCCTGTGAACTTGTGACTATACCTAGCCATCATTAGATGAAACTGCTTATGACATACCTACCCTCATCACTGCTACTTCTGTTTTGAAGGGAAGAGATAAAATCTGCATGAGGTGGCTAATTTCTTCCTAGTTGTGTCAGGTAATATTTTTAATTTTATTAATTTATTAATTTATTAATATTTTAAACTTAAAATGTATGACATTTGAAGTCACTGAGATAAAAAGCAGACAAATGTGCTGGTATTAAAATAAAGCCTATTTAGCTAGTATAAAATCCTCCATGTGCTCATCAGTTCATTCTGTTTTGCAGGGCTTAACTGTGCAGTCTATTAGATTTTATGGCTTTACACCTTCATTTGTTTCAGTTAACTGAAATACAAACAAACTACAACATTAAGGCAACTTTAAACTGCCTATTTCTGTTAAAAAAGGCATACACAGTTTCTGTAACCACAGGGTACAAAATTGCTGAGGTCCCAAAACTCAAAGTTCTCTTGCACACGCACTCCCCCATTTAGTTCAATGGGGCTGGCAAAGCACAGAAGGTATTTTAGCTAGACAACTCTTTGCCTGTAGTGGTGTTGGTTAAAGTGAGCAATTTTAAAGGAAGATAAATATAGTGTACACTGGAGCTCAGATAGCAATGAACAGAGGAAGCAATAACCACTTTATTAATTTACATTTATTACTGCACCAGAAAAAGAACTGCTCATTTGCAAGGGACTATCTCCTTAATATTCAGTTCTTCCACACACTCTTGTTCTTCAGTCTTCAGTTTTGAGGCTGTATCCCAAACTGCAGTTCTTCATTATGCTTAGCATGCTCTGCTGGATAGCTTCTTAGACGCTCAACAGCAAACAATGTCCAGAGATACACAGAACCACATCCCAACAAAACAGACCCTTTCCTTTCCCTACAGGAAGCCCACCAGGCCCACTTCCCCCAACTTCACCCTCCCACAGTGGTTTAAGAATATTGTGAACCACCCTCTGGTGCTAAAGCAGAAGTTGTATTTACCTGTATAGTGAAAAGCTGGACTATTCAAAGCATCACAATACTGGAAAGTACAAGGTTAACAAAAGTAAAACCCACTTAGAAACCTATCCCAAAGTTCAGCAAAAGCTCATCTATTACACGTGGTTTTCAGGAAACAGCACAGTAGGGCAGTGGGAGGGAAGTGGGGAGAACAGGACAGTTCTGAAGCAACTAAAAACTGAACAAAAGGTAGATTTCATTAATTTACAATTCACCAGTACATTGCCAAGCCTATACTCAGAGCAATAAGGATATCCATAAGTGGTCTGTGCTTTACCAGGGAAACTGGCAACTTGACCAACTCCTCTGTATCCATGAGAGCACTGGTTTGTCTCTCCCATGAATTACTCCCTACCTTTCCTATACAGAGAAATCAAATTTCATATCTTCTCTCCCTTCACCCATTCATTAGTATTATACTCCAGCACTTGACAAAGACAATGGAATTTGAAGCAACAAGTATTTCCAGTTGGCAGTGTAGTAAGAGAAATCAAGTTAGCTATTTTAAAATTTAGAGTTTTATAAGGACCTTTTTTATTCAGAGATGCTTCCAAGTGTCAGTTCAATTACCTCCTAGAAAAGTTATACAATGAAAGTCTGTTCTCTAGAAAGTTCCTGGAACACGTCAAAAGGCAGATAATTTAACTCTGAAAACTTCTCCTTTAGAAGGGGCTATCATCTTAAGGAGAATGATCAGATGAGTTTGCAATGGGGAAATCCAGTTTGAGAATTCACTTCTCATGTCACTTTCAAACTCAAGAAAACACAAGAAAGCAAATCAAGTCCACCTAATTAAAGAAAGCCAACCCCTTAAATCTTCTAAGCCTTTTTTACTTTTAGTATTTTATCTTTCATTTGTTCAGAGGTTGTATATCCTTGATATTATCTTTTTAGGAGAATTAATTACAAGCTTAACCAAGCAAAGATAGAGGAAGGAGAGCACCAGAGTAGTAAATTTTGCTATCTTTTCACTGACCTCAAAAACAAAAGGTTATCCAGAACTGGAATTCAGGAAGGACACAAAAGCACATGTAACTAAAGACAAAATAAGTAAGGCTGTACAAAAAGATATACAAGATATAAGTAACAGGTTTTTCTAGGTACAGCAAGTATAAAAACCAAATAATTTAGACCAGAAAAAGCCAGTGCCACATTTAAAATCCTAACTGAATTATACCAAGTACTTCATGCAGCACGACTGGGAATAACAAACATCAAACCAGACTCACATCAGCTTGTTATCTTAATTTGGGTCCCAAGTTTGCCAGTGTAGTTCTCTATACTATTTATTTATATATATAATACACAGATATGGAGGTGTATATACAAAAATTTTTACAGACAGTAAACATACATAGACAAATTCTAGCAGGTAAAACACTCACCTAGGATATGATTTTCCTTCTAGAGATACCTGTTCCCTCTCATTACAAAGAGAACTTAAAAATCCTTAGCAGTTCTCGTATGTTAGGAGTGTGGCTACTTAACACCCAGCAGAAGACAGCCAACAAATTAAAGCTTATTTAGCTTAACTCCAATTCCTGGAGAATAAAGTGAGTAGAGATAAAAAAAAAAACCCACACCACAAACCCAACACCAAAATTAAAAAAAAAAAATAAAAAAATATTCATGCTGTTAATTACTTCAGTAGCTGCTTGAGAATTTGAAGTAAAGAATAAAGCATTTGAGCACACATACAACAAAACAGGGACAGAAACGTTTCATTCACATGCTAAGGTTAGACTAGAACATATTTAGACATTTTAAGGCAAGAAGAATTACAAACACATTTAATTGACTTGAGCTGTCCTGCATTTGGAAGGGGTGGTTCTGAGACCAAGGCACCATACTGTGGTACAGACCAGGCTGGCCAGTCCAACTGTTCTGATATCCACACTTCAAGATTATATATTCCAGATTATAAGCAGTTTCTGCTTTATTTTAGCTACTTCATACACAATAGCTTGCCCTGTCAAAACCACGGGAAATCCAACACAGGGAGAGATAAATATTGTAACGGAGGACAGTGGGAATATAATCTACAGGGAGAAAATCCACTCACCTGCCATTTTTTTTGATGTAGGTTGCTAAATAACCATGGTCTTCCCAGTTATGAACTGTTTCTGTCATTCCCTGCTCCTGAAAAATGGGCTGTAGAGCTTTAAGAACGGCATTGCAATCAGCTGCAAGATTAAGAGAGAAATAATAATCAGTAAGGATTTTCCACTCAAGTCACTTCTGCCTTCCTTTAAAGGCTGAGCAGTTTTTTCTGGCAGCCTGGATTAACATCTGAGAACCATCTGAACATCCTTCATGTATCTTCTCTCTCCATCCCCAGAGATGTTTCTCAGTGCATGGGGATCCAAACACGGTTTTCTTTTAAATCAGTTTTCACACCTAAGCAGAAGTGATTATCTACTAAGGATGTACTAATAGTATTTTTGTTGTGTGACTGTTGGTCACCTTCTGTATCACAATTCAGACAACTTCTTACTCATATAATTACTTTTAAAATCATTCAAAACACAAACAATATTCCCAAAAAGAAGCCACAGCACTGACGTGAAAGTTTAAAAAAAAAGCTGAGCTGTAGGACAGGGAAACTACAAAGGCATTGAAAACTAGAGAGGGCAAACCAACCTATTCCCTCTACCACTGCAGAAACATCCATATTTTAACATCCAGATCAGAGCAGGTCTCCAGTCAAAAATCTTCCTGATGCTATGGAAGAGACCTCTCAGAAAAACACACAAAAACTCACTTGGAAATAACTGAGGTTACTCATGCAATTATCTTCAAAAGTAAGCACATGATAAAGATATTTCTTCAGTCAGAATATAATGATTTCAGAAGCCTCAATTTTGCTGTACATAGTTTTGTGGGTGTTTTTTTTTTTTTTACCCACGACATTGTTCATTATAACTACTTTAGATTCTCCAAACAAGTGCCTCAAAAACAAGTTGCAAGTTTTGCCTATTTATTTTGGAACTGACAAGGTACGAGGTCATGGAGGATGCTAGTAAGGCTGCACTTAACAGAAGAGGAACAAAACTGGAAGGACTGTCATGTCAGTGAAGAGACCTAACAAAACTATCTACAGGCTGTCCTAGTGAGGCAAGTATCAATCTTTGCTTCACACAGATCTAAACCACTATGATCATGTAATATGTCAGTAATGTAACCAGGATTTAGAGTTGCTCTATCAGAGACCCCACCCCGCACAGCCACATTATGGAGGCACAGCTTAGAGCCAAATGTTTCAGCACAAACATTCTTCCCATCACCACTGTACTGAGGAGTTATTTCCAAGGTAATTATTTTGTTTTAATCCCTGCCTCAAAAATACATATACATTGGAAACTAGTAAGTGTAGCCTGCAGACATAATCAGCAATAGTTTCAGCTATTGAGCTGTAACAGCTACAAAGAAACAAAAAAATCCATACCAAATAAATCCAAATTCAGCTCATCTATCATCTCTGTGAAGCTCCAGAGTAAACTAAGCTAAAAGTCTGATTAGTTGAATCTTATGTTTGTCCATCTGTAAACCCTGGACTCAATTACACCCGGACGTTTTAACCAGACTGAAGTAACAGATAAAGTGTTTAATCTTCTTCAAACAAAATCAAGAGCAAACCAATTCCCCAATAGTCAAGGATATTTAATAAAAATGGAAAGGCTTTGCTTCTCATTTCCCTAACTATCTGATCATGATGCCCATTATAAGATACATGTTTACTTTTCACCTTCTGTCCTTCTCTCATTCATTCCCCATGTGGCAAATTAAGGGAAAACAGAATCAATAGAACTAAATTCTGTCGGACAGCAGTGAATGATTGAACTGCTGGCTCCTTCTCAGTCAGTAGCACCACTGGTGAAATACCACACAGTCCACTACCAGTATGAAGGTTTTTCCTCCCCCCTACCTTCCTGTACAATTCTGCTTCATTTGTACCAATAAGTTTTCAGGCTTCCAATCCAGCATCAGGTACTACCATGGCACAGGCAATAATAAAGGCTCAGAACACACAGCTTGTCTGCCCAATAACCATGGTTACAGTGGGCCAACAATCAAGTCAACGTGGTTTTCAGACATCAAAAGCATTGATGAAATGGGGCCATAATTAAGAGCCACAGTTCTCAAACTGATTCTAATCTCTGCAGCTTTGCACTGGGATGGGAACTTCGAAATGCACACTTGAAACCTGCAGTTTCTGGCAGGGATCAGTGCTCTTTCTGGAGAGGATATGAGCAGATGCTCCAAGACCAGTACCCTCACAAAGAACTTCTGTCACTTCAGACATATGGTCCACTCTTTCTGCCTGGCATTTGTTTCCTTGCTCCCACTCCTTTGCCTTCTCCCTCAACTTTTCCAAAACACATAAGAAGTAAGTCACCACCATAACAATGTTAAACAAGAACTCAGTTTAATAATGCATACAGTACCCTTCCAGGGCAGTAAAATAGCATGAAACCCAAGCTGAACCTGTAAGCAACCAACACCAGACCACCTCACTTCCACAGCTCCTGCAAGACACAGTAAGATGGAGAACATAGTGGAAGAACTGAAGTGCTCGTGCCACATTTAGCCTTATTTTCAACAGCTTCAAGGATTCCTATGAGGTGTAACCTAGCAGATGCTGCAAGACAAACACCACTAATATTTTTCTGCTCCATGAATACACCAATCCCTCACAACCTGCTCATAATTCAGCAGCAGATTTCCTTGCTAAACACCCAGGAACACAAGCTTGAGTAAGGTCTTCCTATTATGCTATTAACTTTAGGAAATTAAAACAACATGCTCTTTCATCAGGTCTCTCTTTAGTTATACCACACAAGATTTGCCTTGGAGGGATAATTAATTCCCCCAAGTTGGAAACTTCTTTATAAAATGTCCGAGGCACAAGTGGTTGCTGGAAGGCATCAGGAAGTTTCAGCAATCTCAGGATCTCTCACCCAAATCACCTCACTCCCAGCTCAGATATGCTTGATCAAGCATTGATAAGCAAAAAGGACAATGATGATTAGAACAATAGGAACACCTCTGAATCTACATCAAAGTGCTTATTCAAGT
Organism: Lophotriccus pileatus; assembly: GCA_035583135.1. Lineage (NCBI taxonomy): Eukaryota > Metazoa > Chordata > Aves > Passeriformes > Tyrannidae > Lophotriccus > Lophotriccus pileatus. The sequence goes on along the minus strand of JAWWES010000001.1, from coordinate 102,111,216 downwards.
AGTTATTACTTTTTCTTCTATTCAGGAACAAAGGAAACAAACTCCAGTTACCAAGCATGAAACACTGTTTTAAGTATTTGGTAATTATTTGGGAGAAGGAATGACAAATGCCTGGAGTTTCCACTGCAGAGAACAGAAACAAAAAACACTGTATAAGATTTGAGATATACATATTTTTTCCAGAGAATTAACACCCAGTTTAGCCAGAAAGTTTTTGAATCCCAGCACACTTAAGAGATGATTTGCAGCAGTTGCAAACAATCCTCTGACACTTGAGCAGCAAAGCAGCCGTTACCTGACAGTAATCTGTGAACATGAGAGCATTCCAAGTTCAGAGTTACATTAAGCATCCAGTCCCACCTCATGCAAAGCACTGGCTAGTTTCACCCAGATACTCCAACAAGGAGCAATCTGCTATTGAGCCACACTATTCTGGTTTAAGACATCCTCATACTAGGTATTGACAAAAATCTTAGTAAGCTATGGGAACAGATCAGCTCTCATTTGAAAATATTCACACTATTTCCAACTCCAAATTTTTCTTACCCCGATTTTACACCGTTTCCTCTAACAACTAAGAATGTAATATAACCAAAATAATAGGACACAAAGCACTTCTATATGCTTCTCCATTTGATGCATTTTCCCCTTGGTAGCTCCATTTCAATAGAGAAAGGTAAAAAAAACAGAAATCAAATTAAATGCCTCATTAAAAATGCACTGAAGAGTTAGCACACATTAGAAAACAAAATGCAGAATATGATAATAGCAAACAGCAACCTGAATGGCTGGTATATTGTTTCAGTATAATAAATTCCTGTTATGCAAGTCTGATATTCTTGCACACAGACAACTCCAATTCTCCAAAAATATCACAGGAAAAGGAAATACAGAGACAAGAAGGGAGGGTCTCAGGCACAAGTGATGAAGGGAGCACACCTGAGAGAGATTAATTTCTAGGCAGATGAGGTCCCAGAGGCAGTTCAAGGAGAGTAGCAGGGGGCTGTGCCTCCAGCCTGCTACACCAGCACACCTGACTGCTCTGGCACTGAGCCCCCCAGAGCCAAGTTAGGCCACTCACAGTGCCTCCCTCCACCACCTACTGGAAATAGACTCACCAGGTTGTAGGTGTATAGTGAATCTCACTCAAGCTAATCCAATGCATTTTTCCAGGACCAATATTGTACCCTAATCATAAAAAAAACCAACTGTGGAATGAGAGGTGTGCTGCAGAAATGTTCAGTGAGCAAATTATTCATAAATCTTAAAATCCAGAGCCAAGAAGCTTCAGTCTCCTGTGCCTGTACTTCACATGCTCTAGCTTTCTTTTAGGCATTAAAACAAATGGAGAGCTAAAAGTCACAGTAGTTTATGGAAAGCCAACAGCCTCATTCTACTCGCTTCCCCTCTCTACCATATATGAGAAGAGAGAGCAATACATAATAACTTGCAGATAACTGGTTATCATTTAGTTACCAACCCCCTCCATGGCAATCTTTTTCTTAAAAACTTGAACCCTTAGGAACTGTACTCCTTTTGCCCTAGCTAAAAGGATCTGCCTGCACAGAGCACAACGGTGTTTGAGACAGACACTGGCTCAACTAAGAATTTGGAAAGCCAACAGTTGCCTAAACTGGTCCCTGTCCTTCAAGAACAAAATAACCCAGTGCCTCAAAAGAATGAAAGAAAACCCCCCACCAGAGCAGACTCCAAAGTCCCTGCTTTCATTACTGCCCAGAACAAAGCAGTGGCTTTTTCCTGACATGTTAACAGATGTAAATGAAAAACTGGCCTTAGCAACAAACACTTCCCGGGTATTAAGTTTGAAAGTCTCCCATCAGAACCCCCCCCTCCCCCCCCCCCCCAAATCCTGTTTTGTCCTTGCCAGCTCTGCAAAAGCATTAAACAGCAGGAAGCAGAAAACTATACTAAAATTATTCCTTTCAATCAATTTGCACTTGTGAGGATCATCCTCATCATACTGATTTAAACACGGAAGTCAACAAATCATGCATCAGGCATAAAGGGGCAGCAAGTGGAAATAGTCACCTACTACTCACTCATCCACAAGAAAACAAATCAAGTTTTCCAGTGCATTTACCCCACTTCATTGTGTATTACACAAGGTTAAGAGTAGAGACTGCTTTTTCCTAAAGAGTTTCCACAGAACACCTCCCACGCTCCTACTCTTAAGGATTTCCAGCTCCATAGTAAATACAGGCAAAACCAGCTATACTGTGTCACAACAGCAAGAGCACAAACTTACTGGCAACATCCACGTATTCACCACAGCCAATGTAAGTCACTCTGCATCCAGGTGTCCTTTGGGAAATTATCAGTAAATCATGAATCAGTAAGTCATGAATCAGAATGAGCTCTCAAAGTATTAAAGACACCCAGCTACAAACAGAAGCCTAGGCAGATGGAGCTCGTTAGCCCTGTAAGGCAATCCATCTAAGAGAAGGTCACTCTGAAAACAAACCTACGTCCTGAG